>JAQPPZ010005019.1:0-300790 GCA_028583015.1 Wollemia nobilis
ATACTAATTGATAAGAAAAAAGTACTGAACAAAATTCCATCATAAGAATATGCCACTAAAAATAACAACTTCTATAAAATAGAGCATCACAAGTAACTTGTTAGAAACAAAAAAAAAAACAACTTCTCCATACATTGAATGAATTAATTTGATACTCTAAAGAGAAAAATATACACTCATTCAAAACAAAATAAAATTTGACAACATTTTCTTTGCATACTTGTATAAGTAAGTTCTTTCTACTTATTTTACTAATTATTAGTTGATATTTTTAAATTATTAGAAGCAAAGGGTTATATGTAAAAAATGATTAAAAAAGAGAGCAATTCAAAATTAATAAATCAAACCAAAAATTCAAATTTTTACACAAAAACATTCTACAAATTTTAACCATAAAATAGATTGCAGTGTGGGACAAATTTCTACGAAGAAATGTGAGGTAATAGCATTGTATCAATTACTTATATTTTCACCAATATTATATCCTCAACATAGTGGTTGGCACAATATATATATTATGATACAAAAACTCATGCATTCTCCAACAATATTACATGCCTCAATTTTTGTAATTAAATGAAATACTATTTTTTATTCTTATTCTTTGTGAGTAATTCTCCTTTGTGACCAAACACAATAACTAGGTAGTATTATGATATTATAAGGTACTAGAAAGCATAATAATCATAAAAATTACTAAGAAAAACTATCGTAACAAGGATATAATGAATTCAATCCTTCCTATAAATATTGTATTGGATCATGTATTTTTTTAACAATAGAAAATTTGTAACAGAATATTCATTTTTATAACAATATAAAACTTGTTTTTAGTAAGAGATGAATTTTAAGATAAATTATTTTATATTATATATATTTTTATAGGTTTTCAATATAATAACTATAAAAACATCATTCTTTTTTCATCTCATTATTATATTTAAATAATTATATAAAATACTAAAAAAAGTCAACGGTAGGAGCGACAGGAGTGACATTGGCAGGATCAACAGAAGTGATAGTGGGTATAGCATCTCTTTTAGGTTGTGATCCGTTACTTTTTGGCTTTTTAGGTGGTAGTATTTTTGGCGGTGATGAAGGCAACCTCGGGGAACCACCAGATAGTGAGGTAGGCTGTAGCGATTCTAAAACAATTAGAGTTTCATTGGGTGATGACCCCAAAGTGCCTTCATGGATCTCATATTCATTTGCTTATAAGTTTAGGGCATCTTCTAGGACATCTTCCTTCCAAGTGCCCATATCCTTTTTTGTCTCTGGCAACAAAGTGTCTTTCTTGCGTGGATCAATGCAACCCTTGATTTTTAAGGAATCCATTTCCCTCATCAAGAATTTTATAGGGGCTTGGCTAGATATTGATACAATATGCAAATGGGCTCTTTCAAAATGGTGACTATCCAAAAACATGGATTTGGTTGCTTTCCCATGTGTTTTATTCATGATAAGGCTCAACAATGCCTTAGACACCCTCCACATCCTCACAGGCGACCCTTGATTTTTTGGGCACTGTAGTCTTTTTTTGCATAGATAGGAAGAATAATTCAAACCTAAAACCCAAAGCATCAACTTAGCTCCAATATGGGTTAAGCTTCATGGTCTCCCCCCTTATTTTTTCTACAATGATACCCTCAAAGGTATAGTGCAGACCATCGGTGAGTTGGTGGCCATTGACCCTGCTACCAAAGCCAAATGCAAGATGACTTACGCATGTATTTGTGTCCTTGCAAACTTGGAATAGGCCCTCCCCACCTTTTTCAATCTCACAACTGGAGTATTTAAGTGTCATCAAGGCATAGAGTATGAAAATAAACCTGCCTACTACATAGAATGCAAAACCCAGGGGCACCTCAGATCACAGTACCCAACTCTAAATAAGGAGTCTCAGAAAGAAACTGCCTGGAATAACCATAACTAGAATCAAGGTTTCCAAAAAAAATGCAGTTTAAGAAAGGCAAGCATATCCTATCACAGTCGCAACCATCATCCCACTTCTTCCAAAATTCAAACTAGGTTGGCTCTCTTTTCACTAAATCCAATCTATTTATACCCCTAGATAACCACCAGGACTTGGAGGGTGATTCTATTGATCAATATGTAGAACCTACTCCCAACACCATTTCAGGACCTTATCCCTCCCCACCCCATGGGGGAAATCTATGCAATATGGGCTTGCCTCCCCTTTCAATTTAGGTCCATCACACCCTCCACCCCTCTACTCTTTGTAGCCGATTCTGGTGTTGCCCTACCCTTTTCCCACTTGAACCCCAAACTCCCACCACCATATTCTAAGGTAGCTATTTTAGCTTCCATCCCTTCCACCCCTATTTCAAACCCCACATCCTCAGCTCTGTATTCCAAAGCTATCAGCCCCATCTTAACTATTCTCATCTTAGTTCATCCCTCTAAACTCAGCCCTCTTTCTCCAAAGCCTTCCTCAAAAATTATTTTGGGTGTATCCATTCAGCAATTCCTTTCTTCCTCTCTAGTTCTTGAGCAGCTCCCCAATCCTTCTAAACCTGTATCCAACGTAGACAT
The DNA here is from genome assembly GCA_028583015.1 of Wollemia nobilis. Classification (NCBI taxonomy): domain Eukaryota; kingdom Viridiplantae; phylum Streptophyta; class Pinopsida; order Araucariales; family Araucariaceae; genus Wollemia; species Wollemia nobilis. The sequence goes on from JAQPPZ010005019.1 coordinate 2,554, forward strand.
AGGCAATGACAAAAATAGAGGTAGACCTAAAAATCTTGAAAAAAGACAAAAATATATAGAGGATGCCATAGCAAACGGCCTCCAATCGACCATTCTGACGTCCATTCTAGACACCTCAAACCTAAATACTCACTCCAATTAGGAAAAAAGAACCAAACCAACTCCATCTCAAGGAAGAGGCAGAGGTAATAAATCCATCTCAAAAATGCCTAGATGAATATTTTATCTTGGAACGTAATAGGCCTCAATAGGGCTACAAAATAAAGGATAGTCATATCAATCAGGAAAGAAATCAAACCAAATATAATGCTACTTCAAGAAACTAAGTTGGATGAGAAAAATAGTGTAGAGGTCTGCAGATCTATATGGAAGAACAACAATTTTTTCTATAGACCCTATAAAGGGGCCTCTAGAGGACTGTTGTATGTGTGGGACCCAAAATCCATCGAAGGTAGGACTCTCTCTATGTCATACAGGGTCATCAATATTATTTTTATCAATAAAAGAAACAAACCTACAATGGATCACAACCAATATCTATGCTCCAAATTATTCTCCCAGTAGAAGAACTTTCTAGGACACTTTATCAGCAATGTGCAAAATTTTTGAGAATATTCCATGGCTACTTGCGGGAGACTTTAACTCCCCCCTCTTTCCATCCGATAAAAAATGAGGTAATCCTATCACTCCCAGATGTACAAAATATTTTAGCAACTTTGTAAACAATAATGAACTCATGGATGTTCAACTACAAGGGTCAAACTATACTTGGAGCAACAGAAGACCTAGCAACCAACTTATCCAAATTTGGCTCGATAGGTTCCTTATGTCTAAAGAGATCATCCACCTTTTAGGTGATAATAACCTTTATGACCAGCCAAAAATAGGCTCTGAGCACAACCCCTTGGTCTTGGACTATTCTCGATAGAGGCACTCATTCAAAACTTCTTTCAGGTTTGAGAAAATGTTGCTAAACCACCTAGAAATTACAAAGCACATTGAAGAATGGTGGAAGAATGACCTATTAGGGAATCCGTTATCAAAACTTTTTAGGAAACTCAATTCTATCAAGTTTAAACTCAAGGAGTGTAACAAAGAAGTGTTTGGTAACTTATTCTGAGAAAATAAACAAATCATGGAGGAGCTAGGTAGAGTTGAGAAGCTCATTCAAGATGGGAACCCGGGACCTAACATATTTCAAGAAGAGAAAGCCCTCCTCACAAATTTTCACAATAATCTAGCCAAGGAGGAAAATTTCTAGAGGTAAAAATCTAGAACATTGTGGCTAAAGGAAGGGGACTCGAACACAAAAAATTTTCATGCCTCCACCCTGAGACATAGAAGCACAAATAGAATTAAAGAACTAACTAGAGGATATGGGTCCAAAACAAGTGACCTTCAAGAAATCATATAAGGATCTGCGTCTCACTTCCAATAAATACTCTATCCTAGCCCTCCTTACCCCCCATATAAAAAAATATTTGCTTTAAAACATTCCCAGCCTAGTGTCTAATGATTTCAATTATGGGATACTAAAAGGTTTCACTGATGAAGAAATTAAGGAAGCCTTATTCTCAATGGATCCAGACAAATCCCTAGGGCCAGAAGGGTTCCCTCATGATTCTTTCAACATTTCTAGGATATAGTAGGCAAAGAAGTCTCTGAAGTAGTGCAATTCTTCCAAAGATCCAAGCAAGTACCAAAGGAGGCAAACTCAACTTTCATTGTGCTAGTACCTAAGTCCCAAACCTGCAAGTCCATCTCTGACTACAGGTCAATAAGCCTATGTAGTGTGATTTACAAACTCATAACCAAATTCATGGCAAATAGGCTCAAAGATATTCTTCCCTCCATCATAGACCAATGTCAAGGCAGTTTGGTTAAAGGTAGGTTCATCACGGATGGAGTCATAACAATCCATGAAATGGCTTATTCAATTGTCAAGAATAAAAAGCCTACTATGTTTCTCAAGCTTGAAATGAATAAAGTATTCGACAGAGTTTCTTGACAATTCCTTCTTGAATTCTTGGAAAGGTTTAGCTTTCACAAATATTAGATAGACCTGGTCAAGGAATGCATTTCTATGACATGGTTTTCAATTATTGTCAATGGCTCTCTAGTTGGTTTCTTCCAAAGTTTCAAGGGCATCTGTCAGGGTGACCCCCTATCCCAATTTCTTTTCATCATCATGGTAGAAGCACTAGGGAGATCCTTATCAGCAACCTACTCTAGAGGTCTTATCTCGGGTATCAAACCTGCCACGGTGTCTAGGGCCATCACTCACCAGCAGTTCATCGATGACACCATTCTGGCATCTTCATCCTCCATACCTGAAGCAAATATCATTAAATCAATTCTCAATTACTATGAAATAGCTACTAGATTGAAGGTAAACTATAATAAAAGTAGATTGTATTTTTTGAATACCCCTATTTTCAGATAGAACATAATTACAAAAATTCTAGGATGCACCATAGCTAATCTCCCCACCACGTACCTTGGGCTACCTATGTTTCATGGGAGGGTCTCCACGGTAATGTGGTCCAACATCCTCAAATGCATTAAAAAAAACTAGTTGGGTGGAAGAGCACAATGCTATGTCAGGCTGCTAAAGCCACTCTCATGCAAGCCTGTCTCCAAAGTATACCGGTATATTTTATGTCCATATTCAAAGCTCCAATTTCAATTTACCACAAGATTGAACAAATTCAACGCAAATTTCTATGGTTTGGTAAAGAACACAAGCTTATACTGAGAGGGAGGGTGAACAGTATAGCACCCACTTTTTACTTTCTTTCCAAACCAATATCAATTAGTGTCCTTAATTGCATTAACCAAATATAGCAGTGTGCATTAATGACATAGATAGCAATAGTAAACAAGTGCACAAATCACCACACATAATTGAGACACAAGATTTAACGTGGTTCCCCCAATGTGGGGTACTCCACAAGATAATCTCCTTATAATATTTCACATAGAAATAAGGATCCTTATCCCAATACAAATGATTACTTTTATCTACTCAAAGCTAGGCAATACACTGATCTTCTCAGGTAGGCAATCCATTGATCTGCTTCAGCAAGCTCCCAAGAACTTGCCCAAAACTGCTCTATCAAGGTCACTAAGAACTTGCCCAAAACTACTTTAGCAAGCTCACCAAGAACTTTCCCAAAACTGCTTCAGCAAGCTCACCAAGAACTTGCCCAAAATTTGCTCTAGCAAGCTCACTAAGAACTTACCCAAAACTACTTCAGCAAGCTCACCAAGAACTTGCCCAAAATTTCTCTAGCAAGCTCACTAAGAACTTGCCCAAAATCTGCTCAACAAGCTCACCAAGAACTTGCTCAAAATCTGCTCAACAAGCTCACCAAGAACTTGCTCAAAATCTTCTCAACAAGCTCACCAAGAACTTGCTCAAAATATGCTCAACAAGCTCACTAAGAACTTGCTCAAAACTACTCAACAAGCTCACTAAGAACTTGCTCAAAATATACTCATCAAGCTCACCAAGAACTTGCTCAAAATCTGCTCAACAAGCTCACTAAGAACTTGCTCAAAATCTGCTCAACAAGCTCACTAAGAACTTGCTCAAAATATTCTCAACAAATCTATCCACAAATCTATCCCAAAAGTCTTCTCAAAGGCTCAATCAATCATCCACAAAAATTGCCACAAATTTGTCCCAAAAGCCTTCTCAAAGGCTCAACCAATCATGCTCAAGTAGCACTCAAATATCATCCACAAATCTATGAAGTCAAGGCTCAATGATGAACTCAATAATGAAAGGCAATGCACTCTACAATGGATGACAACAATGATCCACAATGATCTCAACTCAAATCAATATCAACTCAACTCAAGTATTATAGAAGCATAAAGAGAATTGTTAGAGACTCAATATGTTCTAATCTCAAAGCTCAATCTCAACTCAAATCAGAATTATAGAATAGTTTGTTTCATGGAACTTGAACAATCACATCACTCAATCACTTGACTAGGCTCAATCAACTCAACTCAACCAATCACCACAAGGGATAACTCTTTCTCACAAAACCCTAGTCCAAGCATGTATCAACCAACTCAAATATTTCCAACAATGCTCAACCACAAATCTCACATAACAATGATACTCATGTTCTTTTCTAACTCATGTTCTTTGCATAACCAATGGGCTTCAAAAACTATGCTTATAAAACATGGTTTAAACACAACTCCCAAACCAGAAAACCTTGAAGCATTCAACCAACCACTTTCTAAAAGGAAACCACAATCAATCATTTTCTCTCCAATGATATTTCAGAAATCAACCACCATAAACAAAGTCAATGGAGAATATTGCTCATACCTTTTGATGCCTTATTGGTTGTCCACTAAATCTGCCACACTCAACAAACTTCTTTTTCAAATTTCAACAAGGGTTAGATATCATGATTAATATCACAACAATAATATCCAAATAACACCTTATCACTCCTACTCAATAAGATACAACATGTCCCCTCATGAAAGAATTAATCACCTTTGAAAAAGAACAAAAAAAACTTCACTTTTGAAACCCTTTACAAAAATAGAAATATCTCTTTACATACACCTTATTTCTCCCTCTAAGCAAGTTAATCAAATAGTCCTCGAAATAATATTTCCAACGATATATAATATGATATACTTTCAAAAGGAGAAACACTAGAAATCTCTCTTTTTCTAAACATGCATCACAACCCTTATTCCTCCTAGGGCAACTTTAGAAAAATAAAATATATTAAAAAATTATTAACTTGCCTCTGTCCCTGACGGGATTCGATCTCGTGACATCTCCTTTCTCAGTGCTTTAACCATAGCCAACCTATCGTTGGGCCACACACCCTCATGTGTCCAAAGGGACATGAACAAAAACTTATATCATAAACTTCTGCACCCTTCGAAAAACTTAACAGCTCTTCGAGCGCTTCAACAAAGCAAATAACCACGATGGGACTCGATCGCAGGACCTCCTACGTAACACACAATGCATGAACTGCTAGGCCAAAGGTGCCTATGCATCTTATTAAACTCCACGAATTATTTTTCAATAGACCAAAGTCACACTTCTCTCTCTTTTTGCAATCCGTTCCCCAATCGAAGGCATTCGAAAAATAAGCGTTGGGAGTCATAAAGTCTAAGCTTTTGTTGGCATATATATATGCCTTTCCTATTTCTTTAGATGTCGATGCTATAAATTAATATAGCCTTTCCTCCTTTATTTAGTCGGCGCTATAATTAATATATTTAATTTTAAAATTTAAATTTAAATTTTAAATAATTTAAAATTTAAACTAAATATTTAAAATTAAATATCTCCATCATCGGGGCACCTTTTTTGATGAAACAAAAATCCAACCTATGTTTTAAGAAAAACCCATTTCAAATATTCCATCCATGGTTTTAAATAAAACCTTTTATTTTACCTTCCTTGGTTTTCACAAAAACCCTGTATATATCCATGCTCTCCAAAATATCATAAATGCTTATTTATGAAATGCTTTGGCCACCAAAACTCAATGTGATCCATGTGACATCAATGATCCATGTGAAATAAATGACAACATAAAATAACTCAAATTTCCAAAAATATCCCCCTTTGTCATTGATGGCAGCACCTCTAATGCAAAAACCACAATCACTGCAAAAACCATCTCTAAGAATCAAAGTTGCTCCCCCTAACTCAATACTCTCTATGGAGGTTGCTCCCCCTAACTCAATGCTCTCTTTGGAGGCTGCTCCCCTAACTCAATGTTCTCCCCCTTACTCAAATATCTCCCCCTTTGACATCAATGGCAAAAGGGACACCTATGGGGCTAAAATATATGACTCTTTAGCTTAGCCCCCTCACCACCTTCTCTCTTGAGGTGATTAATTTTGGGGTGGGAGTACTTTTACTCCCATATTACATTGTTTCTTTCCTCTGTCAACTTCCTTCCATATTTTTTGATATCCTTATCTTGATGAATTACTTGATCTTCTTGTCTTGAACATGTTTGGAATTGAGTCCTACACCATTTTGCAATATGTCCAAAGTTATTGCAATTAAAACACTTGATATTGTAGCCTTTGGATGGTGCCCATATCCTAAATTATTTCTTGAAATAATTTCCATATCCATTCCTTTCCTGAACCCTGTATTGTGAAGTTTTTTTTCATGACCATTATGACCATGACTTCTGATTTGTGTAGCTCTAAAACCAAAACCATGTTGCTCATTTTCTTTGCACTCAGAAGCTCTATGACCAATCCTATTGCATAAGAAGCAATGTCCCTGAAAACCATACCTTCTTCCTTTGAAGTTTCTTCTAGAAAAATCAAACTTCTTTGATCCATGGATCCTTTCTTGACCATTATCCTTATGATCATTTTCAACTTGTGCATTGCATCCTTGAACCTTATTTGTAGTATCTAAATCCTCTTCCTTAGTTTCTTCCTTGCTTTCCTCTTCAAGAATTTATTTTCCTTTTGAACTTGATTCACCTATCTCAAAACAAGATCCAAACTAAATATTAGGAGCCATAGGAACTTTGGAACTTTCTTCATAAAACTTAGGTGCTTCCTTGCTTTCATCTATTAGAACTTCCTTTCCTTTTGAGTGTGATTCCCCAAACCTGAAATATGAGACCTTTGGTGCTTTGGGACCTTCCTCTTCTTTCTCTTCATTTGTGTCAAATAGCAAATTGGCATCCATATTTATTGTCTCTAAAATACATGTTTCCTTCTTAGTGAAAATATCTTGACCTTTTGAGTCATGTGATGGATGAAACTTCTCAAGTATGGAACATCTCAATTCTTTTAGATTCTCCTTAACCTCTTGTAGTTGCTCATGGATATCATTGAAGTCTTCCTTTAGATCAACTGAGACATTTGTCTTTCTTACAATGTTCTCTTGCTTAACTTCTTCTGTTTGGAGTGAGTGTTCTTGTTCAACTTTTTTATCCCATAGAAAAACCCTTCTTCATCATCACTGTCACTAAGATCATTATAATCTTCTATAGCAAACAAAATTTCATGATTTCTTTGACCATGCCTATTTCCTTGATGTGTCATCTCATCTTCACTATCACTGAAACCATTGCAATATCCTGATCTATGATCTCTTTGACCACATACAAAGAATTGTTCTCTTTCACCTTCTATTCCTAGGAATAGATGTTCTTCCTTTTCATCATCTGACTTGTCTCTATCACTGTGATCTGAGCTATCACTTGCTTCTACAATGTAGAAAGTTTTCTTTGTCTTACAAAAACTTTTCTTCTTCTCATACGTGCTTTGCTTGTACTTGTCATCTTTGTCATGCTTATACTTTCCATAATTTTTTCTTATGTGACCCTATTTTTCATCATCACTATTTTCTTCATGTGGACACTTGTGTGCATAGTGACCAAAATCACCACACTTGTAGCATTTGACTTTCTTCATATCCCTGTAATTTCTTAAGTCCTTTTTCATTTTGATGAAGTTAGCTTCCTCATCATTATCTGAATCTCTATCTATCTCTGAAACTTTCCCTTTATTTTTCTTTGAAGCCTTGAATGCAATCTCTTTTATTGGAACCTGATGCTTACTCACCCTCATCTCATAAGTTGTGAGAGTTCCTTGTAGTTCTTCCATTGTTAGCTTGTTGATATCCATTGTTTCTTCTATTGATGAAACCTTTGCATCATACTTCATGGGAAGTGATCTCAAAACCTTTTGAGTAACTTCTGATTCTTTCATCTCAAATCCTATGCCTCTCATGGTGTTAGTAATCTCATCAACTCAAAGTAAAAACTTTGCAATATCTTCATAATCTTCCATTTTCAATTCCTCAAATATTTTTCTATGAGTTTGTAGTTTTGCCAACTTTACCTTTGAATCTCCTTCATAAGTATTTCACAACTTGGTCCACATTTCATTAGCTGAATTACATACCATGACCTTTGCAAAATTTGTTTCACGTAGCCCACTCAAAATACAATTCATTACCCTTGCATTGATCTCAACCAATTTCTTGATAGTCTTATCTACCTCAGGATCACCTTCAACCTTATACTCTTTTTCAACCATCTGCCATACCTCATATCCTTGTGATATCAAGTAGTTCTTCATTCTCATGCTCTAGAAAGCATAATTGTTATCATCAAATAGTGGAGCCTTATTTGTAGATAATCCATTCTATGAAGCCATCTGTGTTCTTGTAGAATCTACCCTAAAGTTGTCAATATTTTTGAAGGAACCCGCTCTGATACCAATTGAAGAACACAAGCTTATACTGATAGGGGGTGAAAATTCTTCTCAAAGGCTCAATCAATCATACACAAAAACTACCACAAATCTATCCACAAATCTATCCCAAAAGCCTTCTCAAAGGCTCAACCAATCATGCTCAAGTAGCACTCAAATCTCATCCACAAATCTATGAAGGCAAGGCTCAATGATGAATTCAACAATGAATGGCAATGCACTCTACAATGGATGACAACAATGATCCACAATGATCTCAACTCAAATCAATCTCAACTCAAATCAATCTTAACTCAACTCAAATATTATAGAAGCATAAAGAGAATTGTTAGAGACTCAATATGTTCTAATCTCAAAGCTCAATCTCAACTCAAATCAGAATTATAGAATAGTTTATTTCATGGGACTTGAACAATCACCTCACACAATCACTTGACTAGGCTCAATCAACTCAACTCAACCAATCACCACAAGGGACAACTCTTTCTCACAAAACCCTAGTCCAAGCATGTATCAACCAACTCAAATGTTTCCAACAATGCTCAACCACAAATCTCACATAACAATGATACTCATGTTCTTTTCTAACTCAAGTTCTTTGCATAACCAATGGGCTTCAACAACTATGCTTATAAAACAAGGTTTAAACACAACTCTCAAACCAGAAAACCTTGAAGCATTCAACCAACCACTTTCGAAAAGGAAACCACAATCAATCCTTTTCTCTCCAATGATATTTCAGAAATCAACCACCATAAACAAAGTCAATGGAGAATATTGCTCATACCTTTTGATGCCTTATTGGATGTCCACTAAATCTGCCACACTCAACAAACTTATTTTTCAACTTTCAACAAGGGTTAGAGATCATGATTAATATCACAACAATAATATCCAAATAACACCTTATCACTCCTACTCAATAAGATACAACATGTCCCCTCATGAAAGAATTAATCACCTTTGAAAAAGAACAAAACAACCTTCACTTTTGAAACCCTTTACAAAAATAGAAATATCTCTTTACATACACCTTATTTCTCCCTCTAAGCAAGTTAATCAAATAGCCCTTGAAATAAGCTTTCCAATGATATATAATATGATATACTTTCAAAAGGAGAAACACCAGAAATCTCTCTTTTTCTAAACATGCATCACAACCCTTATTCCTCCTAGGGCAACTTTAGAAAAATAAAATATATTAAAAAAATTATTAACTTGCCTTCGTCCCTGACGGGATTCGATCTCGTGACGTCTCCTTGCTCAACGCTTTAACCACAGCCAACATATCGTTGGGCCACATGCCCTCACGTGTCCAAAGGGACACGAACAAAAACTTATATCATAAACTTATGCACCCTTCGAAAAACTTAACAACGCTTCGAGCGCTTCAACAAAGCAAATAACCATGACGGGACTCGATCGTAGGACCTCCTGCGTAACACACAATGCATGAACCGCTAGGCCAAATATGCCTATGCATCTTATTAAACTCCACGAATGATTTTTCAATAGACCAAAGTCACACTTCTCTCTCTTTTCGCAATTCGTTCCCCAATCGAAGGCATTCAAAAAATAAGCGCTAGGGGTCATGAAGTCTAAGCTTTTGTTGGCATATATATATGCCTTTCCTCTTTCTTTAGACATCGGTGCTATAAATTAATATAGCCTTTCCTCATTTATTTAGTCGCATAATTAATATATTTAATTTTAAAAATTTAAATTTAAATTTTAAATAATTTAAAATTTAAACTAAATATTTAAAATTAAATATCTCCATCATCGAGGCACATTTTTTGATGAAACAAAAAGCCAACCTAGGTTTTAAGAAAAACCCATTTCAAATATGCCATCCATGGTTTTAAATAAAACCTTTTATTTTGCCTACCTTGGTTTTCACAAAAACCCTGTATATATCCATGCTCTCCAAAATATCATAAATGCTTATTTATGAAATGCTTTGGCCACAAAAACTCAATGTGATCCATGTGACATCAATGACAACATAAAATAACTCAAATTTCCAACAATATCCCCCTTTGTCATTGATGGCAACACCTCTAATGCAAAAACCACAATCACTACAAAAACCATCTCTAAGAATCAAAGTTGCTCCCCTGACTCAATACTCTCTATGGAGGTTGCTCCCCCTAACTCAATGCTCTCTTTGGAGGCTGCTCCCCTAACTCAATGCTCTCCCCCTTACTCAAATCTCTCCCCCTTTGACATCAATGGCAAAAGGGACACCTATGGGGCTAAAAGATATGACTCTTAAGCTTAGCCCCCTCACCACCTTCTCTCTTGAGGTGATTAATTTTGGGGTGGGAGTACTTTTACTCCCATATTACATTGTTTCTTTCCTCTATCAACTTCCTTCCATATTTTTCTGATATCCTTCTCTTGATGAATTACTTGATCTTCTTGTCTTGAACCTATTTGGAATTGAGTCCTACACCATTTTGCAATATGTCCAAAGTTATTGCAATTAAAACACTTGATATTGTAGCCTTTGGATGGTGCCCATATCCTGAATTCTTTCTTGAAATAATTTCCATATCCATTCCTTTCCTAAACCCTGTATTGTGAAGTTTTATTTTCATGACCATTATGACCATGACTTCTGAATTGTGTAGCTCTAAAACCAAAACCATGTTGCTCATTTTCTTTGCACTGAGAAGCTCTATGACCAATCCTATTGCATAAGAAGCAATGTCCCTAAAAACCATACCTTCTTCCTTTGAAGTTTCTTCTAGAAAAATCAAACTTCTTTGATCCATGGATCCTACATTTCTTTCCATTACAAGAAAAACAATTTCCTTGAAAACCCTTTTTTCTTGTTTCCTCATACCTTTCTTGACCATTATCCTTATGATCATTTTCAACTTGTGCATTGCATCCTTGAACCTTCTTTGTAGTATCTAAATCCTCTTCCTTAGTTTCTTCCTTGCTTTCCTCTTCAAGAATTTCTTTTCCTTTTGAACTTGATTCACCTATCTCAAAACAAGATCCAAACTAAATATTTGGAGCCATAGGAACTTTGGAACTTTCTTCATAAAACTTAGGTGCTTCCTTGCTTTCATATATTAGAACTTCCTTTCCTTTTGAGTGTGATTCCCCAAACCTGAAATATGAGACCTTTGGTGCTTTGGGACCTTCCTCTTCTTTCTCTTCATTTGTGTCAAATAGAAAATTGGCATCCATATTTATTGTCTCTAAAATACATGTTTCCTTCTTAGTGAAAATATCTTGACCTTTTGAGTCATGTGATGGATCAAACTTCTCAAGTATGGAACATCTCAATTATTTTATATTCTCCTTAACCTCTTGTAGTTGCTCATGGATATCATTGAAGTCTTCCTTTAGATCAACTGAGACATCTATCTTTCTTACAATGTTCTCTTGCTTAACTTCTTATGTTTGGAGTGAATGTTCTTCTTCTACTTCTTTTATCCCATAGAAAAACCCTTCTTCATCTTCACTATCACTAAGATCATTATAATCTTCTATAGCAAACAAAATTTCATGATTTCTTTGACCATGCATGTTTCCTTGATGTGTCATCTCATCTTCACTATCACTAAAACCATTGCAATATCCTGATCTATGATCTCTTTGACCACATACAAAGCATTATTCTCTTTCACCTTCTATTCCTAGGAATAGATGTTCTTCCTTTTCATCATATGACTTGTCTCTATCATTATGATCTGAGCTATCACTTGCTTCTACAATGTAGAAAGTTTTCTTTGTCTTACAAAACTTTTCTTCTTCTCATACTTGCTTTGCTTGTACTTGTTATCTTTGTCATGCTTATACTTTCCATCTTCTTTTCTTTTGTGACCCTATTTTTCATCATCACTATTTTCTTCATGTGGACACTTGTGTGCATAGTGACCAAAATCACCACACTTGTAGCATTTGAATTTCTTCATATCCCTGTAATTTCTTAAGTCCTTTTTCCTTTTGATGAAGTTAGCTTCCTCATCATTATCTGAATCTCTATCTATCTCTAGAACTTTCCCTTTATTTTTCTCTGAAGCCTTGAATGCAATCTCTTTTATTGGAACCTGATGCTTACTCACCCTCATCTCATAAGTTGTGAGAGTTCCTTGTAGTTCTTCCATTGTTAGCTTGTTGATATCCATTGTTTCTTCTATTGTTGAAACCTTTGCATCATACTTCATGGGAAGTGATCTCAAAACATTTTGAGTAACTTTTGATTCTTTCATCTCAAATCCTAGGCCTCTCATGGTGTTAGTAATCTCATCAACTCGAAGTAAAAACTTTGCAATATCTTCAGAATCTTCCATTTTCAATTCCTCAAATATTTTTCTATGAGTTTGTAGTTTTGCCAACTTTACCTTGGAATCTCCTTCATAAGTATTCCGCAACTTGGTCCACATTTCATTAGCTGAATTACATACCATGACCTTTGCAAAATTTATTTCACGTAGCCCACTCAAAATACAATTCATTGCCCTTGCATTGATCTCAACCAATTTCTTGATAGTCTTATCTACCTCGGGATCACCTTCAACCTTATACTCTTTTTCAACCATCTGCCATACCTCATATCCTTGTGATATCAAGTAGTTCTTCATTCTCATGCTCTAGAAAGCATAATTGTTACCATCAAACAGTGGAGCCTTATTTGTAGATAATCCATTCTATGAAGCCATATGTGTTCTTGTAGAATCTACCCTCAAGTTATTAGCCTTTCTGAAGGAACCCACTCTGATACCAATTGAAGAACACAAGCTTATACTGAGAGGGGGGGTGAACAGTATAGCACCCACTTTTTACTTTCTTTCCAAACCAATATCAATTAGTGTCCTTAATTGCAATAACCAAATATAGCAGTGTGCATTAATGACATAGATAGCAATAGTAAACAAGTGCACAAATCACCACACACAATTGAGACACAAGATTTAACGTGGTTCCCCCAATGTGGGGTACTCCACAAGATAATATCCTTATAATATTTCACATAAAAATAAGGATCCTTATCCCAATACAAATGATTACTTTGATCTACTCAAAGCTAGGCAATACACTGATCTGCTCAGGTAGGCAATCCACTGATCTACTTCAACAAGCTCACCAAGAACTTACCCAAAACTAATCTAGCAAGCTCACTAAGAACTTGCCCAAAACTTCTTCAGCAAGATCACTAAGAACTTCCCCAAAATTGCTTAAGCAAGCTCACCAAGAACTTGCCCAAAATATACTCTAGCAAGCTCACTAAGAACTTGCCCAAAACTACTTCAGCAAGCTCACCAAGAACTTTCCCAAAAATGCTCTAGCAAGCTCACTAAGAACTTGCCCAAAATATGCTCAACAAGCTCACCAAGAACTTGCTCAAAATCTGCTCAACAAGCTCACCAAGAACTTGCTCAAAATATGCTCAACAAGCTCACCAAGAACTTGCTCAAAATCTGCTCAACAAGCTCACTAAGAACTTGCTCAAAATCTACTCAACAAGCTCACCAAGAACTTGCTCAAAATATTCTCAAAATCTCACCAAGAACTTGCTCAAAATATTCTCAACAAGCTCACCAAGAACTTGCTCAAAATATTCTCAACAAATCTATCCACAAATCTATCCCAAAAGTCTTCTCAAAGGCTCAATCAATCATACACAAAAAATACCACAAATATGTCCACAAATCTATCCCAAAAGCCTTCTCAAAGGCTCAACCAATCATGCTCAAGTAGCACTCAAATCTCATCCACAAATCTATGAAGGCAAGGCTCAATGATGAATTCAACAATGAATGGCAATGCACTCTACAATGGATGACAACAATGATCCACAATGATCTCAACTCAAATCAATCTCAACTCAACTCAAATTTTATAGAAGCATAAAGAGAATTGTTAGAGACTCAATATGTTCTAATCTCAAAGCTCAATCTCAACTCAAATCAGAATTATAGAATAGTTTGTTTCATGGAACTTGAACAATCACTTCACACAATCACTTGACTAGGCTCAATCAACTCAACTCAACCAATCACCACAAGGGACAACTCTTTCTCACAAAACCCTAGTCCAAGCATGTATCAACCAACTCAAATGTTTCCAACAATGCTCAACCACAAATCTCACATAACAATGATACTCATGTTCTTTTCTAACTCAAGTTCTTTGCATAACCAATGGGCTTCAACAACTATGCTTATAAAACAAGGTTTAAACACAACTCTCAAACCAGAAAACCTTGAAGCATTCAACCAACCACTTTCGAAAAGGAAACCACAATCAATCCTTTTCTCTCCAATGATATTTCAGAAATCAACCACCATAAACAAAGTCAATGGAGAATATTGCTCATACCTTTTGATGCCTTATTGGATGTCCACTAAATCTGCCACACTCAACAAACTTCTTTTTCAACTTTCAACAAGGGTTAGAGATCATGATTAATATCCAATAACACCTTATCACTCCTACTCAATAAGATACAACATGTCCCCTCATGAAAGAATTAATCACCTTTGAAAAAGAACAAAACAACCTTCACTTTTGAAACCCTTTACAAAAATAGAAATATCTCTTTACATACACCTTATTTCTCCCTCTAAGAAAGTTAATCAAATAGCCCTCGAAATAAGCTTTCCAACGATATATAATATGATATACTTTCAAAAGGAGAAACACCAGAAATATCTCTTTTTCTAAACATGCATCACAACCCTTATTCCTCCTAGGGCAACTTTAGAAAAAATAAAATATATTAAAAAAATTATTAACTTGCCTCTATCCCTGATGGGATTCGATCTCGTGACGTCTCCTTGCTCAATGCTTTAACCACAGCCAACCTATCATTGGGCCACATGCCCTCACGTGTCCAAAGGGACACGAACAAAAACTTATATCATAAACTTATGCACCCTTCGAAAAACTTAACAACGCTTCGAGCGCTTCAACAAAGCAAATAACCATGATGGGACTCGATCGCAGGACCTCTTGCGTAACACACAATGCATGAAACCGCTAGGCCAAAGATGCCTATGCATCTTATTAAACTCTATGAACGATTTTTCAATAGACCAAAGTCACACTTCTCTCTCTTTTCGCAATTCATTCCCCAATCGAAGGCATTCAAAAAATAAGCGTTGGGGGTCATAAAGTCTAAGATTTTGTTGGCATATATATATGCCTTTCCTCTTTCTTTAGATGTCAGTGCTATAAATTAATATAGCCTTTCCTCCTTTCTTTAGTCGGCGCTATAATTAATATATTTAATTTTAAAATTTAAATTTAAATTTTAAATAATTTAAAATTTAAACTAAATATTTAAAATTAAATATCTCCATCATCGGGGCACCTTTTTCGATGAAACGAAAAGCCAACCTAGGTTTTAAGAAAAACCCATTTCAAATATGCCATCCATGGTTTTAAATAAAACCTTTTATTTTTCCTACCTTGGTTTTCACAAAAACCCTATATATATCCATGCTCTCCAAAATATCATAAATGCTTATTTATGAAATGCTTTGGCCACCAAAACTCAATGTGATCCATGTGACATCAATGATCCATGTGACATCAATGACAACATAAAATAACTCAAATTTCCAACAATCTCCCCCTTTGTCATTGATGGCAACACCTCTAATGCAAAAACCACAATCACTACAAAAACCATCTCTGAGAATCAAAGTTGCTCCCCCGACTCAATACTCTCTATGGAGGTTGCTCCCCCTAACTCAATGCTCTCTTTGGAGGCTGCTCTCCCCTTACTCAAATATCTCTCCCTTTGACATCAATGGCAAAAGGGACACCTATGGGGCTAAAAGATATGACTCTTAAGCTTAGCCCCCTCACCACCTTCTCTCTTGAGGTGATTAATTTTGGGGTGGGAGTACTTTTACTCCCATATTACATTGTTTCTTTCCTCTATCAACTTCCTTCCATATTTTTTTGATATCCTTCTCTTGATGAATTACTTGATCTTCTTGTCTTGAACCTGTTTGGAATTGAGTCCTACACCATTTTGCAATATGTCCAAAGTTATTGCAATTAAAACACTTGATATTGTAGCCTTTGGATGGTGCCCATATCCTGAATTCTTTCTTGAAATAATTTCCATATCCATTCCTTTCTTAAACCCTGTATTGTGAAGTTTTATTTTCATGACCATTATGACCATGACTTCTGAATTGTGTAGCTCTAAAACCAAAACCATGTTGCTCATTTTCTTTGCACTGAGAAGCTCTATGACCAATCCTATTGCATAAGAAGCAATGTCCCTAAAAACCATACCTTCTTCCTTTGAAGTTTCTTCTAGAAAAATCAAACTTCTTTGATCCATGGATCCACGTAGGTATAGCCCTATGTCCAAATCCATTACAAGAAAAACAATACCCTTGAAAAGCCCTTTGTTCATACCTTTCTTGACCATTATCCTTATGATCATTTTCAACTTGTGCATTGCATCCTTGAACCTTCTTTGTAGTATCTAAATCCTCTTCCTTAGTTTCTTCCTTGCTTTCCTCTTCAAGAATTTCTTTTCCTTTTGAACTTGATTCACCTATCTCAAAACAAGATCCAAACTGAATATTTGGAGCCATAGGAACTTTGGAACTTTCTTCATAAAACTTAGGTGCTTCCTTGCTTTCATATTTTAGAACTTCCTTTCCTTTTGAGTGTGATTCCCCAAACCTAAAATATGAGACCTTTGGTGCTTTGGGACCTTCCTCTTCTTTCTCTTCATTTGTGTCAAATAGAAAATTGGCATCCATATTTATTGTCTCTGAAATACATGTTTCCTTCTTAGTGAAAATATCTTGACCTTTTGAGTCATGTGATGGATCAAACTTCTCAAGTATGGAACATCTCAATTCTTTTAGATTCTACTTAACCTCTTGTAGTTGCTCATGGATATCATTGAAGTCTTCCTTTAGATCAACTGAGACATCTGTCTTTCTTACAATATTCTCTTGCTTAACTTCTTCTATTTGGAGTGAATTTTCTTCTTCTACTTCTTTTATCCCATAGAAAAACCCTTCTTCATATTCACTGTCACTAAGATCATTATAATATTCTATAGCAAACAAAATTTCATGATTTCTTTGACCATGCCTATTTCCTTGATGTGTCATCTCATCTTCACTATCACTAAAACCATTGCAATATCCTGATCTATGATCTCTTTGACCACATACAAAGCACTATTCTCTTTCACCTTCTATTCCTAGGAATATATGTTCTTCCTTTTCATCATATGACTTGTCTCTATCACTATGATCTGAGCTATCACTTGCTTCTACAATGTAGAAAGTTTTCTTTGTCTTACAAAAAATTTTCTTCTTCTCATACTTGCTTTGCTTGTACTTGTCATCTTTGTCATGCTTATACTTTCCATCTTCTTTTCTTTTGTGACCCTATTTTTCATCATCACTATTTTCTTCATGTGGACACTTGTGTGCATAGTGACCAAAATCACCACACTTGTAGCATTTGAATTTCTTCATATCCCTATAATTTCTTAAGTCCTTTTTCCTTTTGATGAAGTTAGCTTCCTCATCATTATCTGAATCTCTATCTATCTCTGGAACTTTCCCTTTCTTTTTCTCTGAAGCCTTGAATGCAATCTCTTTTATTGGAACCTGATGCTTACTCACCCTCATCTCATAAGTTGTGAGAGTTCCTTGTAGTTCTTCCATTGTTAGCTTGTTGATATCCATTGTTTCTTCTATTGTTGAAACCTTTGCATCATACTTCATGGGAAGTGATCTCAAAACATTTTGAGTAACTTATGATTCTTTCATCTCAAATCCTAGGCCTCTCATGGTGTTAGTAATCTCATCAACTCGAAGTAAAAACTTTGCAATATCTTCAGAATCTTCCATTTTCAATTCCTCAAATATTTTTCTATGAGTTTGTAGTTTTGCCAACTTTACCTTTGAATCTCCTTCATAAGTATTCCACAACTTGGTCCACATTTCATTAGCTGAATTACATACCATGACCTTTGCAAAATCTATTTCATGTAGCCCACTCAAAATACAATTCATTGCCCTTGCATTGATCTCAACCAATTTCTTGATAGTCTTATCTGCCTCGGGATCACCTTCAACCTTATACTCTTTTTCAACCATCTGCCATACCTCATATCCTTGTGATATCAAGTAGTTCTTCATTCTCATGCTCTAGAAAGCATAATTGTTACCATCAAATAGTGGAGCCTTATTTGTAGATAATCCATTCTAGTGAAGCCATATGTGTTCTTGTAGAATCTACCCTCAAGTTGTTAGCCTTTCTGAAGGAACCCGCTCTGATACCAATTGAAGAACACAAGCTTATACTAAGAGGGGGGTGAACAGTATAGCACCCACTTTTTACTTTCTTTCCAAACCAATATCAATTAGTGTCCTTAATTGCAATAACCAAATATAGCAGTGTGCATTAATGACATAGATAGCAATAGTAAACAAGTGCACAAATCACCACACACAATTGAGACACAAGATTTAACGTGGTTCCCCCAATGTGGGGTACTCCACAAGATAATATCCTTATAATATTTCACACAAAAATAAGGATCCTTATCCCAATACAAATGATTACTTTGATCTGCTCAAAGCTAGGCAATACACTGATCTACTCAGGTAGGCAATCCACTGATCTGCTTCAACAAGCTCACCAAGAACTTTCCCAAAACTACTCTAGCAAGCTCACTAAGAACTTACCAAATCTTACAACTCACCAAAACTTCCAAACTCTTCAGCTCACCAAGAACTTGCCCAAAATATACTCTAGCAAGCTCACTAAGAACTTGCCCAAAATGCTTCAACAAGCTCACCAAGAACTTGCCCAAAATTGCTCTAGCAAGCTCACTAAGAACTTGCCCAAAATCTGCTCAACAAGCTCACCAAGAACTTGCTCAAAATCTGCTCAACAAGCTCACCAAGAACTTGCTCAAAATATTCTCAACAAGCTCACCAAGAACTTGCTCAAAATATGCTCAACAAGCTCACCAAGAACTTGCTCAAAATCTGCTCAACAAGCTCACCAAGAACTTGCTCAAAATATTCTCAACAAGCTCACCAAGAACTTGCTCAAAATCTGCTCAACAAGCTCACCAAGAACTTGCTCAAAATTGCTCAACAAGCTCACTAAGAACTTGCTCAAAATATTCTCAACAAGCTCACCAAGAACTTGCTCAAAATCTGCTCAACAAGATCACTAAGAACTTCTAAAAATATACTCAAAACTCACAAAACTTCAAATTCTCACAAATCTATCCACAAATATGTCCCAAAAGCCTTCTCAAAGGCTCAATCAATCATACACAAAAAATTCCACAAATCTATCCACAAATCTGTCCCAAAAGCCTTCTCAAAGGCTCAACCAATCATGCTCAAGTAGCACTCAAATCTCATCCACAAATCTATGAAGGCAAGGCTCAATGATGAATTCAACAATGAATGGCAATGCACTCTACAATGGATGACAACAATGATCCACAATGATCTCAACTCAAATCAATATCAACTCAACTCAAGTCTTATAGAAGCATAAAGAGAATTGTTAGAGACTCAATATGTTCTAATCTCAAAGCTCAATCTCAACTCAAATCAGAATTATAGAATTGTTTGTTTCATGGGACTTGAACAATCACCTCACACAATCACTTGACTAGGCTCAATCAACTCAACTCAACCAATCACCACAAGGGATAACTCTTTCTCACAAAACCCTAGTCCAAGCATGTATCAACCAACTCAAATATTTCCAACAATGCTCAACCACAAATCTCACATAACAATGATACTCATGTTCTTTTCTAACTCAAGTTCTTTGCATAACCAATGGGCTTCAACAACTATGCTTATAAAACAAGGTTTAAACACAACTCTCAAACCAAAAAACCTTGAAGCATTCAACCAACCACTTTCGAAAAGGAAACCACAATCAATCCTTTTCTCTCCAATGATATTTCAGAAATCAACCACCATAAACAAAGTCAATGGAGAATATTGCTCATACCTTTTGATGCCTTATTGGATGTCCACTAAATCTGCCACACTCAACAAAATTCTTTTTCAACTTTCAACAAGGGTTAGAGATCATGATTAATATCACAACAATAATATCCAAATAACACCTTATCACTCCTACTCAATAAGATACAACATGTCCCCTCATGAAAGAATTAATCACCTTTGAAAAAGAACAAAACAACCTTCACTTTTGAAACCCTTTACAAAAATAGAAATATCTCTTTACATACACCTTATTTCTCCCTCTAAGCAAGTTAATCAAATAGCCCTCGAAATAAGCTTTCCAACGATATATAATATGATATACTTTCAAAAGGAGAAACACCAGAAATATCTCTTTTTCTAAACATGCATCACAACCCTTATTCCTCCTAGGGCAACTTTTATATTCAAAAAGAAATAAAAACTTCACAGCAGTACCTTAGTGCAACAAAAATTAAATAATGAAGAGGAAGTAGAAGCACAAGTGCTCAATGCAAAAAGGGCACTCCAAAGATTTTTTGAAGGCCAACACTCTCAAAATGGAACTGTGTGGATCGTCCAGTCCAACAAGGTGCAACCAACACTCAAAAAGCTGCTGAGAAACAACAACAAGATACTGTCATGGATGAAGCCAACACCTCGGTGGCATCCCTCATCAAAAAGGAGTGCACTCCACTCTTTTCTGAGATCCAAGAGCTCAGAAAACTTGTCACAGATCTTGTCATTTCCTCTCGACCCAACTCCCGCAATCCCTCACCCCAAAATCAAAGGAGAAGGAATAGGAGTCGGAGCCATTCCCATAGCGGACAATAGCAACAACAACAACCTCAATAGTCAGGCCGATAGCAACAACAGCGAAATCATCCCGATAGATAGAACCAATGATCTCAGTCAAAAAATGGGTCACGAGACCGATCCCAAAGCAGAGTTCACTGGCAACAACCAGAGAAATAATTCATACCTCCTGCACAGCAGCAGTCACGACGAGGCTCTGGCAGAACTTTCCAAGGATCTGGTTCTCGAACGAATCAGAACTCTATGAGATTTGTTCCTAGGAAGTCAGGTCCGGGATTGCAATAGACCCAAGGTCGTCCTCATGGCGATGGCGTAAACCGCTACTGAATCGTTGGAGTGCCATCTTCAGCCCTGTCGATAGATGCCTACTCTTCTTTAGCAAGAGTAACGTAGGTGTTGTTGATGGCATGATCACAAATGTCGTTGTTCATAATTTCTCTGATAGACCTCTCACAATAGCAGAAAAAGAGCTTCTTGGGCTAGGATTGAAATATATCCCTATCCCACCTCCCATGGTCCATGATGATGTCCGTGCGGAGTATGTTCTATTTTCTAGGCTTCTCAAGCTCCGATGGTTTTTTGGTCCAAAAGGAAGGAACATCGCCAACTGGGAAGAACCTGCCTACTCTCCCTTTCGTATTTCAAATTCTGCATGGGAACCTGATGTGAAATACCAGCCCCTACTTGGATCTTCTTAATGATGGAAAGCATCGAGTTGAACAACAACTTGCTGCCACAGAGAGTATCTTCCAGCCTCCCTTGCCCAGGCATTTGGCAAGAGCCTTGCACTCTCTTAGATCTGATGATTCCATTGTCATCAGACCTGCTGACAAAAATCTCGGCCTCACTGTTCTCAGCAAGGCATGGTACCTGGAAGAAGGGATCAGACAACTTTCAGATCTGGAAGTTTACCAAGAGGTTATTTTTGTTCCCTGGAACTCTCTTTTTTCTAGCTTGGAGTCCATTGTTAAAAATGCACAAAGAAGTCTTCTCCTCGATCAAAAAATAGTGGATTATCTTCTACAAAAGAACCCCATCATTGCTCGAGTCTGTACTTTCTACCTCATTCCAAAGGTCCACAAACAACCTATGAAGGGTAGACCCATCTGCTCCTATTGCGGTTATATGTTGGAGCCTGTTTCCAAATGGCTTCACCACCAGCTTCTCCCCATTCTCCTGGAGCAGCCAAATCATCTACAAGACTCTCTGAGCCTAATGAAAATCCTTCATGAAAGAGATTTTCCTCCAAGCTATGTTTTGTTCACCTTTGATGTTGAGAGCATGTACCCAAGCATTCCTACAGCAACAGGATTGGCCGCTCTTCAACACTTCATCTCGGGGAGGTTCAAGCCAGGTTTGGTCCAGTTGATCCTCGAACTTGCAGAACTGGTCCTGAACAGACATTATCTAGAATTTGATGGTAAGATCTATAGGCAGAAAAGAGGTACAACAATGGGGAGCAATTTTGCAATTGTCTATGCCTATCTGTTTCTTTGTTACTTGGAATTGCAAGTTTTCGGTCTTTTTCCATCTATTTCAAAAAATATTTGCTTGTATAAACGATATATTGATGATGCTTTTGGAGTTTGGAATGGTACTAATGAGAGTCTTCAAGCTCTCCTTGATGCTTATGGTTCTGTTTATCCCAACATCAACATCACTACTGCCATTTCCACTTCTGAAGTTAACATCCTAGATATTCTGGTGGTCAAACCACCCTCCATGACTGTTCCAGGTCGTCTGGGTACTAAACTGTACCAGAAACCAATGAATGTGTATCAATATATCCCTTTCTATTCATTCCATCCACCCCACCAGAAAAAAGCCTTTATAGTCAATGAACTCAATAGGTTTTTGGTTAGAGAGGCGGATGATGAAGGATTCAGAAAGATGAAGCATCAGTTTTTCATAGGTTGAGAGCCTAGGGCTACCCATCCCATTTCTTATTTCCACTCTTTTCCCAGGTAGAGTTTCGACATCAGCCTGCACTGCTCCAGAAAATATTCTAGAAGATCTCTTTAAGACAGCCAAGTCTAAAGAAATCTCCCCTAGTTCTGATGAAGTTGTACAACTGCCAGTTTGCCCGTGATCTTCGTCTAAACAAAAACATGCTTGGACCTCTCTACGAAAAATGGAGCAAAGACCCTCAGCTCTCCCATATCGGTCGTGGCATCATCTGTTGGAAAAACAACAAAAATATGAAGAAATTTCTATGTCGCAGTCGGGTCGTGAGAACCCAACCCAACTTCAATCAGCCATAACTTTTGCTACAGGGCTCCGATTCTCGAACCGTCTGAAGCATTGGAAAGCTTATAAAATTTTCTACGACAAAAAATGAAACCCATTGGGTTTTAAAGCAATAGGCCCTTTTTGGGGCCTCTAGACCCCTCAAAAATGAGTTTTAAAGTTTAGAATTGTTTGTAACATCTCTTTTCGGCAATCAATGCCCCGTATTCATGGGTGCACATCTCGAGGAGCATTTTTTAATGTTTTAAGGCACTTTCAACCATTATCCTTGGCAATCACTACCTTTTTTGGCATATCCCAAGGTAACGGTCCATTTTTTCTTGATTCTCGCCACGTGGCATGTCGGCTAGGGCACCCATTGGCTTGAGAAATCTATATAAACAAGATGGATTGTAATGTTTGGTCATCAGCCAAACTGATGAGCACTTAAGGTGCGAAACGCATTTTTAAAGTTTTCCCTTTCATTTCAGTCTCTCTTGTTCTTATGTCATGAAGTGCCCTTTTTGCATTGATCGCTTGTGCTTCTACTTCCTCTTCGTTATTTGATTTCTGTTGCGCTAAGGTACTACTACGAAGTTTTTATTTCTTTTTGAATATAAAAGTTATCTTTTCAATATGATGTCGCACGCTGCCCTAGTTATCCAAAATCTGGAAGAGGATCCCCATTTCTTTTGTGAAGGCTCTCCTATTCTGGAATCCACCAGATCCACTCAAAAGAGGCCCAGGATGTTGCTTTCGGAGATTGAAGCTTCCACTTCATGCGTAGAATGCACTCAAACAAAGTCCTGCTCTTCTTATCCTGAAGCGTCGCAACCCTCGAGGCGTATTCTAGAACTGCCATAGAATCTTAAAGATCTCAGCTTGAAATTCTAGGAAACCTTTAGATCTGCGTTCATCAAGGTCCACAAAACTGAGACCTTCATCATGAAAATCCAGAAAGGCATCGACGAGGGCACCATGCCAAACAGTTTGTGCATGAAGCCTCCAAGCCTTCGGATTCCAGATCCTACTCTTCAGGAAGAGATGGACAAGAAATTTTTTGAGCTCACCTTGAATTTCTAGAAAGCATGTTCGAAAGTATATCTTTCGACAGAAAAGAAATTACTTGAGAGCTTGAAGGTTCAAAAGGATGTCGTTGTCACACAACTCGATGCACAAGTAGAGCAAATCTTTAGCAAAATGACTTTCATTTTAGATTTTGAGATTGCATCCTATTGGAAATCGTAAATCATGGAAGATTTTACTGTGAAGGCCAATGCTCTCGAAATGGAACTGTGTGTGGATCGTCAGGTCCAACAAGGTGCAACCGACACTCGAAAAGCTGCTGAGAAACAACAATAACAAGATACTATCATGGATGAAGCCAACACCTCGGTGGCATCCCTCATCAAAAAGGAGTGTGCTCCACTCTTTTTTGAGATCCAAGAGCTCAGAAAACTTGTCACAGATCTTGTCATTTCCTCTCGACCCAACTCCCACAATCCCTCACCCCAAAATCAAAGGAGAAGGAATAGGAGTCGGAGTCATTCCCATAGCGGACAATAACAACAACAACAACCTCAATAGTCAGGCCGACAACAATAGCAGTGAAATCATCTCGATAGACAGAACCAATGATCTCAATCAAAAAATGGGTCATGAGACCGATCCCAAAGTAGAGTTCGCTGGCAACAACTAGAGAAAGAATTCATACCTCCTACATAGCAGCAATCATGACGGGGCTCTGGCAAAACTTTCCAAGGATCTGGTTCCCGAACGAATCAGAACTCTACGAGATTTATTCCTAGGCAGTCAGGTCTAGGATTGCAGCAGACCCAAGGTCATCCTCATGATGGTGGCGTAAACCGCTACTGAATCGTTGGAGTGCCATATTTAGCCCTATCGATAGATGCCTACTCTTCTTCAGCAAGAGTAACGTAGGTGTTGTTGATGGCATGATCACAAATGTCATTGTTCATAATTTCTCTGATAGACCTCTCACAGTGGCAGAAAAAGAGCTTCTTGGGCTAGGATTGAAATATATCCATGTCCCACCTCCCATGGTCCATGATGATGTCCATGTGGAGTATGTTCTATTTTCTAGGCTTCTCAAGCTCCGATGGTTTTTCGGTCCAAAAGGAAGGAACATCGCCAACTGGGAAGAACCTGCCTACTCTCCCTTTCGTATTTCAAATTCTGCATGGGAACCTGATGTGAAATACCAACCCTTGCTGGATCTTCTTAATGATGGAAAGCATCGAGTTGAACAACAACTTGCTGCCACGGAGAGTATCTTCCAGCCTCCCTTGCCCAGGCATCTGGCAAGAGCCTTGCACTCTCTTAGATCTGATGATTCCATTGTCATCAGACCTGTTGACAAAAATCTTGGCCTCACTGTTCTCAGCAAGGCATGGTACCTGGAAGAAGGGATCAGACAACTTTCAGATCTGGAAGTTTACCAAGAGGTTATTTCTGTTCCCTGGAACTCTCTTTTTTCTAGCTTGGAGTCCATTGTTAAAAATGCACAAAGAAGTCTTCTCCTCGATCAAAAAATAGTGGATTATCTTCTGCAAAAGAACCCCATCATTGCTCGAGTCTGTACTTTCTACCTCATTCCAAAGGTCCACAAACAACCTATGAAGGGTAGACCCATCTGCTCCTATTGCGGTTATATGTTGGAGCCTGTTTCCAAATGGCTTCACCACCAGCTTCTCCCCATTCTCCTAGAGCAGCCAAATCATCTACAAGACTCTCTGAGCCTAATGAAAATCCTTCATGAAAGAGATTTTCCTCCAAGTTGTGTTCTATTCACCTTTGATGTTGAGAGCCTGTACCCAAGCATTCCTACAGCAGCAGGATTGGCCGCTCTTCAACACTTCATCTCGGGGAGGTTCAAGCCAGGTTTGGTCCAGTTGATCCTCAAACTTGCAGAACTGGTCCTGAACAGACATTATCTAGAATTTGATGGTAAGATCTATAGGCAAAAAAGAGGTACAACAATGGGGAGCAATTTTGTAGTTGTCTATGCCTGTCTATTTCTTTGTTACTTGGAATTGCAAGTTTTCGGTCTTTTTCCATCTATTTCAAAAAATATTTGCTTGTATAAATGATATATTGATGATGCTTTTGGAGTTTGGAATGGTACTAATGAGAGTCTTCAAGCTCTCCTTGATGCTTATGGTTCTGTTTATCCCAACATCAACATCACTACTGCCATTTCCACTTCTGAAGTTAACATCCTGGATATTCTGGTGGTCAAACCACCCTCCATGACTGTTCCAGGTCGTCTGGGTACTAAACTATACTAGAAACCAATGAATTTGTATCAATATATCCCTTTCTATTCATTCCATCCACCCCACCAGAAAAAAGCCTTTATAGTCAATGAACTCAATAGGTTTCTGGTTAGAGAGGCGGATGATGAAGGATTCAGAAAGATGAAGCATCAATTTTTTCATAGGTTGAGAGCCCAGGGCTACCCGTCCCATTTCTTATTTCCACTCTTTGCCCAGGTAGAGTTTCGACACCGGCCTGCACTGCTCCAGAAAATATTCCAGAAGATCTCTTTAAGACAACCAGGTCTAAAGAAATCTCCCCTAGTTCTGATGAAGTTGTACAACTGCCAGTTTGCCTGTGATCTTCGTCTAAACAAAAACGTGCTTGGACCTCTCTACAAAAATGGAGCAAAGACCCTCAACTCTCCCATATCGGTCGTGGCATCATCTATTGGAGAAACAACAAAAATATGAAGAAATTTCTATGTCGTAGCCGGGTCGTGAGAACCCAACCCAACTTCAATCAGCCATAACTTTTGCTACAGGGCTTCGATTCTCGAACCGTTTGAAGCGTTGGAAAGCTTATAAAATTTTCTACAGAGACAAAACCCATTGGGTTTAAGCAACAGGCCCTTTTTGGGGCCTCTAGACCCCTCAAAAATGAGTTTTAAAGTTTAGAATTGTTTGTAACGTCTCTTTTCGGCAATCAATGCCCCGTATTCATGGGTGCACATCTCGAGGAGCATTTTTTAATGTTTTAAGGCACTTTCGACCATTATCCTTGGCAATCACTACCTTTTTTGGCATATCCCAAGGTAACGGTCCATTTTTCTTGATTCTCGCCATGTGGCATGTCGGCTAGGGCACCCACTGGCTTGAGAAATCTATATAAACAAGATGGATTGTAATGTTTGGTCATCAGCCGAACTGATGAGCACTTAAGGTGCGAAACACGTTTTCAGAGTTTTCCCTTTCATTTCAGTCTCTCTTGTTCTTATGTCGTGAAGTGCCCTTTTTGCATTGATCGCTTGTGCTTCTACTTCCTCTTCGTTATTTGATTTCTGTTGCGCTAAGGTACTGCTACGAAGTTTTTATTTCTTTTTGAATATAAAAGTTATCTTTTCAATCTGATGTCGCACGCTGCCCTAGTTATCCAAAATCTAGAAGAGGATCCCCATTTCTTTCGTGAAGGCTCTCCTATTCTGGAATCCACCAGATCCACTCAAAAGAGGCCCAGGATGTTGCTTTCGGAGATTGAAGCTTCCACTTCGCGCGTAGAATGCACTCAAACAAAGTCCTGCTCTTCTTATCCTGAAGCGTCGCAACCCTCGAGGCGTATTCCAGAACTACCATAGAATCTTAAAGATCTCAGCTTGAAATTCTGGGAAACCTTTAGATCTGCGTTCATCAAGGTCCACAAAACTGAGACCTTCATCATGAAAATCCAGAAAGGCATCGACGAGGGCACCATGCCAAACAGTTTGCGCATGAAGCCTCCAAGCCTTCGGATTCCAGATCCTACTCTTCAGGAAGAGATGGACAAGAAATTTTCGAGCTCACCTTGAATTTCTAGAAAGCATGTTCGAAAGTATATCTTTCGATAGAAAATAAATTACTTGAGAGCTTGAAGGTTCAAAAGGATGTCGTTGTCACACAGCTCGATGCACAAGTAGAGCAAATATTTAGCAAAATGACTTTCATTTTAGATTTTGAGATTGCATCCTATTGGAAATCGCAAATCATGGAAGATTTTACTGTGAAGGCCAACGCTCTCGAAATGGAACTGTGTGTGGATCGTCAGGTCCAACAAGGTGCAACCGACACTCAAAAAGCTACTGAGAAACAACAACAAGATACTGTCATGGATGAAGCCAACACCTCGGTGGCATCCCTCATCAAAAAGGAGTGCGCTCCACTCTTTTCGAGATCCAAGAGCTCAGAAAACTTGTCACAGATCTTGTCGTTTCCTCTCGACCCAACTCCCGCAATCCCTCACCCCAAAATCAAAGGAGAAGGAATAGGAGTCGGAGTCATTCCCATAGTGGACAACAACAACAACAACCTCAACAGTCAGGCCGACAGCAACAACAACGAAATCATCCCGATAGACAGAACCAATGATCTCAATCAAAAAATGGGTCGCGAGACCGATCCCAAAGTAGAGTTCGCTGGCAACAACCAGAGAAAGAATTCATACCTCCTGCATAGTAGTAGTCACGATGGGGCTCTGGCAAAACTTTCCAAGGATCTGGTTCCCGAATGAATCAGAACTCTACGAGATTTGTTCCCAGGCAGTCAGGTCCGGGATTGCAGTAGACCCAAGGCCATCCTCATGACGGTGGCATAAACCGCTACTGAATCGTTGGAGTGCCATCTTCAGCCCTATCGATAGATGCCTGCTCTTCTTCAGCAAGAGTAACGTAGGTGTTGTTGATGGCATGATCACAAATTCGTTGTTCATAATTTCTCTGATAGACCTCTCACAATGAGCAAAAAAGAGCTTCTTGGGCTAGGATTGAAATATATCCCTGTCCCACCTCCCATGGTCCATGATGATGTCCGTGCGGAGTATGTTCTATTTTCTAGGCTTCTCAAGCTCTGATGGTTTTTCGGTCCAAAAGGAAGGAACATCGCCAACTGGGAAGAACCTGCCTACTCTCCCTTTCGTATTTCAAATTCTGCATGGGAACCTGATGTGAAATACCAGCCCCTGCTGGATCTTCTTAATGATGGAAAGCATCGAGTTGAACAACAACTTGCTGCCATGGAGAGTATCTTCCAGCCTCCCCTGCCTAGGCATCTGGCAAGAGCCTTGCACTCTCTTAGATCTGATGATTCCATTGTCATCAGACCTGCTGACAAAAATCTCGGCCTCACTGTTCTCAGCAAGGCATGGTACCTGGAAGAAGGGATCAGACAACTTTCAGATCTGGAAGTTTACCAAGAGGTTATTTTTGTTCCCTGGAACTCTCTTTTTCTAGCTTGGAGTCCATTGTTAAAAATGCACAAAGAAGTCTTCTCCTCGATCAAAAAATAGTGGATTATCTTCTGCAAAAGAACCCCATCATTGCTCGAGTCTGTACTTTCTACCTCATTCCAAAGGTCCACAAACAACCTATGAAGGGTAGACCCATCTGCTCCTATTGCGGTTATATGTTGGAGCCTGTTTCCAAATGGCTTCACCACCAACTTCTCCCCATTCTCCTGGAGCAGCCAAATCATCTACAAGACTCTCTGAGCCTAATGAAAATCCTTCATGAAAGAGATTTTCCTCCAAGCTACATTCTATTCACCTTTGATGTTGAGAGCCTGTACCCAAGCATTCCTACAGTAGCAGGATTGGCTGCTCTTCAACACTTCATCTCGAGGAGGTTCAAGCCAGGTTTGGTCTAGTTGATCCTCGAACTTGCAGAACTGGTCCTGAACAGACATTATCTAGAATTTGATGGTAAGATCTATAGGCAAAAAAGAGGTACAACAATGGGGAGCAATTTTGCAGTTGTCTATGCCTGTCTGTTTCTTTGTTACTTGGAATTGCAAGTTTTCGGTCTTTTTCCATCTATTTCAGAAAATATTTGCTTGTATAAACAATATATTGATGATGCTTTTGGAGTTTGGAATGGTACTAATGAGAGTCTTCAAGCTCTCCTTGATGCTTATGGTTCTGTTTATCCCAACATCAACATCACTACTACCATTTCCACTTCTGAAGTTAACATCCTGGATATTCTGGTGGTCAAACCACCCTCCATGACTGTTCTAGGTCATCTGGGTACTAAACTATACCAGAAACCAATGAATGTGTATCAATATATCCCTTTCTATTCATTCCATCCACCCCACCAGAAAAAAGCCTTTATAGTCAGCGAACTCAACAGGTTTCTAGTTAGAGAGGTGGATGATGAAGGATTCAGAAAGATGAAGCATCAATTTTTTCATAGGTTGAGAGCCGGGGCTACCCGTCCCATTTCTTATTTCCACTCTTTGCCCAGGTAGAGTTTCGACACCGCCTGCACTGCTCCAGAAAATATTCTAGAAGATCTCTTTAAGACAACCAGGTCTAAAGAAATCTCCCCCAATTCTGATGAAGTTGTACAACTGCCAGTTTGCCCGTGATCTTCGTCTAAACAAAAACATGCTTGGACCTCTCTACGAAAAATGGAGCAAAGACCCTCAACTCTCCCATATCGATCATGGCATCATCTGTTGGAGAAACAGCAAAAATATGAAGAAATTTCTATGTCGCAATCGGGTCGTGAGAACCCAACCCAACTTCAATCAGCCATAACTTTTGCTACAGGGCTCCGATTCTCGAACCGTCTGAAGCGTTGGAAAGCTTATAAAATTTTCTATGGCAACGAATGAAACCCGTTGGGTTTCGAAGCAACAGGCCCTTTTCGGGGCCTCTAGACCCCTCAAAAATGAGTTTTAAAGTTTAGAATTGTTTGTAACGTCTCTTTTCGGCAATCAATGCCCCGTATTCATGGGTGCACATCCCGAGGAGCATTTTTTAATGTTTTAAGGCACTTTCGACCATTATCCTTGGCAATCACTACCTTTTTTGGCATATCCCAAGGTAACGGTCCATTTTTCTTGATTCTCGCCACGTGGCATGTCGGCTAGGGCACCCACTGGCTTGAGAAATCTATATAAACAAGATGGATTGTAATGTTTGGTCATCAACCGAACTGATGAGCACTTAAGGTGCGAAACACATTTTTAGAGTTTTCCCTTTCATTTCAGTCTCTCTTGTTCTTATGTCGTGAAGTGCCCTTTTTGCATTGATCGCTTGTGCTTCTACTTCCTCTTCGTTATTTGATTTCTGTTGCGCTAAGGTACTGCTACGAAGTTTTTATTTCTTTTTGAATATAAAAGTTATCTTTTCAATCTGATGTCGCACGCTGCCCTAGTTATCCAAAATCTAGAAGAGGATCCCCATTTCTTTCGTGAAGGCTCTCCTATTCTGGAATCCACCAGATCCACTCAAAAGAGGCCCAGGATGTTGCTTCCAGAGATTGAAGCTTCCACTTCGTGCGTAGAATGCACTCAAACAAAGTCCTGCTCTTCTTATCCTGAAGCGTCGCAACCCTCGAGGCGTATTCTAGAACTGCCATAGAATCTTAAAGATCTCAGCTTGAAATTCTGGGAAACCTTTAGATCTGCGTTCATCAAGGTCCACAAAACTGAGACCTTCATCATGAAAATCTAGAAAGGCATCGATGAGGGCACCATGCCAAACAGTTTGCGCATGAAGCCTCCAAGCCTTTGGATTCCAGATCCTACTCTTCAGGAAGAGATGGACAAGAAATTTTTTGAGCTCACCTTGAATTTCTAGAAAGCATGTTCGAAAGTATATCTTTCGACAGAAAATAAATTACTTGAGAGCTTGAAGGTTCAAAAGGATGTCGTTGTCACACAGCTCGATGCACAAGTGGAGCAAATATTTAGCAAAATGACTTTCATTTTAGATTTTGAGATTGCATCCTATTGGAAATCGCAAATCATGGAAGATTTTACTATGAAGGCCAACGCTCTCGAAATGGAACTGTGTGTGGATCGTCAGGTCCAACAAGGTGCAACCGACACTCGAAAAGCTGTTGAGAAACAACAACAAGATACTGTCATGGATGAAGCCAACACCTCGGTGGCATCCCTCATCAAAAAGGAGTGCGCTCCACTCTTTTCTGAGATCCAAGAGCTTAGAAAACTTGTCACAGATCTTGTCATTTCCTCTCGACCCAACTCCCGCAATCCCTCACCCCAAAATCAAAGGAGAAGGAATAGGAGTCGGAGCCGTTCCCATAGCGGACAACAACAACAACAACAACCTCAATAGTCAGGCCAACAACAACAACAGCGAAATCATCCCGACAGACAGAACCAACGATCTCAATCAAAAAATGGGTCGCGAGACCGATCCCAAAGCAGAGTTCACTGGCAACAACCAGAGAAAGAATTCATACCTCCTGTGCATAGCAGTAGTCATGATGGGGCTCTAGCAGAACTTTCCAAGGATCTAGTTCTCGAATGAATCAGAACTCTATGAGATTTGTTCCTAGGCAGTCAGGTCCGGGATTGCAGTAGACCCAAGGCCATCCTCATGGTGGTGGCGTAAACCGCTACTGAATCATTGGAGTGCCATCTTCAGCCCTATCGATAGATGCCTACTCTTCTTCAGCAAGAGTAACATAGGTGTTGTTGATGGCATGATCACAAATGCCACTGTTCATAATTTCTCTGATAGACCTCTCACAATGGCATAAAAAGAGCTTCTTGGGCTAGGATTGAAATATATCCTTGTCCCACCTCCCATGGTCCATGATGATGTCCGTGTGGAGTATGTTCTATTTTCTAGGCTTCTCAAGATCCGATGGTTTTTCGGTCCAAAAGGAAGGAACATCGCCAACTGGGAAGAACCTGCCTACTCTCCCTTTCATATTTCAAATTCTGCATGGGAACCTGATGTGAAATACCAACCCCTATTGGATCTTCTTAATGATGGAAAGCATCAAGTTGAACAACAACTTGCTGCCATGGAGAGTATCTTCTAGCCTCCCCTACCTAGGCATCTGGCAAGAGCCTTGCACTCTCTTAGATCTGATGATTCCATTGTCATCAGACCTATTGACAAAAATCTCGGCCTCACTATTCTCAACAAGGCATGGTACCTAGAAGAAGGGATCAGACAACTTTCAGATTTGGAAGTTTACCAAGAATCAATTTTTTCATAGGTTGAGATCCCGAGGCTACCCGTCCCATTTCTTATTTCCACTCTTTGCTCGGGTAGAGTTTCAACACTGGCCTGTACTGCTCCAGAAAATATTCCAGAAGATCTCTTTAAGACAACTAGGTCTAAAGAAATCTCCCCCAATTCTGATGAAGTTGTACAACTGCTAGTTTGTCCGTGATCTTCATCTAAACAAAAATGTTCTTGGACCTCTCTACAAAAAATGGAGCAAAGACCCTCAGCTCTCCCATATCGGTCGTGGCATCATCTATTGGAAAAACAACAAAAATATGAAGAAATTTCTATGTCGCAGTCAGGTCATGAGAACCCAACCCAACTTGAATCAGCCATAACTTTTGGTAAAAGGCTCTGATTCTCGAACCGTCTAAAGTGTTGTAAATATTATAAAATTTTCTATGGCAACAAATGAAACCCGTTGGGTTTCAAAGCAACAAGCCCTTTTCGGGGCCTCTAGACCCCTCAAAAATGAGTTTTAAAGTTTAGAATTTTTTGTAACATCTCTTTTTAGCAATCAATGCCCCATATTCATGGGTGCACATCCCGAGGAGATTTTTTTAATGTTTTAAGGCACTTTCGACCATTATCCTTGGCAATCACTACCTTTTTTGGCATATCCCAAGGTAACGGTCCATTTTTCTTGATTCTCACCATGTGGCATGTCGGCTAGGGCACCCACTGGCTTGAGAAATCTATATAAACAAGATGGATTGTAATGTTTGGTCATCAGCCGAACTGATGAGCACTTAAGGTGTGAAACGCATTTTTGGAGTTTTCCCTTTCATTTCAGTCTCTCTTGTTCTTATGTCATGAAGTGCCCTTTTTGCATTGATCACTTGTGCTTCTACTTCCTCTTCGTTATTTTATTTCTGTTGTGCTAAGGTACTGCTACGAATTATTTCTTTTTTAATATAAAAAATATCTCTTTACAAACACCTTATTTCTCCCTCTAAGTAAGTTAATCAAATAGCCCTCGAAATAATATTTCCAACAATATATAATATGATATAATTTCAAAAGGAGAAACAACCGAAATATCTCTTTTTCTAAACATACAACACAACCCTTATTCCTCCTAGGGTAGCTTTAGAAAAAATAAAATATATTAAAAAATTATTAACTTGCCTCTATCCCTGACAAGATTCGATTTCATGAAATATCCTTGCTCAGTGCTTTAACCACAACCAACCTGTCGTTGGGCCACACACCCTCATGTGTCCAAAGGGACACAAACAAAAACTTATATCATAAACTTCTGCACCCTTCGAAAAATGTAACAATGCTTTGAGCAC
This sequence comes from Wollemia nobilis, assembly GCA_028583015.1. Lineage (NCBI taxonomy): Eukaryota > Viridiplantae > Streptophyta > Pinopsida > Araucariales > Araucariaceae > Wollemia > Wollemia nobilis. Next base: position 37,133 of record JAQPPZ010005019.1, read on the forward strand.
TTCAAAAGAGCAAATAACCATGACGGGACTCGATCGCAGGACCTCCTACGTAATACATAGTGGATGAAATACTAGGCCAAAGGTGCCTTTGGATATTATTAAACTCCGTGAATGATTTTTTAATAGACCAAAGTCACACTTCTCTATCTTTTCACAATTTGTTCCCCAAACGAAGGCATTCAAAAAATAAGGACTGGGAGTCATAAAGTCTAAGCTTCTATTGGCATATATGATATATATATATATATATATATATATATATATATATATATATATATATATATATATATATATATATATATATATATGTCTTTCCTCTTTCTTCAGATTTTGACACTATAAATTAATATAGCCTTTCCTCCTTTATTTAGTCAACGCTATAATTAATATACTTAATTTTAAAATTTAAATTTAAATTTTAAATAATTTAAAATGTAAACTAAATATTTAAAATTAAATATCTCCATCATCGGGGCACCTTTTTCGATGAAACAAAAATCCAACCTGGGTTTTAAGAAAAACCCATTTAAAATCTGCCAACCATGGTTTTAAATAAAACCTTTTATTTTCCCTCCCTTTGTTTTCACAAAACCCTTGTATATATTCATGCTCTCCAAAATATCATAAATGCTTATTTATGAAATGCTTTGGCCACCAAAAATCAATGTGATCCATGTGACATCAATGATCCATGTGACATAAATGATCCATGTGACATCAATGACAACAAAAAATAACTCAAATTTCCAACAATATCCCACTTTGTCATTGACGGCAACACCTCTAATGCAAAAACCACAATCACTACAAAAACCATCTATGAGAATCAAAGTTGCTCCCCCTGACTCAATACTCTCTATGAAGGCTACTCCACCTAACTCAATGTTCTCTTTGGAGGATGCTCCCCCTAACTAAATGTTCTCCCCCTTACTCAAATATATCCCTCTTTGACATTAATTGCAAAAGGGACACCTATGGGGCTAATATATATGACTATTTAGCTTAGCCCCCTCACCACCTTCTCTCTTGAGGTGATTAATTTTGGGGTAGGAGTACTTTTACTCCCATCATACATTTTTTCTTTCCTCTGTCAACTTCCTTCCATATTTTTCTGATATCCTTATCTTGATGAATTACTTGATCTTCTTGTCTTGAACCTATTTGGAATTGATTCCTACACCATTTTGCAATATGTACAAATTTTTTGCAATTAAAAAACTTGATATTATAGCCTTTGGATGGTGCCCATATCCTAAATTCTTTCTTGAAATAATTTCCATATCCATTCATTTCCTGAACCCTTTATTGTAAAGTTTTTTTTACATGACCATTATGACCATGACTTATGATTTGTGTAAATCTAAAACCAAAACCATGTTGCTCATTTTCTTTGCATTGAGAAGCTCTATGGCTAATCCTATTGCATAAGAAGCAATGTCCTTGAAAACCATACCTTCTTCCTTTGAAGTTTCTTCTAGCAAAATCAAACTTCTTTGATCCATGGATCCTTTCTTGATCATTATCCTTATGATCATTTTCAACTTGTGCATTGCATCCTTGAACCTTATTTGTAGTATATAAATCCTCTTCCTTAGTTTATTATTTGCTTTCCTCTTCAAGAATTTATTTTTATTTTGAACTTGATTCACCTATATCAAAACAAGATCCAAAATGAATATTAGGAGCCATAGGAACTTTGGAACTTTCATAATAAAACTTAGGTGCTTCCTTACTTACATCTATTAGAACTTCCTTTCCTTTTGAGTGTGATTCCCCAAACTTGAAATATGATACCTTTGGGGCTTTGGTACCTTCCTCTTCTTTCTCTTCATTTGTGTCAAATAGAAAAATGACATTCGCCTTTATTGTCTCTGAAATACATGTTTCCTTCTTAGTGAAAATATCTTGACATTTTGAGTCATGTTATGGATCAAACTTCTCAAGTATGTAACATCTCAATTATTTTATATTCTCCTTAACCTCTTGTAGTTTCTCATGGATATTATTGAAGTCTTCCTTTAGATCAACTGAGATATCTGTCTTTATTACAATTTTCTCTTGCTTAACTTCTTCTATTTGGAGTGAATGTTCTTCTTCTACTTCTTTTATCCCATATAAAAATCCTTCTTCATCTTCATTGTCACTAAGATCATTATAATCTTCTGTAGCAAACAAAATTTCATGATTTCTTTGACCATGCTTATTTCTTTGATCTGTCATATCATCTTCACTATCACTGAAACCATTGCAATATCCTGATCTGTGATCTCTTTGACCACATACAAAGCATTGTTCTCTTTCACCTTTTATTACTAGGAATAGATGTTCTTCCTTTTAATAATTTGATTTGTCTCTATCACTGTGATCTGAGCTATCACTTGCTTCTACAATGTAGTAAGTTTTCTTTGTCTTACAAAATTTTTTCTTCTTCTCATACCTACCTTGCTTGTAGTTGTCATCTTTGTCAGTCTTATACTTTCCATCATTTTTCTTCTGTGACCCTATTTTTCATCATCACTATTTTCTTCATGTGGAAACTTGTGTGCATAGTGACAAAAATTACCATACTTTCAGCATTTGACTTTCTTCATATCCCTATAATTTCTTAAGTCTTTTTTCTTTTTGATGAAGTTAGCTTCCTCATCGTTATCTGAATCTTGATCTATCTCTGCAACTTTCCATTTATTTTTTTTTATGAATCCTTGAATGCAATCTCTTTTATTGGAACTTGATGCTTACTCACCCTCATCTCATAAGATGTGAGAGTTCCTTGTAGTTCTTCCATTGTTAGCTTCTTGATATCCATTGTTTCTTCTATTATTGAAACCTTTGCATCATACTTCATGGGAAGTGATCTCAAAACCTTTTGAGTAACTTTTTATTCTTTCATATCAAATCCTAGGCCTCTCATGGTGTTAGTAATCTCATCAACTCAAAGTAAAAACTTTGCAATATCTTTAGAATATTCCATTTTCAATTCCTCAAATATTTTTCTATGAGTTTGTAGTTTTTCCAATTTTACCTTTGAATCTCCTTCATAAGTATTCTGCAACTTGGTCCACATTTCATTAGCTAAATTGCATACCATGACCTTTGTAAAATCTATTTCACGTGGCCTAATCAAAATACAATTCATTACCCTTGCATTGATCTCAACCAATTTCATGATAGTCTTATTTTTCTCTGGATCACCTTCAACCTTATACTCTTTTTCAACCATCTACCATACCTCATATCCTTGTGATATCAAGTAGTTCTTCATTCTCATGATCCATAAAGCATAATTGTTACTATAAAATAGTGGAGCCTTATTTTTAGATAATCCATTTTGTGAAGCCATCTGTGTTCTTGTAGAATCTACCCTCAAGTTGTCTGCCTTTTCGAAGGAACCCACTCTGATACCAATTGAAGAACCCAAGCTTATACTGAGAGTGTGGGGTAAACAATATAGTGCCCACTTTTTACTTTCTTTCCAAACCAATATCAATTAGTGTATTTAATTGCAATAACCAAATATAGCAGTGTGCATTAATGACATAGATAGGAATAGTAAACAAGTGCATAAATCACCACACACAATTGAGACACAATATTTAACATGGTTACCTCAATGTGGGGTACTCCACAAGATAATATCCTTATAATATTTCACACAAAAATAAGGATCGTTATCCCATTACAAATGATTACTTTGATCTCATCAAAGCTAGGCAATACACTGATCTGCTTAGGTAGGCAATCCACTGATCTACTTCAACAAACTCAACAAGAACTTGTCCAAAACTGCTCTAGAAATTTCACTAATAACTTGCCCAAAACTACTTCAGTAAGCTCACCAAGAACTTGCCCAAAACTACTTTAGCAAGCTCACCAATAACTTGCCTAAAATACGCTCTAGCAAGCTCACTAAGAACTTGCCCAAAATTGCTTCAGCAAGCTCACCAAGAACTTGCCCAAAACTGCTTCAGCAAGCTCACCAAGAACTTGCCCAAAATATGCTCAACAAGCACACCAAGAACTTGCTCAAAATATGTTCAACAAGCTCACCAAGAACATGCTAAAAATCTTCTCAACAAGCCCACCAAGAACTTTTTCAAAATCTGCTCAACAAGCTCACTAAGAACTTGCTCAAAACTGCTCAACAAGCTCACTAAGAACTTGCTTAAAATATGCTCATCAAGCTCACCAAGAACTTGCTCAAAATCTGCTCAACAAGCTCACTAAGAACTTGTTCAAAATCTACTCAACAAGCTCACGAAGAACTTTCTAAAAATATTCTCAATAAATTTGTCCACAAATATGTCCAAAAAAACTTCTCAAAGGTTCAATCAATCATCCACAAAAACTGCCACAAATCTATCCCAAAAGCCTTCTCAAAGGCTCAACCAATCATTATCAAGTAGCACTCAAATCTCATCCACAAATCTATGAAGGCAAGGCTCAATAATGAACTCAATAATGAAATGCAATGCACTCTACAATGGATGACAACAATGATCCACAATGATCTCAACTCAAATCAATCTCAACTGAAATCAAGTATTATAGAAGCATAAAGAGAATCGTCAGAGACTCAATATGTTCTAATATCAAAGTTCAATCTCAACTCAAATCATAATTATATAATAGTTTGTTTCATGGAACTTGAACAATCACATCACTCAATCACTTGACTAGGCTCAATCAACTCAACTCAACCAATCATCACAAGGGACAACTCTTTCTCACAAAACCCTAGTCCAAGCATGTATTAACCAACTCAAATGTTATGCAAAGAACTTAAGTTAGAAAAGAACATGAGTATCATAAATAAACAATTGACCAAAAAAATTATCATAAATTATCTTGGTTGTAAGTGACTAAAAATTGACCAAATATGCTTGAAACAAAAATTTTACAACTAGGGATCAGATCCTCTTCTTCAAGAAAATTATCTAGTACAAGGGATCCTCCTCTTCAAGAAAATTATCTAGGTTATTAACATTTTCAACAAGAGTGTGAGATGGCCCAGATTTTATAGGAGAGTCTAAATTATTGGGAAGTTCAATATCCTTGTCCTTGATGTATTCACCCTTTTAGCATTCTTCTAATATATCTTCAAAAAGAACATCAAATTTATTTGGAGAGGTAAAATATGGGCATACCTTTTCTTGGTTTGGATTTTTAGCAAAACCAACCTATTGGTCTTCATTATCAGGATCAGGTTGTTGGGGATTTGAAGTCTCTCCACCCGAAAGCCCACTTCCACTCTATTTCTATTGATAAACCTTTCCATGTAGGTTTTGACCTAACATTTTTTTCCAAAATTATCCTTTTTACCCTTGGTTCCTCCTCCCTTGGAACCTATTGAACTGCACATCCTTTTTTGGTAATTCCTCCATTTATTTTAAAGAAGGGCATTGGTTCCTTAAATGGCCCTGTGTGCAGCATTCAACATAGTAAGCTAGCTTATTTTCATATTCTAAAGCCTGTTTGTGGTAATATGTCTCGTATTCCAGCTCTATGTAGGTTGGAAATTCAGAAGCTAGGTTAGCATTAACACAAATTCTTGCAACTATCATTCTTGACCTAGCCAAGGTGGCTCGATCAATAGCTACCAGGTCTCCAATGGATTTAGCGATTCCTTGAAGGAAAAAATCATGCCACCACTGCATTGGGATATTGGGAAGGTGGACCCATATTGGAGCATAATTTATATCTTGCATTTCTAGGTCAAAATCTTCAACCCATTTTTGTAGAAATAGACTTCATCTCCCAAGGAACCAAGGGCCTCCTATTAAAATTCTACTTGCATCATCATGGTTACTCAGGCGAATGGCAAAGAAACCTCTTGATAGGGCAACAATATCCATCCTTCCCATGGTCTTCCATTTTGACACTACCTATTTTTTGATTATTTTGAGGTCAGGCCTACGTCCAATAAACTTTCCCACCAAAGAAAAGGCCTCCATCGAGAGAAAACTTGACATGAAGGTTTCAAAAACCTTTAACTTTCTCCCTTCTGGGTTAAGTGAGATAGATGAGTTGGCAGAGGAGTTGCCTATCTCTTTAAGAGTATCAGCATAGGACTTGCCTACGTTGGTATCCTCACCATATCTGTGGAGAGGGGGCCCATTGTCGGGTCCCTTTTCAGGAGGTTTATCCCCCAAAAAAAAATTCCACTTTTTCAGTCTATAGCTCTTGTCTAGCTTGATCCCCATTTGCATCCTCTGATGTGGCTCCAAATTCGTGTTTCGTATGACCAGATTAATGCACTCTAGAGGCTTGATTTTGTGTGTTCTCGCCTTTGCTGATTTGAAAATCTTGGTTTTTGCTCAGACCATTTCTGAGGACTCCACTCTCCATCGCCACTCAGTGTAGGTTAGAAGTATATATTATTATTATTATTCGTGTTTCCTTTTTCTTTAAATACTTGATAATTTTAATGGATGATGATAAATTAAACCATTACTCAAAGTAATTAAAATTTGATAATATTCAAAATTAACTAGTCATATGAATGTAATTAACTTAAAGCTTTGAAAATTTTTATAAAGAGTTATAGTTGCAAAACTAAAATGTTGAAAAATGTAAACTTAAAAATTTCTTTTGGTTGTAAGTGACTAAGAATTGACCAAATATGCTTGAAATAAAACTTTTACAACTCATAAATAATTATAACATTTAAATAAATAATTATAATATTAAATAAATTTAAAATATTTATAAAATAATCAAAATATATCCAAAGATAAACATTAGATATAATAACATTTGTTTAAACTCCTATCCAATTAATATAAAATAAATATATAAATATATATATATTAAAGGGATCAATTTCTAAGAAATACAATTATTATAATATATATTATACAATTTATTATTATTATTAAGTAAAAAGGAAGGGGTTTTGAAAGGGCCCCCAAACATTTTACAAATTTACAAACTAGACCAACAAAGTAGTCGTAACAACAACCAAGAAAAACAACAAAGCATAGGGGAAAGCCTAGCCCACAATAAAATATGGAAGAAATGATTGATAACAAACACACAAAGAGAACATGGCAACAAAGAATCAAATATAGAACCCACCGATTCTAGATCCAACAAAAATATAGTAAATAGAGAAATTAAGAACTATAATATCAAATAAGAGAACAAAATCAGCTATTTTCATTGATGTGGACAATATTATTTGTCACCAATGAAATAAGGTCTTCTAGAAAGTTCTCTTTCTAGATAGACATACCTTCATTTTGAACTCTAATATTGGCAAGAAAATCTATAAACTTTACCTTCCCTATAAATATGCTTACTTTGGTAGTTCACAAATTTTCTTAAGAATCATTTTTATTCATATAGAAGATTAACAATATTCTAGCTCAATGAAGCCTATTCAATGAGGATATTGATAATGTACAAAGAACCCCCTTCTATAATAACTTTATCAACCCCCTTGAGTCAAGCAGGGATAAAAATTCAAATAGGGCCTTGAACTATATGAAATTGTTGGTTTGGCAACCAAGGTTCTTAGCAACGACTAGAAAATTTTCTCCACTATAGTTTTTGATCAATCCTCTAGCTCCTACCATCCATGGATTTCCTTTGGATGCTCCATCAAAATTCAACTTAAGCTAGTCTGAAGGGGAAGAGCTTTATTTTTTTTGTAGCCTACTTAATCCAGCATGAGAGGGACCAAGGATCCCAATGGGCAACCCTAGGCTAGCATAAAGAGAAGCCTCAAAAGAGGAAATATTAGAGGGAGGAAAGAGATAACCAAGAAATTTTGAACTAAAGCACTAAGAATTCTAAAAACCATGGAGGAGGTGTTTGAAGAATAGCCTTTAAAGACCTTACACGTCTTTCCTTTCCAAATCTCCTAAAATAAATGAGGGAGGTAGAGCTTCCATAGGATACAACATTTGGGGCTAAGGAAGGAAGAAAAGGACCAATGATCAAAAAGTTTTGCAAAGAATTTGAGACCACCCAAATAACTCCCAATGTTTAAAGAAGAAGGAAAAGGATATCCGAGGAGAAATAACATTCTAAAATAAGGTGTTGAGTGTTTTCCTCATGAGCCCCACATAGATAACACTAGTTATGACCATTCCTTTTTACTTAAGATTCTCCAAAGAAAGAATTTTGTTTTAGAGGGCAAGCCACAAAAAAAATAACTTTGGGGGTAAGTTCCTTGAACCAGATTGAACTATAAGGGAACCAGTAGGCATTCTCATTGGCATAAATCTAGTAGGTAAACTTCACCAAAAATATACCACTCTCCTATATTTTCTAGATTGAGTAGTTCACCCAAATGGTGTCTTTAACAACCTAATATTTTAATGCGATATCAAGGGTTTTCAAGAGAATATCCACTCCTTGATTTGGTATAAACCTCATAATATATTTTTATTTTTTAATATTATTGACTTATTCAATATAGTCTACAACTTTAGGACCAAAGTATTGAGAAAATTTGTGTCTTAATATAGAAAAATAGGAAATGTTCCTAAGAGTCACCTCCTCAAGCCATGGGTCTTCCTAGAAGTCAATATGCTCTCCATTGAATAATCTCCATTGAAGACCTTTTTTAAAAATATTTTTTTGTTTTAACAATCCTATTTTAAAAGGTCAAGCCATGTTGGGGTTTTGGTATTTAAAAATGATACTCATGTTCTTTTCTAACTCAAGTTCTTTACATAACTAATGGACTTCAACAACTATGCTTATAAAACATGGTTTAAACACAACTCCCAAACCATAAAACCTTGAAGCATTCAACCAACCACTTTTGAAAATAAAACCACAATCAATCCTTTTCTCTCCAATGATATTTTAGAAATCAACCACCATAAAAAAAGTCAATGGAGAATATTGCTCATACCTTTTGATGCCTTATTGGTTGTCCACTAAATCTGCCACACTCAACAAACTTCTTTTTCAAATTTAAAAAAGGTTTAGATATCATGATTAATATCACAAAAATAATATCCAAATAACACCTTATCACTCCTACTCAATAAGATACAACATGTCCCCTCATGAAAGAATTAATCACCTTTGAAAAAGAACAAAACAACCTTCACTTTTGAAACCATTTACAAAATAGAAATATATCTTTACGTAAACCTATTTCTCCCTCTAAGCAATTTAATAAAATAGCCCTCGAAATAATCTTTCCAACGATATATAATATGATATACTTTAAAAATGAGAAACACCAGAAATATCTCTTTTTCTAAACATGCATCGCAACCCTTATTCCTCTTAGGGAAACTTTAGAAAAAATAAAATATATTAAAAAATTATTAACTTGCCTCTGTCCTTGATGGGATTCAATCTCATGATGTATCTTTTCTCAATATTTTCACCATAGCCAACCTACCATTGGGCCACATGCCCTCACGTGTCCAAAGGGACATGAACAAAAACTTATATCATAAACTTTTGCACCCTTCAAAAAACTTAACAACGCTTCAAGCACTTCAACAAAGCAAATAACCACGGTGGGACTTGATCGTAGGACCTCTTGTGTAACACACAATGCATGAACCACTAGGCCAAATATGTATATGCATCTTATTAAACTCCACAAATTATTTTTCAATAGACCAAAGTCACACTTCTCTCTCTTTTCGTTATTCGTTCCCCAATCAAAGGCATTCAAAAAATAAGCGTTGGGAGTCATAAAGTCTAAGCTTTTGTTGGCATATATACATGTATTTCCTCTTTATTTATATGTTGGAACTATAAATTAATATAGTTTTTCCTCGCTTATTTATTCGATGCTATAATTAATATTTTTAATTTTAAAATTTAAATTTAAATTTTAAATAATTTAAACTAAATATTTAAAATTAAATATCTCCATCATCGAGGCACCTTTTTTGATGAAACGAAAAGCAAAACTGGGTTTTAAGAAAAACCCATTTCAAATATGCTATCCATGGTTTTAAATAAAACCTTTTATTTTTCCTACCTTGGTTTTCACAAAAACCCTGTATATATCCATGCTCTCCAAAACATCATAAATGCTTATTTATGAAATGCTTTGGCCACCAAAACTCAATGTGATCCATGTGACATCAATGACAACATAAAATAAATCAAATTGCAAACAATTGGTAATTAGAACTGGAATATATTCGCCCTTGTATCCAGGGATAGAGTGTGCTCCAAGAAAGACCATGAAGGCCTCAGCTTTAGAAGGATCAGTAGAATGAACTTTGCTTTGATAGCCAAGAAGAATTGGAGAGTGGTAACTAATGAGAACTCGATATGGATAGACATATTTAAGGTAAAGTACCTTCATCACTTTCCTTTTTTGGGTGATCACCACCTCCCTTCTGGCTCCTATTTTTGGAATTCCCTAGTCCAGACTAGGTACATTATCAAAAATGGTCTTCAATGGTGTTGAGAAATAGGACAATCATAAGGTTCTAGGAAGACCACTGGCTTCATGGCCAACCTCTTATAAATGATACAAATATGTCTACACTCAAACCTATTACTAATGCCATTCTTGGAGATAAATTTGCTGACTTTATCACCCATGGGCCTAATAGACATCAGTGGAAGAGATTTACCATCGATAACTTGACTATCCAGTTTGTCAAGGCTACTAGATGTTTATAGAACCTTCTCCATGTTTACATCATCCCTAACACCCAGTACCTTGATACCCCTATATGGATTTTATTAAAAGCCAAAACCTACACTATAAAGTCTTCTTACTATAGCCAAGATCCTCCTACCGCAAAGTGGAAAATAGCAAAGAATGTATGGGGGAAAAGCATCATTCCAAAAGTAGCTTTCTTTTCATGGTTGGCTTCCCAGAACAAAATTCTCACAATCAATAATCTCATGTCAAGAGGGCTCCTTATCCCCAATTGGTGTGTGCTCTGCAAATCAAATTGGGAATCAATCACTCATATTTTCTTGGAGTGCCCATTCTCCCTAGTTGTGCTAAACCTGGTCTTCAAAAACTTTAGTGTATCTTTGGTCCACCCACCTACTATCCACCAGCTTTTCCAACAGTGGCCCCGACCCTTTAAAAACCAACATCTTATTTTTTTGGTGCTCTCCTATATCCAACATTACTTATGGTAAATTTGGCTAGAACGAAACTCAAGGATTTTCAAAGCTCATGCTAATGATTCCCGTAGGACCACTCTAAAAATATTATCCTTAGTGGTTGAGAATGCCTCTATCATCTCTTCCCCTAAAGCTCCCCCTTGGCCTAGAGGTTACCCTCACCAACAAGTTCAATATCACTAATGTTTCTAGTGTGCCTCTTGTTTCTGTCAACATAACTTCAATCAAGTGGATTCCTCCGCCATTTAGGTGGATCAAACTAAACTTCAATAGGGTGGCAAAAGGAAATCTGGGTGTCGTTGGTGTAGGAGGCATCCTTAGATATTGTCAGGGATAAATTTTACTAGCATTTACAAAAAAATTGGGGATGCAAATGAATAACATGGCCAAAGCCAAAGCTCTATTCCAAAGCCTCCTTCTCATTGACAACATGAGCATTGATCAACTGATTATTGAAGGGGACTCACTTCACATTATCAATTGCCTTAGAGGAAAATCCACTCCACCTTGGTCATTGACAAGCATTCTTCAATAATGTAGAGTTCTCATCACCAGATACATTGACATTATTATTTAGCACCAATACCATGAGGGGAACAGAATGACACTAGAAAATAGGAGTGTTAGTGAAACCTTGATTTAGGTTTGGAGGAATTACTTCCCCTATAATCTCAGAATCGACACCTCGAATCCTAATTTTTGTACACTATAATTACTCTATGGTGAACTCCAAGCTTCACAATGAGCCTTAGGGTTTGATTTCTAAGGTTATGGGCCCCTCATCCAAGCACCTCCTTAGCGCTTCCAATGTAGTGGATTCCATGATCATGCCACATGTCATAATTTACAAAATGTATAGTATTTTGGCCAAAATAAAGAAGATGACTCATCCATCCATAGACCAAGTTAGCAACACCAAGACCCAAGGCCAATCCTCAAAGCTGATACATCAGGTGTATAGGGGTGGTTATTCTAGAAAATGGTGGCACTATCCTATTCTTGAAAATGGGAAGGTTTATAATACCATTCTAGAACATAACAGTCTAACTCAGTAGGCTCTCCCTTCCATTGCTCGTGATCATGACACCCAAAACAAGATAAGCAAGTATCATCGTGGCATATCCCCCAATCGGTACTTGGACATTCATGCCTACATCCTTGATCACCTCAACATAGGTATTCTCAATCTAGTGCAAAAAGTCATCAACACCCAGGTAATAATCACCCTATGCACCCATGCCATTTTTTAGGGTAAGAACTCCAACACCCTATCCTCGGATGTTATGGCTCTGTTTGTGGCATTTCAACCTATTAGCGGTAGGGCTCATATGACTTGGCATCCAATGCCCTCCATGTTTTGGATCAAATCTAAGTATAGAACTACTTTCTTAGTTTCCCCTTCAGGCCACCCAATCATGGATGGACACCCCTCTCCAGTACCTCACCAAGTTCACCTTACTCCCAGAAAAAGTCCATCCTAACTTCATCCTAAGAATGCATTGGAAACAAAAGGTGAATAAGCACTCATGTGATTTCTCAAAACCTTAATTTAATTACCATGGTGTCATTTCCCTCAGGTGCATCAGATTACCTCTGCATGAATCTTTGTATAGTGATACCTACCTTGCCAACAATTCCCACCCTTTCCCTGCAATGGCCATCATTGAACTTGACACCCTAAATATTGATCCTGATATTGAAATTATCCTCTGCAACCATGGATTCCTTCCTTTCCTTATAAAATTTAGGGGGTATGATGATGTGATCACCAAGGACTTTGCCAACACCTGGGTTAATGGCAAAATTTTGGTCAAAGGAATGAAGTTCACCATCTCCACCGACCTTTTAGCGGAGATCACAGAGCTTCCCAATGAGGGGTTCAAGCTCCACAAAGATAATCACACCATTCAATATGAGTTGAAATACTTTGTAGATAAGGGGAAGAAATTGGTGAGAAACAACAAAGGCATCATCCACAAGAAATTGCCAGAGCCATGGTGCAGGGCTTTGATTCCAGTGATGCAATACATCATAATTGATAAAGTGGATGAACCATTGAGAAGCTTTCATCTATATTTCCTCAATGTTCTAAGAGATGTTAAAGAGGTTAACATCCCTAAATATCTTCAACGCTTTGTGGAGGTATCCATCGAGAACTATCAAAAAAGGGAGTCTTCACACATCAAGCACTAAGGCTTGTTCTTGGTCATTTATGACCATATGCTATAGAAAATTACTACTAAGGTGGATTCAAACCCAATTTCGTGCATTGATGAGGACCAATCAATGGTTGACATTGTGATGAATAGTTGTAGCTCCTACAACCGTAGAAGCACATAGAATGTTACAGGAAAAAGAAAGAGCCTTGACCAGATCACCACTAAAAGCACTGTCCCTCAGCTGGATCAATCCCTCATGGACACAAAAGTGATATCCATAGCCAAACGTGATCCTTCTAAGATTATCACTAAAATTTTGGATAACATTTTCCAGACCCAGTCGAAGGTCTTAACTGACCTTGAGCATGCAATTTGAGCCTTTAAGGCCATTAATGCTAGCAAATCTGAGACCTTTAAGGTCATGTTCCCCAATGAGAAGATTAGTGTAGATGGTCTTACTCCAGAGTAAGTTTATTGGTCTTTTTTGTAAGTCTTTTTGATCTAGATGGTTTTATATGGGCTCTAGTCTATAGTCTCTTTCTCCTCTGGTTGTTGCCTGGTCACTTTTCTAGTGCTAGTTGGTCTTTTATTTATTTTTGGCTATAAATCTTGTGCTTTGGTTTTTTTTTTTGGTAAGTAAGAGAATATTATAATTAACACCGGGTTTTAACTGGTTGACCCAAAACCATTTTACAAAATAGGGTCCACTGACCAACTGGACAAAGGCCAAGCCCTAAAAGTTTAAACTGACAACAAAAATGGCCAAGACCTACTCTTCCATTAGAATACACCCAAACTAAACTATGGAAGCCTAATATTATGGCCATCAGAAAAGAAAGACGCAAAAAAGAACTAACAAAGACAAAAACTAATCATGCAAGCACCATGCAGAGTAGCTTGTGCCCATATAAAAATAATAGAATATGGTCAAAAAAAAAAAAAAAAAAACATCCCATAGAATGGACAGCCAAGAGGCCAAGCAGTCTTCCTTGTAGTCCTCATCTAACTTCTTATCATCGTTCTTGCCATCATATTTAGATTTTGCCTTTGACTCCTTGTGCCCCTGGAACTGCCGGCTATAAAACAAGATTTAAGGAATCACACAAATCAACAACTGCACCGATGAGGCCGTACAGTACTCTTCAATCGGTTGATACCGTTGGAGGCCGATGAAATTGTCATCTTCTCCAAGACTATTATGGTGGGGTCTCGGTGCCTCATTGTCATGGATCTCCAACACTTTGTTATTTCTTGCTAGGGCCTTTTTGCGACATCGAATCCAAACACACCTTGGGAAATACTTGAGGCCAAAGCAGATTTTTCCCATGCATGAATTTGTAGATAAAAAACCTATATCACTGCCCCACCAGCAGCAAAAAACACTAGTCACATGAACAAAAAAAACAAATATGACAAAATCCATTATAAGGTTCAAATTTTTTTTTTTTTAAAAATGCCCCCATTTTCTGTCATTGATCCACTTTGAGCCTTCCAATCTAAAGTTTTTCATTATCTATCACCATTGAGACTGCATGAGGAAGATTTTAAGTCCACGTGATCAAATTTGCTGCTACAATGCCTTCATTTGCCAGCCTTATCACCGCCATGTTTGCTTCCCCGAAGGTATGCAAAATTATGGCCTCGAGTCGATCATGAATTAGAGCCCTTGCTTCATGGATGTAGTCATCAAATCTCCAAGGAGCTCTCTTAGTGTTCTTTAGAAGATTTATAATAATAAGAGAATCACCTTCCACCAACAGCTTCCCCGGATAATTCTCTCGCCACCTTGAGGCTCCTCCAAACCGCCCTTGCTTCACCCACATTGTTAGTTTGAGCTCCAAGATGTTCCGCAAAAGCTACAAGCACCTCACCCTTGTGGTCTCTAAGTAAGCCACCAGCCCCGCCTTCACCCGGGTTGCCCCTAGATGCCCCATCAAAATTTAACTTAATCCACCCTAGGGGGGGTGGGGTCCATGTGATCATGGTTCTAGGACAGACTTGAGGATGATTGAGGCCATCAAGTGAGAGGTAAGTTTAATGACCGGCCTAATGAAGCTTCAAAAGGATTTGGAGGTCTAGATGCCGCAGCACTAAACAAGTATTCTCATTAGCATATGCTAAAATTTTTGACAGACAGAGGATGACCGAGAAACCTTATCCAAGAAGGCCCGACGATTCCTTTCCAACCATATCTCCCACAAGTAGTGATGAAGGCAGATCTTCCACATATACCTAAGACGCCTATTCAAAAATGGGGAAGGCCACTGGACAAATAAGTCAAAAATGGACCGAGGATGGACCCAATAAATATGAAACACTTGTAACAGACCTAACAAGATTGAGACAGTAAAAATTACAATACGTAAAACAAATGATCAATAGACTCCCACTCGGACATACAAAGATAACACCTATTAACAACAATCACACCTCTTTTTATTAAGTTATCCATGGTGAGGATCTTATTTTGGATGGCCACCATGCAAAAAACCCAACCTTCGGAACAATGCTTTTGGGCCAAACTTCCAAGTGAGGGAAAGTAGGTTCATCATTATCAATAAGCATCGGATAAGCAGCCTTGACAGAAAATTCCCCATTGTCCGAAGCTTCCCGTATAAGCCGGTCCTCAAGAATGCCGTAAGGGAGTAAAGACTGCTTTAATTCATTCTCCAAGATTATTGATGCCCCCGGTAGATCATTATTCATTATTGGCTTCCATACCCTTCTATTGTTTGACAAAGTAATAAAATCTGCAACTTTGGTACCAAAAACTTCAATTGTCCAAGCTCTAAGGGTTGAAATGATGGGGTCTCCAGAGAGGGGATAGTCCTTTAACCATTTGTGGTCCCAAAAATCAATGTTTCTTCCATTTCCCGGTTTCCAACGTAGCCCTTTGCTTAGCAAGTTTTTAGTTTGAAGGATTGATTTCCAAAAAATTGATCCCCCGGGAGGAAAGGAATAACTTAAGAATTCAATTTCTTGCAAATACTTTCTTCTCATTATAGTAATCCATTCTGCATTTGCATTTGTCAAAAGACGCCATGCTTGTTTGGCCAGGAGGGCCATGTTTAAATGTTGTATTCTCCTTAGCCCAATACCTCCAAACTCCCTTGGTTTGCAAACCCTATCCCAGGACACCAAGTGAAAGCGCTGCTTAGATTCATAACCACCCATAGGAACCTCTTCTCGGATCTCGTTCAATTTTAGTGTAGACACTTGTAGGAGCTTTAAAAATAGAGAGAAAGTAGACAGGGATGCTTTGAATGGAAAACTTGGTGAGAACCGCCTTGCCGCCTTGAGATAACAAATTCCCTTTCCATCCAACCAAGCCTTCCTCTCGAATTCTTTCAATTACATTAGTCCACATGGAATCGTAGGCTCGCCTCGTAAATAAAGGAAGGCCTAGGTATGTGGATGGAAGAGTAGACACCGAGCATCCAAGAATCCTAGCAATCTTAATCCGCTCTCGAATGGGAGTGTTAAAGAAATAAATTTTACTCTTTGAAAAATTTACCTTTTGCCCCGCAAAGATCCTCATATAGCTCTAGAATATGTTTTATGACCTTAGCCTCAAAAACCGATGCAAGAGTTAACAACAAAGTATCATCCACAAACCGCTCATGTGTAACCGCTCGTGTTTGTGATGATGCTTTAATTCCCGAAATAAGACCAATATTACAGTCAGCTTTGATTGTCCTCCCAAGGGCTTCACCACAATGATAAACAACATGGGAGAGATAGGGTCACCTTGCCTTAGGCCCCTTTTACTTTGAAAGTATCCAAGCAGGAGCACCATTAACAAGGACTGAAAACCAAGGTTTCATAAAACATCCTTCCAAAAGCTTGATCCATTCATGATGAAAACCAAATTTCTGAAGAATGGCAGAGACAAAACTCCAGTTTATGCGGTCATAAGCCTTGTTCATATCCAGCTTGAGAGCAAAAGCAGGTTTTTTAGTCTGGACTACCGAATGGAGGGCTTCATGAACTGTTATGACCCCATCAAGGATGGACCTTCCAGGGACTGAACTGCCTTGACAAACATCAATAAACATAGGAAGGATCTTCCTCATTCTATTTGCAATTGCCTTGGTCAAAATTTTATAAACAACATTACAAAGGCTAATAGGTCTAAAATCCATCATAGATCTAGGAGTAGGAATCTTTGGGATTAAAGCAATAAAAGTGGAGTTAAAACTTCTTGGAATATGCTTTGTGGACTGAAATTCCTTGATAGTAGCACATACATCAAAACCTACAATATCCCAAAAAGCCTGAAAAAAACGAGGTGAAAACCCGTCTGGACCTGGAGATTTATCAGGGTTCATTGAGAAGAGGGCCTCTTTGATTTCTTCATCCGTGAAAGGCTTAATTAACTTCCCATTCAAGTCATCAAAAATTAAATGAGGAATATGGTAAAGCATTGATTCTGAAGCTAAGGCAGAACTGAAATGTTCTTCTCCTAAAAGATTCTCAAAATAGGAAACTGCTTCATTTCTGATTTCATTAGGACTAGAAAGGAGTGATCCATCATCTCTAACAAGTTCTTTAATTCTATTGTGGCTTCTGTTCCTTAAGGTAGATGCATGAAAAAATCTTGTATTGGCATCACCTTCTTTTAGCCAGGTAGCTCTAGACTTTTGCCGCCAAAAAGTCTCCTCGCGAGCTAGAACATTATGGTACTCAGCAAGGGATTTCTTTTCATCTGCCTGTAGGGAAGGGTCTGGCAATCCCTCTTCAAGTTTTTTCTCAATGGTTGATAACCTTTCAGAGATGGCTTTCTTGTTTTCAAAAATATTTCCAAAAATTTCCTTATTCCAGATCCTTAGATTTTCTTTCACCACTTTAAGTTTCTGTGCTAATATGAATGAAGGCCTGCCCTGACAAGAATGCTGCCACCACTGAGAAATTTTGTCTCTGAGATCAGGGTGGTGCATCCACATAGATTCAAACCTAAAAGGCCTTTTGAATTTTGGAGTCTCTTCAATTTCTAGTAAAATCGGGTTGTGGTCAGACCCAATGCGAGGCAAGGACAACAGATTTGCATCCCCAAAAGATTGTATTGCTTCCGTGACAAAAAAAACCTATCAAGCTTTTCCATTATAAGTTGATTTCCAAACCTCCTATTGCTCCAAGTAAATTTAGCATTTTTTAATTTGACATCCAATAAATTTAGCTTTGGTTTAGCTCCTATGGTTGTCTCTCATTTATCTAGATCATTGTCTAAACCTTTTCATTTTATCTATTTTAGTTTCTCATTTTCATGTTGTACAAGATTCAGGGACCCTTTCAAAACCCTTTCTACCAATAAAAAAAATTATTATATTTAAATATTTTCAAATAGTTTTGAATAAAATGGTAAATTATTATTTTTGTTTTACATATTTAATTTAGATAATATTTAATAACAATAAAAATTATTTAGTCTCATGTTTTAATTATATAAAAACCATTATGGAATGTAGCCTTCTAACATGTCTAACTAGATAATTATATTTTTAGCATTTATATTCTTGCTTGTTAAATAGTAAATAAGTTTAGAGAAATCAATAGACAATGAAACCAAAATTATGACTGTAAAATCATAAATGACATCTTGTTACTATAATAGAATATATTGATACCTTCAACAATGGAAATAATCTATGAAAATTTAAAGTATTTTTATAATCTAGAAAAACCATACTTAACCACAATTAATGAAATTTTGGTCTACTAAAAAATGGAATAATAATTATTACATATGGATATAACTAACAATTAATGTAAAATACTCCATCCCATACATAATGGACAAAAAGGAGTATGCCTACAAATATTTAATACATCATTTACTACATCCTAATTGAGCTTGACTATGAAGGCTCAGGTATTACACAAGAGGTTCAAAATTTGGATTTAAAGGGTGCATAGGGTAATTAAGCCCTATAAGTCGATAATAAGTGCATTCCTCCATCCATTCATAGTGGACTAAGGTAATAAATGATAATTTAATATGTTCAATGCTACATAACATAAGTTAGCCATATCATGTTAGATATTACTACATTATTTGGTACCTTGGAATATCTTATATATATTTTGTAAATATTTGATAGGTGTCTTTACTTTAGCTTTTATGTAAATACTAGGGTTTTTGGATTTATGTAATAATTAGGATTCTTCAATGTATTTGGATTTTTGTAATAATTATGTGTGTAGGTGTTTCAGTTATTAATAAATTATCTTCCTCATAAGAAATACGAAGAGTCATATCTCATGCAATAGAAGGAAGATGAAGATTTAGATAAAATAGAAAGATCAAGAATCTCAAGCATATGAAGGGACTCATGTTGAAAATATTGTAAATATTGAAAACCATTTTTTGTAGTAGATGTATGAGGAATAATATAGGTTTTTGTTTATATTTCATTTATGTGTTTATGACTGTGGAGCCATGACGTGAAATTGTTTACTATACATTATTTACATATTGCTTGTTCTTATACTTTTTTTTTGGTAGATAAGATACTATAGCATTAATACCGGGTTTTACAGGTTGACCCAAAACCTTTTACAAAAATCAGCCTAGGGCTATTGATGAACATGTCCTTACTAAGGATCCTATATATGTAAAATCTACATGCCGCCAAAGCCATTACATCCGATAAGGCACATAACCTATTATCAAAAAGAAACTTCCCATACAAAATTTTGGGTATACCCCAAGAAAACACACCTGCATCATAATTACAAAAAAAAAATAGACACAGATCCCTTCCTTGAAATAGTGGAGAAACAAAAAGCTACAGACACACATAGCAGAGTACTTGAAAAAGACTCCCACAAGCTTTGTATTGATAGTTACTCTTAATAATTCTTTGGTAATTTGCTTTCTTTCATATATGA
This sequence comes from Wollemia nobilis, assembly GCA_028583015.1. Lineage (NCBI taxonomy): Eukaryota > Viridiplantae > Streptophyta > Pinopsida > Araucariales > Araucariaceae > Wollemia > Wollemia nobilis. The sequence goes on from JAQPPZ010005019.1 coordinate 57,253, forward strand.
CATGCTTTGAGACCACATCCCATCTTGGCCAATCAGCCTTGGAGAAGTGAACCTGCTGGCTAGATTTATGGTGGTGGCTATATAGTGGTCCACGTGGCTCTGGTTCGAAGTCTTATATTTCCATTTCTTTCCTTGCCTATGATTATCAACCAACCTCAAATTACTAAGACAACTAGGAGCCATGTTATCTGACATGTGACTATCCCCATTAGTCTTTGTGGTATTTCCAAGCAACATCCACCAAGACTTACATCTCAGATAATTTTTATTGTGAGTCCATTTCAAAAAAGAGATGGGAATACTCATAGCCTTCGAACTTACAATGCCTTCCCTGTTGGTAAATTTGACTATAATTCTTGGAATTCTTGTTGAATAAGCTCCTCTACTTCACTCAAGACACCATGTTCCCAATTTAAAAAGTATATCACCATCGACACCCAAATTGGCTAGCTTATCAACAATTTTTTTAGCTTCCCGAAAGACATGTTGGGCTTTTTTGTCTTGTCTTCCCTGGAAAAGGATCCTAGCCTCTTTGACAATTGTTTTAATCCTCCAAGGAGGTGTTTTCCAATTATTGAGGAGATTTATAACATGCATAGAGTCTCCTTCTATGATAAAATTGCCTTCTAAGTCTTGAGTCATTTGAAGGCCTCTCCACATAGCTCTAGCTTTAGCTTCATTATTCGTCCTTGTTCCCAAATATTTAGAAAATTCAAGCATCATATTCCAATTATGATATCACACAATACCACTAGTGCCTGCTCTTCTAGGATTTTCCTTAGCTGCTTCATCAAAATTAAGCTTAAAATAACCCGTAGGAGGTGGGGACCACTTAACATTGGCTTTTGGTTGACTACCCTAGGCATAGACTCATCTAACAAGGGTAAGCTTAAATATTGAGCAATCGTGGTCTCCTGCATATGAGGTTTATGACTATCAAAAGGGATAAGGTTCACATTCTTATTGGCAAAGGATAGGATCCTAGCAATGATAGTTTCATGATCATGGATAGACTCATTAAAGACCCTATGATTCCTTTCTAACCACACCTACCAAAGATAGTGATTGAGAAAAATTTTCCACATGTATCTAAGTCTTTGTCTTGAAAATGGGTAAGGCCACTGGATGAAAAAATCAAGTATAGTAATTGGTTTAACCCAAGAAATATTGAAGGCCTAAAAAACCCCACTTAGGACGGTCAAGGAAAAAGGGCACTCAAGGAAAATGTGATAAATGGTCTCCCAATTATCCCTGCATAGATAATAATGATTAGTGATATAAATACATTTACGCATCATATTATCAATGGTTAGAATTCTTCCTTGGATAACCAGCCATGAAAAGACTGTAATTTTTGGAATTAATTTTTTTATCCAAACTAAGTCCTTTTGGAGGACAAAATCCTCATCATCAAGCAGAAGCTTGTAAGATGATTTAACAGTGAAATTCCCATTTTTCGTAGGAGCCCAAGTCACTTTATCTTCCTTGGGTCTCATGGGGATAAATTATTGCCCAAGAATGTTACAAATATCATTTGATTTTGCTTGAAATCCTTGAATCCTTATTTGTTTCCACTTCATTTTGCCTCTGTCCTCAACCATATAATCGAAGACTTTTCTGCCAATGAGTTCTTCCATGATATCTCTGATTTAGGATAAGTTAGGATATTGCATCAGTGGTTCATCCTTAGCCCACCTATCATTCCAATAATTTATCCTCTCACCATTGCCTAAAACCCATATTAAACCTTTTTTGATGATTTCCTTACAATTGAGAATTACTTTCCAAAAAGTAGAACCTCTGATTGGAATTGAGTCACTTAGAAATTCCATATTTTGAAGATACTTTCATTTGATTATAGTTGTCCATTCATTTTCTTCATAAGAAATGAGGCACCATGCTTGCTTAGCTAGTAAAGCTAAATTCATATGAGCAATTCTCCTTAGACCTAAGCCCCTATTTTCCCTGGGTCTACACACTTTGGTCCATCCTACAAGGTGTATCATTTTTTTCTCCTCTGATCCAGTCCATAAAAATTCTTTTTGGAGTTTCTCAATTTTTTGGAAAACCTTCATAGGGGCTTTGAAAATGAAAAGGAAATAGACTAGAATGCTCTGAAGAGAGGCCTTAGTGATAGTCAACTTTCTTGCTTGATGTAGAAGATGACCTTTCCATCCAGAAAGTTTTTTTTTAATTCTTTCAATAAACCTATCCCATATTGACTCTTTAGGAGAACTAATGAAAAGAGGGAGACCAAGATACGAAGTGGGGAGGTTTGTTATATCACACCCTAAAATTTTTGCAATCCTTACTTGCCTCTGAATGGGGTGTTCAAGAAATATAACTTGCTTTTATCGAAATTAACTTTCTGACCAACAACATCCTCATAGAGTTGCAGGATGTAATTAAATCTTTTGGCCTCAACCACCAATGCCTTAGTCAATAGAAGGGTATCATCGATGAATTATTGGTGAGAAATAGGCCTAGTGAGAGATGTTGCCTTGATTCCTAAAAACATTTTTGATAGTTCTGCCTAAAGCTTCTGCCACAATGATGAATAAAATGGGACTGATAGGATCCTCCTACCGAATCCCTCTGTAGATTTTAAAGTAACCAATAGTTATTCCATTAACCATAATCGAGAACCATGCTTTAGAAATGCATTCTTTGATCAAATTAACCCATCGATGGTGAAAACCAAACTTAAGGAGGACAACAATCAAAAAGTCCTAATTTAGCCTATCAAATGCTTTGTTCATATCAAGATTGAGGGCAAAAACAAACCTGTTAGTCTTATGAGTAGAGTGCAGAGCTTCATGAACTATGATAACTCCATCCAATATTGACCTACCTTGGATAGAGCTTCCTTGGCATGAATCTATGATGTGGGGTAGAACATCTCTCATTCTATTTGTAATGGCTTTAGTTAGGATCTTGTAAGAAACATTGCACAGAATGATTGGCCTAAAGTCAGCCATAGATTCAAGGGTTTGCTTCTTAGGAATTAGAGAAATAAAAGTAGATTTGAGACCTTTTGGGATATGATTGCTTTCTTGGAATTATTTGACAGCAAAAATTACATCCTCACTTACGATGTCCCAAAAATCTTGATAGAAATGAGAGGGAAATCCATCGGGTCCCGGGGCTTTTTATTGCTCCATGCTAAACAAGGTTTCCTTAATTTACTCATCAAAAAATGGAGCTAGAAGCTTAAGGTTTATATCCTCATTTATTATGCTAGGAATATATTGCAAGAGAATATCTTGGGCCTCCTCATTGCACTGTGATTCTTGACCAATGATAGAATTGAAATAAGTTACTGCATCCTTTATGATTTATGTTAAGTCCTGAGTAATAGAGCCATCTGATTTTTTAAAAAAATTTATCTTGTTATTGCTTGTTCTTATACTTGGAAGTATTGTGAGTTTTATATTTAAGAGTATTCCATATTTGCTAATAGTGGTATCAAAGTCACTTTTTTTTTAGTCCATTATTATTGAAAGAAGTCTAGGTTGAGAGAAAGTAGATTTTTCTGCACCAGGATTAAGAGTAGTGAAGGTGAGAATTTTATTGTAGAATCTCTAAGACTTTGTTCATATGTTAATTTCATCCATTTCATTCATATTTAATTTCTAGAGTTTCTCTTATTAGCAATAACCTTGTTTTTTGTATCTCACGAATCCTACCTACATATAAGTGAATAATTTCCATATCCATATCCATTTTTGTGCTTGTGTAAAAGAGAACTATTTCATTCTAGTGGCTATTTACAATCACATATGTGATAAATTAATTGCTAATTTGTGGTTGGGTAAATTTTAGTCCATTGAAGCATTTGGTCTTGTTCAGAGTGTTTTTAAGTATTTTTCCATAAAGCTATGTTATATTCATTATTTTCAAAGTATTTAGAATCATCTCAGTGCATATACATCCTAGTCTTGGAAGTAAAGGTTATATAGGAGCCAATATTTTATTTCCTTCTTTGTGTTTGGTAGAAACCAACATTCAAAATTTGATGATAGCTTTCCAAGTTTTAGTAGTAAAATAGTTCAAACTTCAAAACAAACAAATATGGTTGAGAACATGGCTATGAGTGAGGAAATAATATTGGGCTGATAGCGATGTGAGAATAACAATTTGGAGAAGTTATTTTTAAGGTGAGACAATGAATGACAATGAGTAACATGGCTACAAGAAGATAGAAATACTTCTAGTGCAAAGATGTGGACATAGTAACATTCAAAGAAGAATGAATATATGCCATGACGATAAAGTAGGTGCAATGAGCATGTAGAGATACAAAATTTATGTGCTTTAAACACATTTTCCACTCATATCCAAATTTATAGGTAGAAAAATTGTCATCTTGGCAATGAACATTTTCTAGGGATAAAATTTGAAATCCCTCTTCCTCCAATATATTTTATAATTAATGTAACAAGATGTCATTTAAGATTTCACAATAAAAAATTGTGTTTCATTATCTATTTACATTGGTTTCTCTAAATTTGTTTACCATTGAACAAGCATGAATATAAATGCTAAGAATATAATTATTCAATTAGATATTTTTCAAGGTTGCATTCCATAATAGTTTTTATATAATTAAAATATGATATTAAATCATTTTGATTGTAGTTCAATGTTATCCTTAATTGAATATGTAAAATAAAAATAAAAATTTAGCATTTTATTCAAAATAATATTTGAAAATATTAAATATAAGACTCAGATGATAGTAGACAATAATGTAGTTTTAGTCATTATATTGAAAACCTCTAGCAATTTTTATAATATAAAACAATTTATCTTAAAACTAATCTCTCACTAAAAATAAGTTTTATATTGTTATAAAAATGAATGTTTCATTACAAATTTTCCATTTAAAAAAAATCCATTACAACAATGATAAGAAGGCTGGAACTCATTATATCCTTGATATGATAATTGTACTCAGTGATTGTTAGACAATTATGCATTGCAATGTCTTTTAATATCACAGTTTACCTTGTTATTGTGTTTTGTCACCTCACAAAGAATAAAAATAAAAAATAGTTTTTCATGTGATCCATAAGGGATATCATAGTAGTATGTCCTTGGGTTTTCATTCAATAGACCTAAGTTCAATCCTTGGTACTAGGGGATCAAGTTCCCTCATAAAAGTCTATGTAAGATTAAATTTTTGTCTAAGGAGGGATACTATAGTGGTAAGTTCTTGGGTTTTCATCTAGGAGATCTAATTTCAAACCTTGGTATGAGAGGATTGGACCCCTCATAAAACTTCTACTTTACCCTAATATTTTTCTAATAAGGACAACACATTGGTTAGGTATTTGGCCTCTCCTTGGAGAGGTCCAAGATTTAAATCATGATGTACCTAGAAGGGGATATAATACATGATAGCACCGATTGCTTGGTGGTTAGCTTCCCTAGTTTAATTCCCTACAGGGTTTGAATCACATTCACTTCATTTGATCTAGGGGGCTAGGGATATAGTGGTAGCATCCAATGATGTTATTGATTCCCTATGTGTTCACATGTGTGTATTTTGTGATTAGTTGCCCTAGTTCAATTCCATGGAGGGTCGAGTTCCCACTGACTTCATCTATGTTATGACCCTCCCCTTAACAATATTTTTAAATAAAAGTTTTATGTATTTATGAGTAATCATTAATGGAATATATATGCTTTTATGATGTTTTTATGATAAATTATATGGTACTAATAGACTTATACTCTTTGTAGGAATATGCACCTTCATAAGTAACTAGAAAGTTGAAGGCATATATAGTCAAAATGACCTGATATGTGTTATCTATTTTAGACATAACTTACCCTAGCTATTTGATGCGTGTTTTATATATATGCATGCCAATTGATATTAAATTAACATTTCTATCATGCTTAAAGAAGGAACTATGTTAAGAAGGTTTAATATTACTTCTTTAAAAGAAAAATGAAGAAAGAAAATTAAGTGCTCAACTTTAGAATAATTGAAATAATGATGTAGCTTTAGCTTCAAATTGGAAAATGAACCCAACTAAGCAAAGTGTAATAGCAAACAATTATGAGTTTGTTATCTCAAATGAATTCTCTTTAAAAACTTAGGGAAGAGAAGGAAGAGGGGGTTGTTGTTTCTATTTTATAAGGGTTTGATAAGAGAGCGTATGGGATAGAGAGAACCTATGGGCATTTATTTTGGAAGGAAGAAGGAGCAGCAAAGAATCTATATGCTTGAGCATTTGTACCTTCTCTAAATTATGATTCTTCTAGTAATATAAGGTACTATAATCAGTATTTATCTAGAGAAGGTGTTTCAATTTCATGATATAGAACTAAACCTATGGATTTTATTGAGTTATATTTTTATATGATGCTTGAAAATAGTATAATATCGAGACACCTCAATGTAGAAGATATGGTTCTATTGCTATGAGCACCTGAGAAAGAGAACATAGGGTTTGAGGATAGATAATGTTAAGTTGATCATGAACATATTTTATGGTTTGGATGAAACTTTGTGCAACCTCCAATAGTCATCTTTATGAATGTTATCCACATAAGCTATGTAAACTAGTGATGCTACAATGTCACTTGTTATTTCCAACCTATAGTTAGACGTCTGATTTAGCAATGTAATGCATGTGATACTATATTTTTCTAGAAAGGAGGCAATAGTGTTGTTTGGTTTGAGGTCTTAAAACATTTTATGGACTCCACCTTTGCAAATTGTAGGTTTTATCTATGCACATGACCTATTCAGAATTCTTGTGCGCACTAATTACAGTGCTTGTTGTATAGTATAGTGTCTTCCTCACTTAGACAAGGAAACATTAAACTGAAACCTAATTTTCTATGTAGATGCTTTAAGAAAATATTAGAGGATGCCAAGTGGCACCTGGTTAGAGCCCTCAATATTGTTGTGTGACACATATATAGAATAAACATTATTTAAACCCTAAGGGGATAAAGGGATATGCAAGTTTTATACCACACTTAAGATGGAAATGTGCTTGAGCACCTAAACTAGGCCATAAACCTAAGAAGTAGTCAAGAACCTATGGTAGTAGTCATGGGCCTTTGCAAGGGTGCTATCTAAGCCTCGCTTGAGCCATATGGTAGGCATAGTGAATAAGAAATGAGCTAGGTGTCTCGTAGATGGTTTAATTAATGTTATAATGTATTTTTAATTGGCTTGTGACTGTCATATGCTTATTGTGGTGCAGTGGTAAATGCCTTGGGTGCTGGTAGAGGTTGATCCAAGTTCCATTCCCCTTGTCTCCATCCTATAGATATATGGTATAGTTAGGAATTTCCTATGTACTGGTAGAGGTCGACAAGGCTCCATTGCTCCTATACCCAACCCGTTGAAAGTGGCACCCCAAAAGGGGTGTTTTCCACTATAAATTAGTTTAGATTTTTATTTAGTTTTTTTTTTAATTTTTTAGGTTTTGGTTGTGTTTATTTTTTAATTTTTTTTTGGTTATGTCTTTATAGTGTTCTATTGTTTTTGTCATGTTTGTGTTATGTTATGTTGTTCTTGTATTTTTTCTATGTGGTTCGTGTTGTGGTTTTATTTTTTTTATCTTATTGTGTGTGTTTTTGGTTGTGATTTTCTTTTTGACACACTCAAGGAGCATGTTTTTTATTTTATTTTATTATTTTTATTGTTATTTGTTTTATTTTTTAAAATTGTTTTTTGTGTTTGTTTGATTCTTGAGTATGTCAAAGGTGGTAGGCCAGGTTCGAGTCCTAGGTGTTTTTGGTGGAATGGATACCCCTGTCTCCTTGGGTCTTACCCGAAAGTGGCATCCTTTATGGGATGTTTTCCACAAATAAAAATTTGTCTTGTGAATGTCTTAAAGAGTAGAGAACCTTTTTGATCTAACAAATAAGGTGTACATTGATAAGAATACCAAATATACCATGATATAGTGCAATAGGTAAATTATTGCTATTGAAATGTTGAACATTCTTTTGGTTAAATGGAAATAAATTAGGTCACTAAGAGATAAAATCCTTTAGGTAATATAAGGGAAAACTTGACATTTGAATTGGAATTAAGGTAAAAAATAAATAAAGGATAGTAAAGGTAATTTAAACTATGAATGAGGAACAATCTCTTATGGATTGTATAAACTTTACATTAAATGATAAACCATATGAGTGGGACATGATATGGATATTTTTACTAAAGTAGATATGGCAAATACGTTTAACCTAAAGTTGATTACTTCATTATTATAAATTAGCTTATGTAATTTTACTTATCGATTGGCTTAAAGATCATGATAAAGGGGATCCTTTTGAGAAGTTAATTAAAAAAAGTTAAAAATAAGAGTTTTTTCTTTTAGTCTTGATAGGATTGGATGTATAAAATATGTTTAAAAAAAGGTTTGTGGGAAGGTATAACGATGCTTTTTTCACTTATGTAAAACATCTTGTTCATCTTTTATTATGAAAAACTTAATCTAATTTTTTGTATGGAATGTTAAGTTTTTATACATTACCACTGATGTTGAACTTGGTAAACTTTTGTTATATGAGAAAATTAATATCTTAATAATAAATTGGGAACAAGGCCCAATAGAAAGAAAAGGAACTTATGGGGGTTCCAAAAACAATATTTTGTAAGAAATACCCCAAGGAATGGACTCCTAAGTATTAGTAGATTAGATAATAAATTGAGTTTATTGCAAGGGGATTATGGGGATTCCCTCACTCTTGCAACAGTGATTATAATAGGAGGGCATAATAATTAAGAATATTCTAATGTTGCAAATTGAAACTATAGCAAAAAGAATATTGTAACCCTTTTGTACTTTAGCTCATAGACTGGCAATGAAAATAAAAATGGATATTTTAAGGTTGGATTTCTCTTAGTAAGGATTCCTAGGATACATGATGTGTATTTCGTATACTTTTTGTAGTATTATTATGAAAATATAATTAGTTTTTCATTGATATGCATTGAATTTAAATAAGAAATGGATTTGTTTATTCTGTTTTGATGAAAAGTAATAATGTTACATGATTAGTATTTATTTATTTACTACAAGAGCACATGGATTATGCAAAAGTGTTTCTAAAAAAGAATGAATGTTATAATATGGATAAATATATATCTTGTTTACCTTAGGGTGTGGGGTTTACTCTTTAGGAGGTTTTACTAAAATAATTCCAACCTAGTTAGACCCTAAGGGTAGGACTAAAACTAAGTGATATGTGATGTGATAATCCTTGAGGGTTGTAATGGGCACTTTAGTAAGGGATCATTGAAGTGTGCTCCAAAAGAAAGAGAGCTTAGAATTCCATTGTAACTAAATACTTATGATGGTATATTCAAAATATAGCAAGATACCCATGTGAGAGAGATATCATACAAATGATAGCCATAGAGACCTGTTGGTCACGAATCTGCCATAGGAAAGGATTTTATGCATTTATGCACCCTATACCTGGCCAACATTGAAAGGCCAAGAGAAATAAATGTCTCTTGGACCAATCTACAGAGAGGGCTAGTTCCCTTACAAAACCTAAGCTTGATTTCAGATAAGAGTTGCAAGAAAGGAATTTTAAAATATGTAGAAAGAGATAGGAAATAATAGAAAGATATGGGAAATATGGCCACAGGCCGAATTTGTAATATCAAGGAAATATCAACAGCAAAAATTCATTTCAAGCACATGAATAGCATATTATAACAGATAGCAGCGTAATCTACTTACAACCTTGCACAGATCACCTTCAAGATTGCATTTTGAAACTCTCCTCCTCACCGGAAATATTCAAACTCAGATACAGAATTTAAATTTCAATAACATATAAGAAATACAAGCGTAGAAGAGAAATGCATTAGACAGAAGGAAATCACATAGAAAATTGCTTGCAGAATCAGAGGCCAAATATCTTTTATTTACGCAAGGAACTTGATAAATTTTGTAGCAAAAGTCTCCCCTCTTTTCCTTGAGATATACATTGATATTTATAGAGGTCTTGCCTCTCTATAGAATTTAAAACATGAAACAGACTTTCTTGAGATCTACAAAATGGGCACTTGAAAAGAGAAATGATCCCCTTAAACCTGCCTCAAAGAAATCATAGACCGAATGGAAACAAGGAACCATATTTCTGCATTAAATGGTTGTGGGTAAAGCATGCTTGAAGCATTAGAAAATCATGAATAGGAGCTTTTAATTCTGGAGGCATCTTCAATTTCGACAGTTTCAAAAACTACATGCCTTAGCATGTTCTTCCATCTTGCGCTCATCGAGACACAACACAACATTTAATTTTGGAGTCTGCTTTGGGTCTTTGTTGCTTGTTCCAATGTGAAATAGTGACAGGTCACAAAAATGTGGCATGTCACAATATCATGACAAATTTCACCTTCTCGTCCTTTCTCTTTGTCTTAGTCACAAAAATATAACATGTCGTGATATCGCGACATGTTTACCCTTTGGTTCTCTTCTGCCGCTCTAGGTCACGAAAACACGACATATCATGATATCGCGACACTTTTACCTTGCCTGGATTTTTTGTCATCATTAATCATGAAAATATGACATGTCACGAAATCGTGACATCTTCTGCTTCCCCCCCCCCCCCCCCCCCCCCCCCCCAGCGAGACTCAAGAAATCATGACATCTCCCTGGTTAAATATGATCCAAACAGCGCCCCCACCATTACGAGAAACTATGACATGGAATCAAAGTGACAATTTCTAGACTTAGCTCCCCCATGAACGGGAAAACGACAGTCTGATAATGATATCATTACATTTTTGACTTTGTTTTCTCTCCTCAAAAAACCCACATAAAAAAAAACACCACACAATTATCTGGGCAAAACCCAGAACGTGAGTTGGTCCCTTGTCTCTGTCCCAGCAAGCCGAGTTAGGTAGAGCAACAACTGGCCAAAAGAAGAGGGGAGGGAAACTGACACAAGAAGGAAAAAGTCAGAACTGGAAGACAAGAAAATGAAGAAACGAGAGAAAAACCCAAAAAAGAGCAAATTTCACTTCCAACTCACCCCCCACCTCAGCCATCCTTACTCGATAGGTTTTCTCCACAGAGGTCCCTCCATCAAAATAATGACCCTCCAGTGTTAAACTTGTGCACCCCTATCCATTAAACAACCCCCTCCAACCTAACCACAGATCCAAAAACTCCCCCACACCGTATTCTATGGAATCCAATATCATCACAACCCCAAAACTAAAACAACTGCCCCCCACCACAATCAAGCTCATCCCCCTAACACATCCATCCAACCCCAAAATCAACATTTCCAGAGTATGGTTCTCAACCAACACCCCATCATACCTCCAACTCACCCAACCCTCTATGACCCCATCACCCTCGCCCCCAACAAAAGTCTCACTGAGCAATGTCCCACCGCCCACCGCATCACCGCACCAAAATCTAGGCCAATTCAACCCTCCCACCAGCCCCAACACCCCAACACATAAGACCCAAAAAAACACCTCCACAACACACAACCACATCATGAAGCATTTAAGTAAGCAAAAACACCTCCTCACCCCACCCACCCCTACACCCATACCAGCCTCCCCACCCCGGGTCTCAACATCAAACTCTTGATTTGGTGACCACCAACTATCCCCAATGATGAAATTTCTTACATCGGGGTGTATAATATAGACGATTGTCTTACTCTAAGATATAAAATGCCTAAATTTTTTAAGATACTTCATGAAAGCATAGACCAGGTTTTCAATGAAATTGTATCTTCCCTCATGAGGTAAGATAACCTGGCTAAGGAAAGCGATGGGTCTTTCATTCTCATCATCTCTTTTCTATGTGAGTACTACAACATATCTTTCATCCTCTCCAAAAAGAAATCTTTGGATAATCGATTATCAAACTGGGCTCTAATTGTCCTTACTCCTAATCCCCTCAGTTTCCACTTGAATACTCAAAAATTAATATTTAAAAGGCAACTCTTCTTATTGGCATGAGCTATGTTTCTTTAACTCACCTCGGATCATTGCCAAACCCTTTTGAAATGACATGTCCTAAGAGTTTACCTTCCCACAATTAACCTGGATTAATGAAATTCCAAACTCCCAACACTACTCATGAGTAGTGCTCTTCTTGTTTGTATAGTCATATCACAGATAAGAAATATATTTTCAGAGCTCCTCAAGTAATTTCCATGGCCACTAAATGTGAATTGACATCCAAAGGCATACAAAGTTCCCCACTTGGTTGTATGTCCCTCCCCCAATTTATCCAAAACCTCTAGTAGTGAATTGAGCCACACAGAGATCTCATGTGGGTAAGGTATTATATTTCAATTGTTGGTTCAAGTTTAATCCCCCCTATCTTCATTTTAAAAAATAACAAGATAGTATATTCTTGGTTATTCACCGAGTATTTGTTCAAGGTTTGACTCCTTCTTATGCAATGATTTTCACCCCTTCCCAAGTGTCAAAACCTACACAATTTTTGATCTCTTCATCAGGAGTAAATCAATTTGATAACCTTCACTTCCAACTAGAGCTCCATGTACTCCGTCAACTAAATTGTGCTTCTGAACTCCATCAACAACTTTCTAGAGTGTGAACCTTATTGGTATTCCAACAACCTTAGCTCTTCCTACTCCAAATTCCTTCCCTTAATTTTGTTAGCCTCTCGAACCAAAAAGTTTACAATTTTCTCACCTCTGACAAGTTCTTTTCGAAAGCTATATATCAATCTTACTATTTTGGCCTTCTCCTCATGCTTGTCGAAAAATTTCTCCACGAGATTCCATCTTGACCGAAATAGCATATTCAGGAAGCCTCAAAAGTCCCAAAACTTGTTGTGATATGCCTTAAGATATCTCTTGAATCACCTATTTTTACTTGTTCCATTACTCCACAATAGTTGTTCAATCCCCATTCCCCTTCCTCAAATAAGCATACCCAAAATTTTATACATTCTAGTATTAATACATTTCTAAGTCCATAAGAGAATAGAACATACCTACTCCTACACCATTTTTCATCTTCCCCATCAAATACAACCCCAATGTCAACAGAGTCTCATCAACTTGGTCAAGCATCTTCATTCAACCTCTTCAGCTTGGAATGGATAGCACCATTTGGTTTCCAACATGCTTAAATAAATAAAACTCATCATCCAAAATTCATCCACACTCTTCAATTCCTCATTAGCATGTTAGATGATTCTTCCACTTCTCAAAGTGAGATTTTCATTTGGAAAAATCTTTCCTTGAAAGAATCTCCGGAATCTAGAAGTAGCCTCCCCTAGTAATCTCTTGTAACACACCAAATGATCAACCACAACTATCCCCTAATCTAAGCATGTAGACATGGGAACTCCTTTTACCCCCTTTTCGGAGTCCCCCAAGACCCAGGCTACTTATTGTATATTCCACCCAGCTACCCTTTGCAGTGTCAAAGTCAATCATAATGCACATCCAACCCTCCACGAGTGAAAGGTGGTCTATTTTCCCAATGGCTAGTATTAGTAATCTGGTAATTCTTCCATTTCTCATAGACTTCAAGACCTCAACAAATCAACTTCCATTGTTCATCAGACAACCAGAACTCTTCAATTCTTCAACAATTTTTACACAATTCCTTCTTTCAGGATTCATATCTACTTCATATTTTGTGCTCTACCTATATTGTCACGATGGTATTGAGCTTTTCTACTTTCTTTTACCTCTAAGTTGAGCTTTTCTTACTTTGCTCGTGGAACAAGTCTTTTAGTAAAAGTCTCTGCATCGACCAAGAGATTTCCTTGTTTCTTTGGATCAGATACTCTTTGTTCTTCTCCGGATCTATTGTGGGCTTCTTCTCTCATGAGAACAACTGTTCTTCAAAAACCAGAAGTTAGATCTACCTCAAATCATGTTGTCTCCTCTAGAAAACTTACCAATGCACATAGTTCAAGTGAACCATGCAAGTCTCTTCACCTGTGGATCGTACAGTGGAGCACTAATATGTTCTATCTGCAGGGCCAACTTCCTCATTTGTCAACACAAAGTTCTCCGCACTTGCTTGTTGAAGCCACTTGTTCTCTAGTGATTGAAGGTTGAAACTCCGGTTGAAACTCTCTTGGCTTGCTTTCTTTCAATCAGTGATCTTATTTCCCATGCTCTTATAGTTGAATTGGCTAACTACCTCTTGTAAGCATTGATAAGACGGATTTGAACGAGGAGTGTGGTAGAGGCAAAGGTGCTAGTGGCACAGGCAAGGTGGAAAACTAATAGCAATACTAGAGGAACTCAAAGGAATAGAAACTACACTAGCAATTTGCGAGGATATTGCAAGGGAAACCAACCTAGAGTGTTCACCTATTTTTGTGTTGTCAAGTTCAAAAAACTCAACAAGATTTTCAACTTTCTTAGACTTTGATCTCATGATCAGAGTATAGCTCTCATTGTATCCACGTTCAAGATTTTGGAAATACACCAAATGTTCTAACTATATACATGAAGAACATTAAACCCTCAAACTATGGTATCTTCAAACCCCACTTCAAAATTGTTGGTCACGAATCACCATAGGAAAGGATTTATGCATTATGCACCCAGACCCACCAACATTGAAAGGCCTAGAAAAAAACATCTCCCGACCAACTCTAAAGATGTTCCCTTACTAAACCTAAGCTGTTTTAGATAAGAGTTGAAGAAAATTTAAAATGTTGAAGAGCAGAATAAAAGAGATGGGAAATATGGCCATAGCAATTTGTAATATCAAGGAATACCAAAAATCATTCAAGCACATGAATAGCATATATATAGATAAAATAACACTACAACCTGCATAGATCACCTCGTTCATTCAACCTCCTCCTCACCAAAATTTCAAACTCGAACAAAATTTAAATCAAAAGATAAGAAAACGAGCATAGAGAAAATGCAAGAAGGAAATCACACAAAAATTTCTTCAACAAAATCTTTATTTCCAAGGAACTTGATAAATTTTTACAAAATCTCCCCTCTTCTTGAGATATACATGATATTATAGAGGTCTCCTACATTAAAACATAAAGACTCTTGAGATCTACAAATGGGCACAAAAAGAAACGACCCTTAAACCACCTCAAAAACAAGCCAATGGAAACAAGGAACCTATTGCTACATTAAATGATAAAAAATCAAACATTATAAAACACGAATAGGAGCTCTTAACAGCACTCTCTCAAAACTACATGCCTTAGCACCTCTTCCATCTTGCCCATCGGACACAACACAACATTTAATTTTGGACCTTTCTTTGTCTTGTTCCAATGTGAAATAGATCATAAAATGTGACATGTTGCAATATCGTACAACTTTCACCTTCCTCCTTTCTCTTCTCTTCCAAAATTAACATCGCATATCCACATGTTTTGTTCTCTTCCCCTCTAGGTCTGAAAACATGACATGTCATGATACCCCTCCGTCTCATTAGTCATGAAAATCGATATGTCACAATCATGAATCTTCTTGCTTTTCCATTCTCCTCTTGCACTCCCAAAAGTGACAAGTCCAAACGACATGTCCAAATCTGCACCCCTCCTGCACCTTAATCGTGAAACTATAACATTCACAAATTTGACATCACTCTCACCTTCTCTGTTGCTTTCCTTCCACAAATATCATTCATCTCTTTCCACTTCATGAAACTACAACATGTCACGATATCCAATGTTTTTCTTCCCCTTCACCTATTACAAAATTTATTGCATCCCTCCACCTTTGTCACAAATCTATCATATCCATAAATGCTTCACTCTCTCTTTATCTTCAACTCATCTTCCCTTCCCATGAAATCAACACATCATATACCCTTCCTATATTTGCACATATCACAACGTCCAATCTAACATTTACTGTTTTCTCTCTCCTCTAGACTACGTGACATGTCACGATATCGTGACAGTTCTCTGAACACTATTGCTTCTTTTTTTTGGACCACGATACCACAACACGTCGTGATATCATGATAGTTTTACCTCCACATTCTCTATTGTTGTTTTTGTCATGATATCATGACACTTTTTGTACTTTGCTTTGGCAACAACAAAAAAAAAATTAATGTGACAAAAATGCCAACAAGACCCAAATGAATGTGGAAGAATTCCTATGGGAGATGTCATTTGGTGTGGTAGTCAATTGGAAACCTTGACTAATTATTGAATGACTTTATAAGAGATGCCACACAAATGATAATCACCTCCATTAAACTATATATAGGATAATTTAATGGTGCATAGTAGTTTTACACTTAAATAGATTTGCAAAACTATACGAAGCTTACACCTAAAACACTAGTAAGGAATGACTAACACTAGTATGAGATTTTACGTTCCTTATCTTAGATAAATGAGATAGGGTTGACCCATGCACCGTGGTCAAAATATCCTTCAAAAGAGAGAAAGGTAATGGGGTGACCACTCAAATATGTCCTTTAAGTTGTATGGATAGTGTACAAGGTAAACACCAAAATATGATACGAGAGAATTGGCCGCTCCTGACCACCTAGGGGATGGTACAACATCTAAAACTCAAAAGTGGGTAAAATATTCTATGTAATTTATCCAAAATATCTTTGTATATTTTTGAACTTTTAAAGAAAATAATTTTGGGATAGATTTTAGGGTTGTTACAATTGATATCAAAGCATGGTTATAAGTCTTTTACACTTTTCAAAGATGACCTATAATGTAGGAAGAGAATTATACCTTAGATAGAACCTAGCCATGTTTGGATTTTATGTGCACCATAGGAGGAATGGAATATTCCTATGGAATTATGGTTTGTAGAAAGACCACTAATCAAAAGACTGATCTTACTCTTGGTAAGACACCTCACAAAATATGAGTTTATCAAGTGATACTCTTAAATGATTATTAAAATAGGTAGTTTTTTTAAAGGATAAAATAAACTAATTGAAGTATATAGAGTAATATATAATATGAGACATGTGAATAGCCATGAATAATGGTATCAAGAATAAGACAAGAAGACCAAGATTACCTTAGAACTCCAATCCCACTTAGTCAAGAATGAGATAAGTCAAAGTCCTGAGAGGAAAGTCTGGGAGAATTATGTAGAGTGGTGGAAGATCTTACTTCTATTATTTTTCTCATGCAAGAACAATTATAACAACAATGACAAGTATTATATACTCTAGTGAGCCTAAAATATGCAACTAGAGCTCTACAAGAAGTAGATTTCCCTATTGTTGTAACAAAAGGCAAAGAAAATCCCAACTTGTAAGACTCAAGAAATGGGATTAACAAAAGTTCTAAATGAGGAAATCCAAGGTTATGCCACAAACGTAGAAACAATCTACATTGGATCAATCCAATCACATCAAGGAAGTGAAGAAAGAAAAGGGATGTGGTATGGCTCATCAACCATGTAATTCTTACTTTATTTATGATAATATGTTAGAATAAGGTCACTGAGCCTTGAGGAAAATAAATAGTGCAGGTTTCATGCTATGGGAAAAAGAATAAAATAAGGAGAATAAGAAATATTCCCATTCTGCAAAGAAGAAAGATAGAAAACAAGAAGAATATAAATGGAAAAGAAAAGACAATTGTTAGGATCCTATCCTAACACCATTTTGTAATTCTTATTTACTTATGTAATGACCCACTTCCAATGTGGGGGATCCCATTATGATATTATTTTGTAATACTTTGTAATGTATGTGGCAAGTAGGATTTCTAGCCAAGTGGCACCATCTCATGTAATCATTTTTATCAAGATTGTAACCGATGGTAGGTAGGAGATTCTAGCTCAAGTGGCATTTTGCATGTAAGCCAACTCTTGAGCCTTTAGGTAGGGTTGCATGAAGTTTTTCTTTAAAATATATGAAGCCATGTATGAATTCATCCTTTTGCAAGCTAATGAAATATTGAAGGAGGTTGCCCCCTCGAAGAGGCCTACGATTCTGTGTTATTGTGAGATTGTTCCATTTTTGCATTTGATTTCTACATAGTGTTATTGAGTTATTGATGTATTTGAGTTATTTTTTAGTATTTTATGTGAGTGTGCTTATTTTTAATAGTGATATCCTAACAAGTGGTATCAGAGCACTTTCTAGGGCTGATTTTTGCTACAACTGAGATGATTTTTGCCAGCCATTCTACTTGTTAGGTATAAATTTCTATGTTTTTTCATTTCTTTTTTTCCTTTTAAAAAAAAATCCAAAAAATATAGTCCTTTTTTTTGACCAAAAATCCAAAAAACATAAAAAAATATAGTCTTTGTTTTAGTAGTTGTGTAGGTTAGAAACCCTATGCCGAGGGTTTTAAAATATCATGAAGGAGTTGTCATTATTGGCTAAGCTAGATAGCCCATAAAGCGTCTAGTGAAGCGAGGGGCGATCATGATCCAATACCTAGGCGTTAGACAACACTCACGCACGGACTTGAGCTCCCACGCATCTTTGGGTGTATCGGGAGACAATCTAGGTTTAAATAAAATTTTATCCATTAGGAAGCTTTTTGGCCTTGTATTATCCATATTCCATGGGACACATCATCCTAGAAGATCACCCTCCCATATTTTTAGAGAGGCATATAGTGTTCTCAAGGGTATATGTAGAATCCTCCTTGGATAGTGGCCTAAAATATTGGTTTGATCACTATTGTTCATCACTACAGTATAATAGAGGGCATATGGGTATTAGATACTCCCTTACTTAGCATACCCTGGTTCTACAAAACATAACTTCCACCTACAAATCAACACAATCCATGTTCTACTAACTTGCATTCACAACCCAAAAAGTGAGCATACGAAGAAGCCATTCCTTATCACAGAAAACAAACTTGCATGCACCAACAGTCGTGATAGATTTTGCAAGTATACGCAACAACCTGTGTTCGAAACAAAATAGTCAAGATAGTGACAAAAATAGTTGAATTAGTAACAAAGATAATCAGGTCAACAGTAACAGCCCTCTATAACAGTCCAGAATTATAGGCTTCTAGTGTTAGAAATAGTACTATAAATCTCAGAGAATCCCTAGGATCAGTGACAGGAACTATGTCAGTAACTACTATACAAGTGACAAAGGAAGGAATAGGGTGGTCAGGGTGCAGACTATGGGTCAGAGATAGTTGATCATAGACCCCAAATTTTGAACTGTAACTCCAAATTAGAAACCAACAACACTAGTAGCACAATAGAAAAAAAATTAGTAGAGCTCAAATTGACACAGAGATATCTCTTCACATAGAGCTCTCCAAATCATAGGCATTGAAATTTTATTAAAATAGGGATATCTCTTCACACAGAGCTCAGATTGACTCAAAAATTTAGCAGATAATTCTACACTCTATTCTAGACAAAATTGTCCTTGGCAGCCCCTGGTCAAATTTTGCACCAATTTTCCAAAAATAGCAATTTTTTATTTTTCTTGCCAAGGCCATAACTTTTCAACAGTCAATCAAATTGATCCAAATTTTTGGGAATAGAAGCTACTTGTTATTCTACACCAAAGACCCTCAAGGACTCATTGGTGAAATTTTAAGTCCAAGTGGAAGAAATTACCTTGACATCGACTTACAACCAACAGGAGATCACAAAAAGTCAAGAAATTCAGTATATCTCCTCATTGAGCGCTTAGATCAAACAACCACCGAAGTGGACCCTATTCTAAAATCAGTGTTGCAATCCATTTCCCAAATTAAATTTTGGACCCTTACTAAAAATAGTAACTCCTAAAATCCCACATCTATTTTTAGTAACTGAGTAAAAGAGGGCTCACAATGGCAAGCGGCACCTATGGACAAAAGGAGCTAGAAATTGCCACAATGTTGGCTGATATGCAAAAAGCCCTTGACTACTTGACCACTGCAAACCACACCATAAGAGTAGAGATGCAAGAGCTTTGAACATATCAGGATACCACTAGAATCCACTTAGAAAAATAACTTACAATGGTGGAGACACAATTGCAAGGTACTCTCACATCTGAACACCAAGTTGAAAACTCTGAATGAGGTCGAAGAAGGGAAACAAAAGATCGAAGAAGGCGAACTGAAGACACTCACTATGATCATGATCCGATCTTTAAAATGCCTAAATTAGATTTTCCTAAGTTTAGTGGAAAGGATTTTTATGGGTGGTTATGTTAGGTTGATCAATTATTTAGACTCCACAATGTCCCTATATATCATCGAGTTCAGATGGCTTCCTTCAACTTAGAATCTAAAGTCTTACATTGGTTCCAATGGCTACAAGCCACTACCCCTGATCTATCTTAGGAGGAATTTGAGTCCCAAATACTCACCCGATTTGGCCCTAATGACTATGAAGACTTTATAGGAGCATTGACAAAGCTGAAACAAACAACCACAGTTCATGATTACCAGATACAATTTGATAAATTGGCCAATAAAACAAGGGGCTTGAATGAGGGATTTTTTATGAGTTGTTTTGTGAGTGGGTTGAAATATGATCTACAAGCTGAAGTCAAGATGTTTAAACCATAAACCATGATGGAGGCTATCAGTTTAGCCTGATTGGTCGAATCTAAACTCTCAACTCAACGTAGAATACCATGATTTTCTCAAGCTTGACCTCCCTTTTCTCCTCGGTTATAAAATAATACTGATAATAAACCTCCTGCTCCTAAGCGACTGAATACAACTAAGATGGATGCACAACGCACCCAAGGGCTATGTTATAATTGTGATGAAAAATTTGTGAGGGTGCATAGATGTGCAAATAAGATATTGTTCTTAATAGATGCAAAGGAACCCATAGTGATGAGGAGAGTGACACAACTGAAGACACAAATGAAGCACCAACTCAACAGGAATAGGAAACCCAAGACCCTTAAACAAAAAATTTTGTCCATGCTCTTTTTAGGGTTACCACTCCACAAACCATGAGATTTGTGGGTTTTTCAAAGGCCAACACTATACTATTCTTATTTATTTTGATAGTACACACAACTTTATTGATCCTCGAGTTTCTAAACAAGCCAATTGCTATATACACAAATGTAATTCCTTTGAAGTCATGGTGGAAAATAGAGGAACTTTACCTTGTAAAGGTAAATTTCGTAATGTTAAAATAAATATGGGGGATTATGAACTCAAACAAGACATGTTTGCCCTTCAATTGGGAGGATGTGACATTGTGTTGGTATCCCAATGGTTGAGCACCTTGGGCACTATCAAATGGAAATTTGCAGAACTATGGATGCAGTTTTCACAACATGGACAAACACACACCCTCCATGGTGCCAAAATAGGCCCTTCCCAAATTGTCAGTTCCAATTGTATGGAGAAATTGTTGAAAAATTCATCCCACGGGGTCATTGCACAAATATTTTCAATTCAACCAAGCACTTCCATAGTGGATCAAATTCCAACAAATTTACAACTTGTTCTAAACAAGCACGATGGCATTTTTTTAGAACCGACTACCCTACCACCTTGTCGCTCACATGACCATGCTATTCCACTACTACTAGGTCATGCACCACCCAACATCAGACCGTATCGATATCCTCATGCCCTCAAGTCTGAAATCGATAATATGGTATAATAATTTCTCAAATTTGGTGTCATTCGACCGAGTACCAGCCCTTACTCTTCTCCAGTTTTACTAGTTCACAAGAAGGATGGATCATGGTGATTGTGTATAGACTACCGTGAGCTCAAAAAAATTACCATCAAGGATAAATTCCCCATTCTGGTAGTGGATGAATTGTTGGATGAATTACATGGAGCTATGTACTTCTCCAAGTTAGACCTTCATTTTGGCTACCATAAAATCAGGCTCAAGGACGAGGATATCACCAAAACTGCATTTCGTACTCATGAAGGTCACTATGAGTTCTTTGTAATGCCATTTGGTCTGAAAAATGCTCCTTCCACATTTCAAATACTGATGAACAACATTTTTCACCCTCTCCTATGGAAGTTCATCCTAGTTTTCTTTGATGACATCTTGGTTTATAGCCGCTAGTGGGAAGAACACCTTATCCATGTGGATCAAACATTACACCGCTAGTAGGAAGAACACCTTATCCATGTGGATCAAACATTACAACTGTTGGCACAACAAAAAAATTTTGCTAAGCGGTCCAAGTGTTCCTTTGGTCTAAATGAAGTGGAGTATCTAGGACACATTATCTCCAAATATGGCATCAAGGTTGACCCCAAGAAGATTCACTCAGTTTAGGACTAGCCAAAACCTCACACTCTCAAGGGGCTTCGAGGATTCTTAGGGCTTACAAGTTACTACCACAAATTTATTTGTAATTATGGTAAAATAGCAACCCCCTCACATCCATGTTAAATAAGGACTCTTTTACTTGGACGAGGCCCATTGACCAAGCCTTCCTCGAATTGAAGCATGCTATGACCACAACACCAATTTTAGCCATGCAAATTTTATCAAAAAAATTGTCATTGAAAGTGATGCTCCTAGTCGTGGCATCAGGGTCGTGATGATGTAGGAATGGAGACCCTTGGATTTCACTAGTAAGACACTCTCTGATTTTAACTTCGAAAAAACTACATATGCCAAGGAAATATTGGCCATATTACATGTTGTAACTCATTGGTGACCATATCTCATTGGGTGCTATTTCTCCATTAAAACAGACCATCAGAGTCTCAAATACTTCTTGGAACAATGGGTTGCTATCCCAAAATAACAAAAATGGGTTTCTAAACTCATGGGATATGATTATGATATCACCTATAAAAATGGCAAAGAGAATATTGTGGTTGATGCTCTCTCTCACCAATTTGAGTCCCTCAATATGTTATGTGCCATTTCCTCACCTGTTCCTCAATGGATAGATTCCTTATGACAAGAGGTACTTCAGGATGCAGATTTGAAAGCTTTGGTGGCATCACTCTGTGATGATCCTACTTCATTTCTGGGATACAATTGGGATGGCCATGACCTACATTATTGCCAACACCTTGTTCTTCCTCGCACGTCCCCACTTCATGAGCTTTTCATGAAGGAACTACATACTGCTCCCTATGTAGGTCATTCAAGATTTCTTAAAACATATGAACGCCTCAAGTGCACATTCTTCTAGAAAGGTATGAAACAAGACATCCATGATTTTGTAGCACTTGTGATACCTACCAATGGATGAAAGGTGAAACGGTATGTTCTCTAGGTACTCTTCAACCCTTGCCCATTCTAGATCAGGTTTAAATTGATATTTCCATGGATTTTATAGAAGGATTACCTAAATATGGTAGTAAGTCTATTATTCTTGTGGTGGTGGATCACCTTTTGAAGTATGCTCATTTTTGTTCCCTTGGCCATCCTTACACAACCTCCACTATTACCCAAATATTTTTGGATTCTATCTTTCATCTTCATGGTATGCCCACCTCCATTGTGTCCGATCGAGACCCAACCTTCACTAGTAATTTTTGGCAAGAATTATTTAAGTTGTAGGGAACTCATCTCAAAATGAGTTCAGCCTATCATCCGCAAATGGATGGTCAAACTAAGATTATCAACAAATATTTGGAGATCATCCTACTTAATGGGTGAAGTGGCTTCCTTTGGCTGAATGGTGGTACAAAACTTCCTATAATACAACCAAAATCACCCCTTTTGAGGTCGTTTATGGGTGTCCTCCACTCACACCTTCTTCATACATCCCAGGCAGCTCCAAGGTCTAGGAATTCAACACCACTCTTAGTCAACATACCGATATTCTCCACTAGCTGAAGCAAAATTTGGACATGGCCTAGAATCATATGCAACAATAGGTTTACCATCATTGTTCTAAGTGTAGCTTTGATGTGGGTGACATGATCTTCCTTTGCTTGTAGCCATACAAACAATCATCTCTACAACTCTGTCGGTGCTAGAAACTTGTTGTAAAATACTATGGACCCTACCAAGTTCTCCAATGGATTGGTTCCACTACTTACAAATTGGCTCTTTCACCCACCTCCAAGCTCCATCCTATTTTACATGTTTCATCTCTCAAAAATATTGTGGGCACATAGTTACAGGTTCAGTCAGCATTACCAGAATTAGATGAAGAAGGGTCCATATCACTCGAACCTAAATAATTGTTGGATCATCAAACCTGCTCTCTCTGCAACCGCACCATCACAAAATTTCTTGTTCAGTGGCATGGGCTCTAGCCAGAAGATGCTACATGGGAGTCTCTCCATCAACTCCAGCACTAGTTTCCTCATTTTCAGCTTTGAGGACAAAGCTTTTTGAAGGGGAAGGACATGTTAGGATCCTATCCTAACACCATTTTGTAATTCTTATTTACTTATGTAATGACCCACTTCCAATGTGGAGGATCCCATTATGATATTATTTTGTAATACTTTGTAATGTATGTGGCAAGTAGGATTTCTAGCCAAGTGGCACCATCTCATGTAACCATTTTTATCAATATTGTAACCGATGGTAGGTAGGAGATTCTAGCTCGAGTGGAATTTTGCATGTAAGCCAAATCTTGAGCCTTTAGGTAGGGTTGCATGAAGTTTTTATTTAAAATATATGAAGCCATGTACAAATTCATCCTTTTGCAAGCTAATGAAATATTGAAGGAGGTTGCCCCCTCGAAGAGGCCTACGATTCTGTGTTATTGTGAGATTGTTCCATTTTTGCATTTGATTTCTACATAGTGTTATTGAGTTATTGATGTATTTGAGTTATTTTTCAGTATTTTATGTGAGTGTGCTTATTTTTAATAGTGATATCCTAACAACAATTTTAATAACATGCATAATGAATCTTGACCCCAGCAACTACCTAATGCAGGACCCATCAAGCCACCTAAGGAATAAAGTCAAAAAAAACAAGACAAGGTGCTTCATTTGTGGTGGACCTCAATATGCCAATTTATGTCCACAAAAATCTATGTCTAGAAATAATATACAAGAGCCACATCAAAAGGTTAATGCACCCATTGGGAGTGAAAATATAGATGGAAAAAGTACCTCACTTCTTCTAAAAGGTACGGTCATGCAAAGGAGTGACACAAATTTGATGGATAATAGGAACTATTAGTAGCTTTATTTCTACTATTTCATCAAGGATATACCAAAAATAATGAGATTCTTAGTAGAAGGTTGAGAATTAGATTATGGTTCTAGATAAACCTACTTTATGGATCAATTCTATCTCAATGTACAAGTCATTTTACCTAATGGTTCCATAGAATGGTACCTATATGTAGCTCCTCTCCATGTCTTTGATGTAATTTTAGGGATGGATTGGTTAAAATCCCATGAGGTTGTAATCAATTTCCATGAAATATGGATTGATTACACTGATAGTGATAAACAAAGAAGGTTAATTATCATTTAATAAGGTTCCTTTTGACCTCAGTTACTATCAGCAATGCAATTAACAAAAACCATGAGAAAGACTGAGTTGATTTTCATGGTCAAGTTTAATGAAATAGGGGTTAGTAAAAAAAGAAGAGGTGGTCGATAAACACCCAATATTGAAAGAATATAAGGATGTGTTTCCTAAATATTTACCTAGATTATTGTCAAAAATGGAATTTGAGTTCACTATAGAGCTAGTTCCTAGAACTGAGCCTATACATAGAACCTCTTATACGATGAATCCTATAGAAATGCAAGAATTGAAGATACAACTCTAAGAGTTGTTAGAGAAGGGTTTGATAAAGCCCAATGTGTCACCATGGGGTGCACTTGTTCTTTTTTTAAAGAATGATGAATTTCTAAGGTTGTGTATCTACTATAGAATGTTGAACAAAGCAACCATCAAAAATAAATATTCACTACCCAAAATAGAGGATTTGTTTGACCAATTGAAAGGGACAACCATATTCTTGTAAATTGACTTGAAGTTAGGATATCATTAGTTGAGAATTCATGAGGAAGATACTCACAAAACTACCTTCAAGACTTGATACAAACACTATGAATTCATAATACTATCATTTGGGATATCTAATGCTATAGTCACCTTCACAAATCTAATGAGCACTATTTTTAGAAGATAGTTAGATCAATTTGTTTTAATATTTTAGATAATATTTTGATATATTCCAAAAACAAAGAAGAGAATGCTAAGCACATAAGCATAGTTCTTGATCTATTAAGGGAAAACCAATTTTATGGTAACCTCTCAAAATGTGACTTTTAAGTCCTTGAGGTACAATATCTTGGGCATATTATTTCTACTAATAGAATAACAGTAGATCCAAATAATATTGAGACCATTATGAGTTGGCCACAACCCACCAATATGACTAAAGTATAGAGTTTTATGGGTATTATAGGCTACTATAGATTTTTTTTGAAATATTACTCCAATATTTTCTACCTAAAAATAAAAATAATTTAAATGGATAGATAAGTGCAAGGTAATCTTTGAGTAATTAAAATAGAAGATCACTACTGCACCCATTCCAAAAACTCTAGATCCACAAGGAATATTTTTAGTATGCAGAGATGCATTGATGGAAGGATTGGGAGGAGTTCTTTCCCAAGAGAAATCAGTGGTAGTGTTGGGACGAAATCTGCCTTAGTTAATAATTTATGCCAAAGACTTCGTCAACATTGAAAGACCATGCTAAAATAGAGTTTGCTTGATTCAATCTCCAGAGAAGGTTGGTTCCTTGTTTTTTATAGGAAAAGGAGGAAGAGAAATGAATGCATAAAAGGAGGGAAATATAGCCAAAGCTAAGAGATAATAAGGTATAGATTAAGCAACAACATAGGACTACTTCAAGATTTTGCAAAAAAACATAATGATAACCGACGCATGGAAAGCTAAGATCATTCAACGTATATTTCTATAGCATTTTCTACATGAAGTAAATTGTAGATCTTATAGAACACTTAACACAAAAATTCAGCTTTAAGAATTAATGCATGATACGTTTAGCAAAGACTAAATTAGCAATAAACAATGCATACATACTTGTACACCAATTGAGCCCAAAACCAATATAGATGATCTCTATTTATCTTTCAAAAGTCGCCTACAAGGAATTCCAACCCCTCCATCAAGGGTAGTAAGTTCTCACAAAATGGAAAAAATATTAAGAAAAGGTAGTTATGAATTCATAGCTCAAATTAATTGTATGGATAGGCAAGCACAAGATATACCAAAAATTCAATCAAAAGATCTACAAAATATTATGGCTAACTATGATGATGTCTTCCAAGAACCCAAAGGACTACCTCCCAAAAGATCTCATGACCATGCCATACATATTGTCCCAAGAAGTCTTCCTCCTAATGTCCATCCTGATCGATATCCCCAACCTCAAAAAATAAAAATTTAGAAAATTGTCCAAGAAATTTTAGAACATGGAGTCATCTATCACAACACTAGTCCTTATTCTTCAACAGTAGTTTTGGCCCATCGCAAAGACAAATCTTGGCGTATGTGTCCTTATTTTTGTCCTCTTAATAAAACCACCATCAAAGAAAAATTCCCTATTCTGGTCATTGATAATTTATTAGATGAACTACATGGTGCAAATATTTTTACAAAATTGGATTTGCTTTCTGGTTTTCACCAAATTAGAGTTAGGTGATATGACATCCCTAAAATAGTTTTTCGTACTCATGAAGGTCACTATGAATTCCTGGTCATGCCTTTTGGTATCATCAATGCTCCATCCACCTTCCAAAGTCTCATGAACCAAGTATTTTGTCCACTCCACAAATTTTTCCTAGTCGTTTTGATGACATACTCATATATAGTAAAACATGGAAGGATCATCTGACGCATGTGGAAAAAGTTATTCATATACTACATAAGAAAAAATTGTTTGTCAAACGCTCTAAATGCTCCTTTGGTGTTCAATAATTTGAGTACTTGGGTCATATAATTTTTCATGAAGTTGTTAAAGTGAATCCTAACAATATTAAGGCAATTCAAGAATGGCCTTTACCTAAAACCATAAAAAAACTTCATGATTTTTTGGATCTTACCGACTACTATCACAAGTTTATGCGTAACTATGGAAAAATTGTAGCTCCTCTCATGAATCTTACAAAAAAGGATGTTTTTCATTGGTCGAAAGTAGCCACTCAAGCATTCGAGGCCCTCAAAGAAGCAATGTGTACTACTCTAGTTTTAGCAACTCCAAATTTTCACAAACCATTCGTGATTGAATGTGACACTTTAGTAATAGGTATTGGGGCAGTACTAATGCAGAAGGGACATCCTTTGGCATTCAAAAGTAAACAACTCTCAAGAAATAATTTGGGAAGTTCCACATATGAGAAATAAATATTGGATATTCTATACATAGTGGAGAAATGGAGAGACTACTTAGTCATTAGTCACTTTATTATTAAAATGGATCATAGTAGTCTCAAGAATTTTCTAGATCAACGATTTTTTTATCCAGAGCAAAATAAATTGTTAACAAAATTATTGGGATATGATTTTTTTATCGAATAAAAGAAAGGGATAGAAAATGTGGTAGCAGATGCATTATCAAGAAAATATGAAGATGAAGTGGTTATCAATGCTATTTTAGGTCCATGTTCCCAATGGGCTTCTCAGTTTCAAGAAGAATGGTTGTCAAATACATAAATAGCTAAAATAATTTAGGAATTATTGTTGGGGTCATCCAAGAATCTTATTTTCTCCTATTATGAAAAGGTATTGAGAAGAAAGAATCACATTTATATTCCACACAATTATACAACCAAATCCTAGATTCTGGATGAATCAAATGGTTCTCCATTAGTAGGACATTCAAGTTTTTTGAAAACTTATATGCGGGTAAAACAATCCTTTTGGAAAGGATTAAAATGAGAGGCTCAAAAATGGGTGGCTGAATGTGAAGTATGCCAATGCAATAAGGGTGAAACAGTCAAATCACTAGGATTGCTTCAACCATTACTTATTCCAGATCACCAATGGGAACATATTTCAATGGATTTCATTAAAGGTCTTCCTAAATCATAAGGAAAAATAATAATTTTTGTGGTAGTGGATCACCTCTCCAAATATGCTCACTTCCATGCTTTACAACATCTATTTTCAACAAGCAAAGTGACTAAGGTATTTATGGACTCAATTTTCAAATTGCATGGAATGCCTAAAAATATTGTAAGTGATCGTGATCCCATATTTACTAGAAATTTTTGGAAAGAATTATTTCGTCTTAGTGGTACCAAGTTGAGTTTGTCTTCTGCATACCGTCCATAAATAGATGGCCAAACTGAGATAGTTAACAAATGTTTGGGTACCTATCTAAGATGTTTTTCTCAATATAAACAGTATCAATGGATTCATTGGCTTTCCTTGGCAGAATGGTGGTATAACACTTCGTACCATTATTCCATTAAGATATATCCATTTGAAGCATTGTATGGAGTCAAATCACCAAAAATAGCAGATTATGTTCCAAGTTCATCCAAAGTGGCCCAAGTAGACGATTGGTTCCAACACCGATAGTCAACGCTCAACATTCTCAAAGACAACTTGGTCCAAGCACAAAATCGCATGAAGCAGTAATAAGACACACACCATTCATAAATACAATTTGATATAGGTGATATGGTGTTCTTGCATTTTAATCCCTACAAATAGTTATCATTGAAGATCAAAATCAGTAAAAAATTGGCTCCATGATTTTATGGTCCTTAAAAAATAGTGCACCGCATAGGAGAAGTGGCATATCAACTAGAGCTTCCTCCCTCATCTCGTATACATCCAGTATTTCATGTGTCATATCTCAAAAAGGTGATCTTCTATAAAGTACATTCTTAGTCAAAGTTACCATTACTTGATGAAGAAGGACATATATATCTCTAGCCTGAAACAATTTTATAAAGTAGAAAACATATGCTGAGATCCCCTCACATCGATGAATTTCTAATAAAGTGGTAGGACCTACTAGAAGAAGATGCTACTTGGAAACCAGAAAGTATTTTCCAGTAATTTCCAACCTTGAGGACAAATCTTTCTAAGGAGGGGAGCCATGTTATGACACTAACATAGTAGTCGGCTATGTTGATATCTCCAACTATTGACTTCATTGATTAACTATTTATTAGCATATGTTGATATATTTTAACTATATTTATCATATGAACTTCATTTGTGGTACCTGCACAGACTAAGCCCTCCAAGTGGCGAGGACGTAGCCCTCCTTAAGTTGCGACTATTACATGATTTTATTTATTCATTTGTTTTTTATTATTGCAAGTATTTATGATTGAAAGTTATATTAATTCATGCATGAAAGATTTAAGGTAGGAATCTCCTAACACTTCGTTGGAGCCACCTATAGAGGAAATACATTGGAAAGAAAGTTTTGGTTGGTGGATTATTCTATTCCATTACCTTAAGGATAATAATTTAAGGATATCTTCTAATAAATGCCATAATTATTTATAAAATCCATAGTTTTATATTTTATAAATACTCTCGCATTGTTAGACACTATTGTAGTAAGGACCCCAAAGTTGGTGATAAATCATTCTAGAAATTCTATAATAGTATCTTTGTCTATACATCTGGTTGCCTCTACTTCAAACTACCTAGTGAAATAATCAGCTTTTGTTAATATGAATTTGTGTCTGGTAGAAAAATTTGGGTTGATAATTTTAATTAAGTTTAACCACCATTTTTGAAAGGGTTCTTTTGCAATAATTGGTTGTAGAGGTATTATTGGATTCTTTCTTTTGCCAACAAATCTTTGACATTTTTCATAGGTATTAGCAATTTTAAAAGCATCAAAAAATAATATAGGCTAATCATATTCAAATTTGAGAATTTTAGTATCCATAGTTTATTTGAAATAGTGTCCTCTTGAGAAACCAATATAAAAATCCTTTAGTTTTTCTTCTATTCTTTTCAGTTGCATGCATCTTAACACCACATAATCACAATTTTTTGGACAAGATACCATTAATTAGAGTGTAGTTCAAATCTTGAAATTTGTACCTACACCTTTGAGAGGTTGTAAACCCATCTATACACTTGCCAATCTCAAAAAAATGAGTCATGTATTTTATCTAAGTGTTTTGCTCCTTTTAGGACTCTTTTGGTTGATGCTCTTCTTGTTCAATTAACAAATTAGAGTTTGGCACTGTAGATTTTGCTAGTTCTTCACATAGTGCTCTTCTTCTACCTAACTTAGCTTAATATCTAAGTCATACATGTATATTTTTGGTCTAGCTAGCTCATTTTTTTCCTAGTTATCCTTGCACTATAAAGCCTCAAACATCTAAGTGAACTACATACACCAGTTTTTTTCTCTGAGAAAAATAATGTCTCAATGTTTTTAGTGATTTTATGAGAGGAAAAACTTGTTTATCTATGAAATTATATCATTCTTCATGGTCATTTAGAGTTTGGCTTAGGAAAGCTATGGATTTCTCATTATGATCCTTGTTTTCTTTGAGTGAGCATGGTTACATAGATTTCTTTCATTATATTTATGTAAATAATGAAGTCTTTCTTATAGTCTAATTTAGCTAATATTTAGGCTCTATAATAGCTTCCTTTATCCTCACAATAGCCTCATGTCTAGATTCTATCTAGGTGAAGTTTACTTTCTTTTTAGCATTTTCATCATAGGCTTTACTATATTAACAAATTTGGATATGAATTTTTAGTTGAAATTGATTTGCATGAAAAATTATTCTAATTCCATTTTATTTTTAGAAAAAGGAAGTGCTAATATAGCCTTAACTTTATTTGGATCAATATCTAGACCTTCCTCTGATACTATGTGATCCAGTTGCTTCCTTTAATGGACAACAAAGATTGATTTCTTTAGGTTGAGTTATATCTTGATTTATCTATATTTAAAAAACAAATTAATATGAGATGGTCAAAACACTTATCTTTTTTATGAGAGAAAATTGTCATATCATCAAGACAAAACAACATAACTTTCTTCACAAGCTTACCAAAAGCTAAATCCATAGCCATTTGGAAAGTAGCTCTAGCATTGTATAAGTTGAAAGGCATTATTTGATAATAAAATGATTCCCATTTGGTCATGAACATAATTTAATGTTGATCCTCATCTCTAACCCAAACTTGAAAACCCATATAATAATAAAAATAAATTTTCCTTGACAACTATATGTAGGATATGATCAATTTCGATCAAATGATAATGATACTTTTAAGACGATATGTTTAGGTTTCTAAAATTATCATAAAGATGAATTTATCCACTATTTTTATAACTAAGACCAAATTTACTACCCACATTGAATGTTTAATTGTGTATATGATTCTTGCATTTAGTAGCTTCAATAATTATTGTTTTATCAATACCTCTATTTTTATATTTATTAGCCTTTGTTTCTACTAGAATGACTTAATGTTGGGTAGTAATTCTATAGTATGTTCAATAGTCTCTTTACTATTGACTTTGAATTCATGTAGCTCCAAGTAATGATTTCATTGTATTATCTACATATTACCAGATTTTTGCATTGAATGGATCGCCTCTTGAGCTAGAACCACACCATCCAATATTGTTTTGACCTCTACAAAACCCCATTGCTCCAAGGAGATAATGCTATGTAGAAAATATTTTAGCCACTCAACCATTACCTTTGTTATTATTTATATATGACATTGTATAAGGTAATAGGTCTATAATCTAAAATATGCACCCCTTCCTTCCTTTTTGGAATTAAAGAAATAAAAGTATGACTTAATGCTTTAATAATTATTTTACTACCTTTGGACTCCTATATAATAACCATTACACCCTCCTCCAAGTTGTTACAGAAGGCCTAAAAAAGCTCAATTGGAAAGCCATATGGACTTGGAGTTTTTTTTGTGCTCATTTCGAAGACTACTTTTTTAGTTACTCTCTATCAATGGGTTTAAGTAGGGCTTTATTTTCTTCTTCAGATATAACAGAGGGTATGACATAAAGAACTTATTTTTGAGCCTATTCATATTTCACCATACTTTACTTAAATAATTTTAAAAAATAATCCATTAAATGGAAATGCATACCTAGAATTGTATCAAAGGAGTGTCCATTCTCATCTTGAAGAGCTTCCATGTTGTTCATCTATCTCCTAGAATAGGTAGCTCAATGTAAAATTTTGGTATTTTTATCACCTTCTAATAACCAAGTGGTTCTTTTTCTCTATTTCTAATAGATCTCCTCTTGGGTATCAATATCCTCAATTTCTTTACGTAATGCATCATCCTCTTATTTGATATGCTTTGTAATTGTTCCTTACTTGAATTTTTTTTGAACCTCATCCCATCTAGCCACAAATGGATCTATTTGGACCTGGAACTCTATCTTGTTAGCTCACCTCCATTGTTTTAGTTAATCCTTGACATAATGAAGTTGCTTGTGGAATATAAACATTGTTATTCCATATACTAGGCAACTCTCTTCCCACCACTATGGAATTTTATTTTTAAGTTCCTTTTTTTTTAACCAAAAGATTTCAAATTTGAATGGTTTGTGATGCTACACCATCATGATCCCCCATTCCAATAAAATGTGAAAGTGATCTAAAATTGGACTCTTCAAAATTTGAAATTTTATATTCCATTTCACAAATACCTCCTCTAAAACCAAAAAATGATCTAAATTCCCTTTTTTGCTATGTGGCTCCTTCCTCTTATTAGTCCAAGTGTAGTTGGTTCTATGGAATTTAATATCCACCAAGTGTAATGTATGGACTTGAAAAATCATAATCTATCCTCTAGGTCTAAAATTGGGGTTCCCCCTTCCTGATATCTAAAAGAATAATTTAGCATCAAAATCCCCCAAAAAATCCAATCTAACTCCTCCCTTGAGAATCTCATGTTATGCACCGCTTTCCATTGATGCATCTAACCATCTAGGTTTTGAGCCCCATAAAAATTTATGATTAAAACTTTCTCAACTATCACATTGTTCCTAAAATGCAATGTGAGGATACCATTCCAAGCTATACGTTCTATTTCCATCCATTCAAGAGAGTTCCAAAAATTAACTATCCCCCCTGAGACCCCTTGAGTAGCAACTCCCATATGACCAATACCCCTCCAAATTCTATTTATCATTTTACACATAAGATCCAACAATATTTTTGTCTCCTGGATAAGAAAAAAAATTGTTATACATTTTTCTAATATACTTTGAACAATGGATTGATGGGTTATACTATTTAAACCTATAAAATTTCTTAATTGTATAATCATTGGTTACCTTGAGAGTAGTAAAAATATATTGGCCTCATCGATCCTCCAGTGATCAATTTGTCTCCTTGAAATGCAATCAATTCCTTATTTGATTTTCTACCCACTCCTTGAGAGTTGGTATTTTTTTAATCTCTTTTCCACCTGATTTGATCTTTCTCTATTCTTTTCCACTATACCCATGATGACATCATTAATTATTGGTTGCTCTTGGTTATGCACTATCAATTACCTTACAATATCTAATTGCGGTAACTCATTGTACTCAATTACCTACTTTAGGATAGGAGGAGGTGAAAGAGGGTCTTTAACATGGCTTCTATTATTTTTATTATTCCCATCCACTCCTTCCATGAATTGTTCTTCTTCTTGGTCCACTAGTGTCTTTGATATATCATACCTATTGGAGGGCTTTCATTGGGTTTGTTTTTTACCATATTTTTTCTTTTACCTTCTCCTTATTTTGGGCTATTCAAAACCATCTCCTTGTGCTTCTTTACCCTGAGAAATATCATTTGTTTCTTTATTGATTGTTGAATTACCCTCCTTATGAATATTTGACATTCCTAGAGGAGCCTCAATTTTTATATTCATATTGTTTGGGCAAGATCAGGCCAAATACCCATATTTGTGGTAAACTATGCACTTGAAGGAAAATACCTCATAATCCAGTTGTTTATTCCAAGATAGTTCTACAAGTTCACATTTAACCTCTATCAACAAAGGCTAGCTAAGATCCATTTACATGCATAATATAGCATAAATGGTTGTGTTTCCTTCCATTGTGTCTTTTGAAACACCCAAATGTATTCCAAGGGGATTACTAATAATTTCTAATACCTACTCACTCCAAAACTCCATTGGAAGTGCATACAAATAGATCCAAACCGAGATAGCAATAAGTTCAATTCAAGAATTAAATATCACTCTCGAGGACTGAACAAATAATCCTACTGGACCATGATTTCTCTTTTTTGATTTGAAAGTCCTATTTCTAGCAACAAGTGAAGAAAAACTAACAATAAAAATTCCATTGCTAATAAACCACAAAGAATACTCACCAAGAGTTTCCCCATTTTACTGAACTCAAGAATGCAAAAAAATTAGGGTAGGGTGAATACCCATGAATTTACAAATCAAATAATGATTGTCTCTATATAAAAATATTTCTTCTACCATCCTTTTCTCAATGACAATATTTGGCCTTGATTTTGATTGTAACAAGCATCCATTAATTTGTTGATATGTTGATCTATTTCCAACAATTGTAAAGAGCATTTTTAATACAATGTTTTGTGCTTCTTCAGTCTCTATTGGAGATTTATCCTTTAACAAATCTACCAAAGAACTATGTCTCTCTAAAATAGGATCTGGAGGTGTCTCCATTGGGCCCTCTTAGAGCAACATCTTGTCTTCAATTCCATAACAACCAAATATCTCTTTGGCTACCCAACTAATACCCTACTTTTTTTTCTTATCAAACATATTCTTCATTGTCATTTTTATCAAATATCAAAATTAAATGATCTTGACCTTTGAAACAAACACAATAAGATATAACAACATAAAAGAATGAACTAGATGCAAATATAATTAACACAATGATAAACAAGTATGTAACTAGAGATCTAGAGTTCTAGGGATAAAATGGTTTTCCCCAAGCAAATATGATTTAAATGCAAGAAAAATAGAATGACAAAATCTAAAACAAAATGATAATATAAGGGGTATAGTACATAATATTTATGCAAATGAGAAACCTTAGGGTTTGGGGATAAATAGTTGCCCCCAAGCCTATCTAGGCCAAATCCAAACCCTATAATTATCGGGTATAGATTCAGTAAACAAAGGAAAAGGAATGATAGGATGTGTGATAGGTGAAAATAAGGTTTTCATAGAATCCATGTGATATAGTAGATGGGATGTGAGTTCACACAAGGAGACAAAAAGCAAAGAACCAAATGTGAAAATACAACTATAACATAGAGCAAAATGATTAAAAGGCTAAAATAAATGCAAAAGGACAACTTGATAAGCCTATAGAAGAAGCAAGAGCAAAGGTAGAAGACCTCTCCTCCTTAAGAAGATAATTTCATCATTAAGGCTTCTTCACTTGTAAATCGTAAATACCACACTAAAGTAGAAAACCAAAGCACCAAGAATACTAGATGAAGATTGCACAAGAGGTCATTTTATAAAAGATTTTCAAAAAAAATCTTTGTCTCAAAAAGAGATACAATCCCACTTATTTATAGAGGGTTTGAAGGGCTAAAGAAGTTGGAAAATATAAATTAACCTTGGCCAAGCCAATGCTATGAAAGGTCAACCCAAAATTTAGACCTTTTTAAGAAAAAAACCTAAATTTTTTGGATCTACACCCCATAATTTATCAAACATGGATTTGGTCAAGGTTAAGAAAAGGAAAGTGAAACACAAGAAAATATGGTACAAACCTATACTTGGGAAGTTTGAGTCCTTCCCAAAGGATTCTAATGGGAAATGACTCATTTGAATGGGTCAATTTCCCATATCTACAAAAACTAAGGAAAGATAAAACATAAATAGTGGAGTTTTAATACGTTGAGATTATCATAATATAATAAATTATAAGGTTTATGCTTATGCTTATCTTTCTTGATTAAAGAAGATAGATATCTAAGGAAAGATAAAATATAAATAGTGGAGTTTTTATATTTTAAAATTATTAGAATATAAAAAATTATAGGGTTTTACTTACACTTAGTTTTCTTTATTAAAGAAGATAAAAACACTAAGGAAAAATAAAATATAAATAGTGGAGTATTTATAATTTGAAGCTATTAGAATATCATAAATTATAGGGTTTTCACATGTGCTTAGTTTTATTGATTAAAGAATAAAGAAATCTTAGGAAAGATAAAATATAAATAGTGGATTTTTATATTTTGAAGTTATTAGATTATAAAAAATTATAGTGTTTCCACACGTCTTTAGTTTTATTGATTAAAGAATATAGAAAACTAAGGAAATATAAAATATAAATAGTAGAGTTTTTTATATTTAAAAATTATTCGAATATAAAAAATTATAGGGTTTGTGCTTGTGTTTAGTTTTCTCGATTAAAGAATATAGAAAATTAAGGAAAGATAAAATATAAATAGTGGATTTTTAATATTTTAAAATTATTAGAATATTGAAAAATTATAGGGTTTCCACGTATGCTTTGTTTTCTTGATTAAATAATATAGAAGAATGAGGAAAAATAAAATGTAAATAGTGGAGTATTTATATTTTGAAATTTCTAGAATATCAAAAACTATGAGGTTTTCAATTATGCTTAGTTTTCTTTATTAAATAATATAGAAAACTAAATAAAGACAAAATATAAATAGTGGAGTTTTTATATTTTAAAATTATTAGAATATTAAACATTATGAGATTTTCGTTTGTGCTTAGTTTTCTTGACTTAAAGAATATAGAATAGTAAGGAAAGATAAAATATAAATACTTGAGTATTTATATTGTGGAAATATATTTTTTGTTTGTACAAATATATTTTTTGCTTTGTGAAGAAATTTATGAAAATATATTATCATTTTTGTATAAATTTATTGTAAAAATATATTGTTCTCTTTTCGAAGATTTATTGTGGAAATATATTATCTATTTTGTAGAAATATATTGCAGAAATATATTGCTTGTTTTGTGAAGATATATTGTGGAAATATATTATCAATTTTGTAGAAATATATTATGAAAATATATTGCTTTCTTTGCAAAGATATATTGTGGAAATATATTGTCTATTTTGTAGAAATATTTTGTGGAAACATATTGCTTACTTTATGAAGATATATTGTAGAAATATATTGTTAGTTTCATGAAAATATATTGTTGGTTTTGTGAAAATATGATTGCTCAAAAATTAAGTAGAAATGAAAGGGTCATTTCTATATGGGATATTTGATACTTGGTTATAATAGATGAATGATAATATTATTGAATTAAATAAAATAAAAATATAGATTTGGAAGTTAAGTTGAGAACATACATTGTTTCCCAAAGCTTATTAGGATAAGGGGAATTAGTGTGGAGGGAATTATGGGGTTTCCTTATGAAGTGTGTTGTTTTTCTTTAAGGAAAAGAAAGCATGGAATATTTAATTGGATGTGGAGTCCAATGAGGAAATTAGAGGAGTTTATTTATTTATATCAAGTAAATATTAAGTCATTGGACGTGGAGTCCTTTTTTAGTGAAATATTATGGGGTATTTCACATAATTTTTAAAGTGAGTAGGAGTCCATATATAGGGAAGAAACAAGGGGGTTTCCTTATATGCTTTGTATATAATAAAACTTGGAAAAATATGTTGAGCATGGAGTCCATCTTGGATGAAGAAATTTTTAAGGTTTCTTCATGTGATTATTTTAAAACAAAATAGAAATATAAATGATTGTTTCTATATGAATACTTGATGTAATTGATTATATATGTAGAAAGTAAATGACTTGTTTATTTTTTTTTATATTTGCATTCGATGCATGGAACATGAAATAAGCACTTAGGAATGCATTATCATAAAGGAGTTGTCTTGATACTTTACCTATCCACTCCTTGTAGAAACAAAAGGATAGCTCGATCAAGGAGAGATCCACTATGGCTATATGCAAAGATTTTCATTTATGATCATTTGTAAGAAAGAAAAGAAAATATTGGTAAATGATTAAATAAGTAGTATTGTATATTATTTGAGATGGACATTGTAAATTTGATATGTACTCAATTATGAAATAAGAATCTATTTCCTTGCTATGAATAGATGATTTCTAAGGATTGAAAAGAGGAAATTGATATAGTGCTTTCATTGATTAAAACTTTAGCATTAATATGCTCATCTCATTATGAAATGTATGTTTTAAAGTTTATGTACATATTTTGAAAGAGTAGATGTTATACTTTATTTTATACATGCAAATTGAAAGAATGCTAAATGTTATAATGAGAGAGAAGGAATGAATGGTTTCATGTTTCACTTTGGGTTTAGGTTTTTGTATCTATGGGGGACATCCTTAGTTAGCCAAGCCTAGAAGAACCTAAAGGATGGAACCAAACATGAGGTGATTGCAGTGTAGCAAAACTTGATGGTTTTGTAATTGGAACTTTAATTAAAGGATCTTTGAAGTGGAACCAAAGATAAGGAGTCCTTTGAAAATATTCTAGTGGTTTAGCTTAAATCTTCTTTTCCAATCATCAAGGTTAGGATTTGATTAGAAAATTGGATTTGTGAAGAACATAAACATATACTAAAAGGGGGGGTGAAAAGTATAAGATAAAACATTTTACTTTTCAATATAAATGATAACATCAATAATATCAAAGTAGTAAACAATGTGCATATCATCACACACTTGAGATACATGATTTAACGTGGTTCACCCAATGTGGGATACTCCATAGAGAAAATATTCTTTATAAATTTTTCTCAATGAGTATTTTGGGAATCAAATCCCTATGACAATGTTTATGGACCTCTGTCCAAAGGAGACACTAATCCTCTATGCTTAGGTTTTTGGATCTCTATCCATAGGAGACCTCTATCCCCATTGCTCTTGTTTGTAGATCTCTTTCTACAGGATAAATATATCCCCTCGAATCTAGTTTGTGGATCTCTCTCCGTAGGAGAACTCTATCCCCTCAGCTCTGATCAAATCTGATAAGCTCTAATCACAAATCTGATCTAATATGTTCACAATATTGATCCAATATGCTCACAATACTATCTTGAACCTACTCACAAGTCTACCTCTAACCTACTCACAAGTCTACCTCAAACATGCTCAAAAGTCTACCTCTAACTTGCTCACAAGTCTACCTCAAACCTGATCAAAAGTCTGCCTCTAACCTTATCACGACCCACCTTGGAAGGACTCTATTACCATGATATTGTGATGGTTGGTTTGTAATGCTTAATATATTTACATTATATTTGTTTTAGCCAAGATAAAATGATGTTGCATGCAAGTGACTATTTGTAGGAATAGGTATCCTCTTAGGTGGAATATTTACCACCGAGAAATTAAAAAAGGGAAATGATGACAAAGAAAACTCACCAAGTAAAGCTCTTATTTCTATCATCACTAGTTACCTCCCTGATGGCGGTGTTACACAAGGAATCACTTCCAAACCCTTGCCACTCAAAGGAAGAATGGTGATGGGAAACAAAGAGCAAATGCATGGAGTGTTTGCATGTTATTTATGTGACATAAGTTGATTGCATCATTAATTTGCATGAAGAAAGTATGCCTTGAAAATGCACATTTATTAATATTTGGAATTTTAATATTTTATAATATATGCCTTTATGCATATAATTTGAATATTCTCTAGAGTAGATATTAATTGTTTAAGCATGCTTGTCTAAAGTAATTGATCCCATTTTTTAAATAAAGTTAGGTGACTTGTCTTTTATGGACCTGTCCAAATTCTATTGGACCAAAAAAAAAATGAAAGGACCACCTTATAAATAAAATATTACATCCTCCATACACATGGTAATTTTAGAGGATTGTAGGATTTCTCTCTTATCTTTAATAGTTTCAAATATGAGCACCCATGCCTTCAATAGTATTAGTGCTCTTGGGTTGTCAGACAAAGAAAATGTAGTCAACCTCTACCTTATCTCTTTTTTTTGGTAATTAGTAGTTTAATTATCAGGGTTTTAACTGGGTCCAAGTCCCAGATGTACAAAAACCTTTGTCAAGGTGGTAGGTATTGAAATAGCAAAAACCATGAGCCTGGTAGAAACCCGTTCGGGGAATAAACATGATAGCAGTACCACGTAGGGGATTAGGACTTTTACATCTATAGCCAAAAAACCCACATAGGGGTCTTCCTTACTGACTAGATAACTTGCATAGAAAAGGTGACAGAGCCTCAAGGGCTTATTCAAAAACCATAACATTAAGAAATAGAACTGATTGGCAAAACAAAAAAACCCTGGAAAGTGAGGGGGAATCCCTACGGATCGGCCTTCATAGGGTTATCATTTACATCCAAGTTGATATCCTCTAGGAAAAATTTCATAGCCTCGACAGTGCTTTCGAATGCAGAGATGAAACACTTGATGAACATCTTGGTCATACGCTTTGACATCTCAGGGGTGGGGTCTGAGCCTTCACTTTTGTCATCAAGTACATTGACAGGGGTGTTCTGGCTTGACTCTAATTTGATCTTCTTCATTCTTGACGATCTGTGAATCACAGAAGCATCTTCAAAAATGGTTCTTCACTTTCTCGATGTCGTCTTCTTCGAGGAAGGGGTGGTCTTTGGTGGGGAAGGCTATTTTGGAGGGGTCTTCCTTGAGTCAGGAGTTTGAAAATTAGGGTATGTCTCACTGGCCAAGGATTCGCTAGAGAAATAGTGGTTTGGCGAAGAATCAGGGGGTGGGGGATTGCCTGCCACATGGCAAAAAAGAACAACAAAAAGGCCTTGGTGAGTAGCAAGGGAATGTTTCTTATGAGCGGTAGAGACAGATAACCGGATCAAGCAGTGGAGGAAGGCAAGGATGTTCATGGGCTTGTATCCATGGAAATGGTTGACCAGAGCCAGGTGGAAACTAGACATTGGCTTGGTAGGATCATAAGAGGCCAAATATTGGATCAAGGGGATGGCAACAACAAACCAAGGGGAGGGGAGGGAGGTGCATTCTAGAGAAATACTTGACCATTTGAAATCTTGGTAATTGGGGAACCCTTCCAGCTCAGGCTCCCAACTGTGTTTATCTTGATGGACGTGATGACCCGGACAGAGGAGACACCAGACACCAAAGCAGAAATGTCCACCTTAGGTCCCTAGAATTTACCTAGGAAGGGCGACAGGTTAAAGGTATCTCGACCTCTACCTTATCTCTAGGGAATACCTCCCTACATTAAAATAATATACAATTGTAAGGAAGCTTGCATGTGAAGGAGAGAGGGAGAATTAATAAAATATTGAGAAGCATCTCTCCTATCTAGAAGAAATGGGCCTATAAATTGACATGAGGGTTGAGAATGGAGGGCATGCTAAGCTAGATGAAGATTGAGGAAAGCTAGGAGAAGGACCTTTAGTGGCTTTGCAAAAGTATCAGGTGTGGAA
Organism: Wollemia nobilis; assembly: GCA_028583015.1. Classification (NCBI taxonomy): domain Eukaryota; kingdom Viridiplantae; phylum Streptophyta; class Pinopsida; order Araucariales; family Araucariaceae; genus Wollemia; species Wollemia nobilis. Next base: position 99,493 of record JAQPPZ010005019.1, read on the forward strand.
GTTTCCTTCTTGATCCTTTGCGTATGTTAAATTTGCTTGTTCCAGGATATGCATTGATATCTAAAAAGTAGTTGCTATCTGATTTAATATGGACATCCATAGAACTAATGTATTGTTGCCTATTCTAAAGAGAATATTTTGGATAAATTTATTGGGTTAGTGGAATATTTTTAACTAAAAGTACTGCCTTAATTATATGTCCATATGGTGGAAACCCGGTTGGTTGTGCTATCACTATAGAAACCACGTTAGTCATGATACGTCAAGCAGAATTCTGTAGGGTTGTCTTGATATAACCTTGATTGTATAGGACATTGATTTTTGTACATAATATAATCTTGCATCGAACCATAGTCGTCTATATACATATATATGTTGGAAATTCATTCCACTTTAATACCTCTTCCTCCATTAAGTGTGTCATGCCCGATGCTTGTGCTATTCATGGAGAAATATGTGAAGAGAACCTATGATGACATCCTACATAAAACACCACTGCACTATGCAAAAAATAGAATACCTTATCAGCAAACTAGTTTCCAAACCGTCACATTTTGTTTATCTCTGTGATGGACCCGATTTAACATAGGTAGTTGTTGTTTCTCAAGATACATGTATTTGTATTAACAATGACATATACTTTACCCAGGTTTAAGGTGTCGTCTTCCAAAAAGAGTGCACTAGAAATTAGCCCTAGTATTATGGTGAGGATGATATTAATCACGCTGCCTCCACCAAAGGATCCCAAAATAAATTCTAATCTATGTGGTGGTAAGTGACACTTTGATTTCATAAAACATCGTGTCCTTAGAGTAACATGGAGCCACCATTGTATAGAAAATCTAGAATATGAATTAGAAATATTACTCCAAAACTGAGTGACTACATATTCTTTGAAGAAGAATTATGACATAAATTCGTATCCCAATATAAGAAACACTTCCCTAGGTCAATTTGTAATCCAAATCTATCCTGAGAAGATATAATGTTTTCTAGAAGTAAAGAAGGGTTTAAAACGATTAAGAGTATGCTTTGTCTATAAAAACTTATAGTTAGAAAATTAGTGATGAATGTTTTGGGGTTTTATTTTGCTATTACAGTTGAATAAAATCAATTTTAGTTGTGTTTTTTTCCACTCAAATACCTATTCTGCTATCCAACAATGAACTATGACATGTCGCTCTAGGCTTAGAGAGTTGTGATTCTCATAAATTAACTTTAAACATGAATCACCAAACAATATTGGCCAGCTATATTCCCTAGATTTCATATTAAAACACTGGTAGGGGTTGTGATGATCTTCATCTGTGAGTATGACATTTTGACGAATGGATTAATTCTTGAATCAGTATCTCTTACTATAAGTAGTTCATGTGTCTTCCAACACCAATACATAATAGTTGTACTCCTTTCGACAATATTCCTCGTGTTGAAATCATGGATAACCCCATATGTTGCTTACATGATCTCTCTAAGTGTCATCTGGTCATACTCGGATAGACAACCATCACCTTATTGGAAATCTCCTCATAATGTGTTGTAGGGACAATTCATTGAAAACTTATCTCATATTTACCGTAAGGTTTAATGCAATGTTCGGGTATGAACTTTCTTGAGATGAACTATATATTCTTTAAATCTAATCAGCAGTCCTGATAGTGATGTGATTAGTCACTACCATATTGTTAAAATATTGAAATACTTTGATATAAAAATTAATTCTAAGTCATCTTGGCAAAAGGGAATAGTGTTAAATGTGATAAAATATGCATAGGAATGATTTGAGCAAGCCTCTTACCATGGGTATCTTGACTAGAGAGTTTCATTTCAGTTATAAATGTTGACCTTTTCCTTTATGATGGTATTGGATCTTAATGGAAATATTGTAGAATGTTTTATATACTCCTCCCTGTGCAGTGTTATTAAAAATAAAGGTTTATAAGTTATGGAATTTAAATTGAGTATCTCAGTGCAATTATACATTCTGCATATATGAAATGTGTATAGAGATATAAGAATTAAAATAATAGAAGATATAAAGTAAATTGGGTTAAACTCCTTCTTATACATAAATGTACCTTTGGTAGATATTTAATTTCATGTTGGAAACAATTGATGATTTATTGAAAATTTGGTTTAATTATTAAACTAGAATTTGAATGTGATTAATCAATATCATAGATCTTATATGCAATTATTTAGAGAAGAAAACTAAGAAAGTAGAATATTGGAATAATAATTTTAGTTTTGGGAAGGAAGGGATTTGTGGCTTTTCCTGGAGAAGAGGTATGGGACTCTTCCTAAATTTGGAAATAATCCAAACGAATAATTCCTTGAATTGGGTAATGATCCTACTATGCATAGAAATGGTGGAATATTTGCTAAAGTTGCTTTTAAACATAAATTAATGTATAAGGCATATTTAATGGTGCATGTATGCATTTAAGTATGAAAAAGCATGGCTTGCTTGTGTTGCATTGGCATACTTGCATTCGAGTTATCCTGATCCCTTACAAAGCTCATCTCCCTCACCTCCTGAAGATGCAAGGATTCTAGAGAAGATCCAAGAAGCCAATATTGAAGACTTTTGATGTATATTTGATTATATTCGTTATTAATGTAATTTTAAATGGCTGAAAAGATAAAGCCAAGGGTTGTAATATTTGATGTATTTCTCTTATTGCTTTTGTAAATTAGAAAGGAAGTCTTTAAATGATGAAAGCATTTCAATTAGATAGAAATGATGTACAACAAGATAGCATTGTAAATGATGTAATTGTATCAATTAGGGTAGATGATGTATAGTTTCTGGAAGGAATATTAATGGAAGTATGTTGCATTAAGATTGTTCTCCATTTTTCTTGTATAGTTACTTCTTTTAAGTTATAGGAGTATATGCTTGAGAACTAAACATTCGGAACATAGTAGGAGGAGGATAATTCATGAACAATTCATATACAGAGGAGGCACACCAAGGTCTTGAAAACTCATAAACTAAAACCTGCCACCACCAAACTTATCAACACCATGAAGATAAGTAATTCTTATACTAATGCTTAAGACATTTAATCCCATGAGATGTGTTAGTAGCCATGGTTGCAATAGAATGTTGATTTTCCTAATTTACTAGCCTTCATTGGTAATATGGAGAATTGGAGAAGGGTAATCCTTGGGTGAGGATCCCTATGATATATCCATTCACCAGTATGGGATGGTGAGATGGTAATGTAGGAATTGGTGTTCCTACATCTATTGCAATTCGGTCTACTTACTTTAATGGGAATATCATGTCTTTATTCATTACTATAGATGTGACTTATCGTTGGGTGGACAATTTAGGTTCATTACAAACCTGCTCATAAGTCTACCTCAAACCTACTCAAAATTATACCTCTAACCTGCTCACAATCTCTACTCAATTCTACTCTAATACACGCTCATAACTTCTTATAACACATGCTCAAAAAGGATTTCACAAAGATGCAAAAACTTGTCTTCAAACCTAGCACAAGTAGTTCACAATATCTAGCACAAATGTCTCAAACTCTTTCAAAAATAGAAGCACATATTGTTATTAAAATCTATTCAAAATATTTTCCAAAAAAATTCAACAATGAAGCACAAATCCTAACTCAAATGTTTCCAACAATGCATACCAAACAACCCTTTTATCTCCACCTTATGTTCCAAAACATTCACTTCAACAAAACACTTTAAACAAGGAATGATGTGCCCATACCTCTTAATTTTCTCTTACATAGATATATCATATATAGACACTAAAATGTGGTTAATACAATTAAGCACACACAAACAATGATCAAATTGACATCATATGACCCCTTGGGCAGCCCTCAGGAGGCTCACAGTGGTTCTAGCCACTTCAAAAGGGTTTTTGGAGGCTATAGGCCCAATTTTGGGAGGTTTTGGCCCAAAATTCACCATCGTACCACCCTGGGATGGTGGTAGATTCCCACCATCCCACCCTGGGATGGTGGTGAGCCATCATCCCAGGGTGGGACGGTGAGCAAGTTTGACCCAAAAAAAGTCAAATTTGGGCCAAATGGCACCCAAAAACTACCATTTAGCATGCCATTTGGAGCATGCAGGCTAGAGGGCACTGATTCCTTATGACATGCTTCATAATGGAGGCCCAAATTGGAGATTCTCTTCCACACCCATTGCATGCCTCCCGTTTGACAAGTGGCACCTCCTGCCATGCATGCCCTCGCATGCCTTTTTGCACATGAGCCCCTTTGGGCTATAAAATGGATACATGGTCCATACAAAATTATAGAGAGAGGAGTTCTAGGATATGCAATGGAGTGCTGCCAAGATTTCCCCCCAACCTATTGAGCTTTCTTGCCCTCGGAATCTCCTCTTAGCAAAGGAGGTTACCAGGTGACTTCAAGAGGGTCTTTTGAGCGTAACTTTTCCATACGGGTGAATTTCTTCACCAAATTTGATGAAAAAACACCTTATATTGTTTAGGAACATATTATAGTGAATTATTACACAAATTCACAAATTGTAGCAAAAAGTGGCCGGAATTGGTGGGTATCCCCTCCCAGGGTGCCCCCAAAATAGTTGTAGTCACCACCGTCCCCCCTGGTATGAGGGTAAATTATTACACAATTTCACTACTATTTTTAATTGGTATTTTTTTATATTATCCCATTATTCTACAGTTCAAATTTCAGGTTATTTGGAGTTAAATTGACAAAGTTATAGCATTTTTAAGTTTTTGCAGGCTCGTAGGGCCCATCCGGGCACCCTAGTTTGATGGAGGTGGATCTGGGACCCAATTTGAAAATATAATCATATGGGTTGTCTTGAAATTTCAATTTATGCATTCTTTCCAAATTTCATGAGTTTTGGATTTGTTTAGGTTCGGGATTTGCTTGTCTTCTTCTTCGTAGGTTGCAGGAGGGCGACGCAAAATCGAGGGGTCTACAGATGCAATTTCTGATATTTTTTTTGGTGATATCCTCTCAAAACATCCTCTTTAACATATATGAAAATTTTCAAGTCATTTGGACATGTTTTGATATATTTTTAATATATGTGCTATTTTTCCCCTATGGGGATTGCATGTTTTCACCATACACCCTTGCTATTTGACCCCCTTGGCTTCTTTGTGTGCAGGTGCAGGTTATTAGAAGGCATTGGGAAGGAATATAAGACCTCAGATATCAGATATACAAGCAGTGGTGGCATTGGCTCGCCCACCTCGATTGTGGGTACGCGGAGAAACATTGGATGTGCACCTTGATTCCATGAAAGACTTGGTCTTTGGGCACCCAAAATTGTAACAATTGTATCACCTTTTGAGCCCTCAAGGGGAATTCTATGTAACTTTGGATCTGATCCAACAAATTAATGAGAAGAAACATGCTTTACTTCATTTCCTTTTGTTTGGTATTCTTTCATTTTCACATGCATGCTTCCTTTTGATGCTCATGAGCGAGATGGGGTAGATACACATATTTTTTTACATAATTTGGTGCACCATTTTTCCCTACTTCAGTGGCGATCATGGTGGGACCCTTTTCCCTTTTTATTTGGGTGAAAATCTGACCTCATTTTTGCATTTTTTGCCCTTTTTGTGTTGTAGGTGCTCCCCTCCCCACCCTGGAACGGTGGCAGAGGCTTTATCTGGATCACCCTGGGATGGTGGCTTCACCGTCCCACCCTGGGATGGTGGTGGGGCTTCTAATCATCCCACCCTGGAGCGGTGGTGAAACAGAGATATTTCTGCCCAAAATTTCAGAATTTGGAGAGCTCAAAATGGACAAGGTAGGTGCCTAAACCCTTTGATTTTCTGTTGCATTTATAGAGACTGCAAAATTTGGTTTTTCTCACATTAGTTTGTTTGCATAGAAAGGTTAAATGTCACTTTTTACCTTTCTTATCACATAAAGTAGCAAAAGGAAGAAGAAAATTCAAAAGAAATGTGAAGTAGCAATGCATCTTTGTGGCTTGATTGCTTGTGGCTTACCCAATGGGTAAGTTAGCATTTAGGATTTGCATTCATAAGTGAAATTTGTAGGTTCATTTTATCCTAGATTTTATGAAATTAAAACACACTTATTTGCATGCATTTAGTGAATGATCATCGAATGCTTCTTTGCTTACTTTCTTGGGATTAAAAGGAACCCCCACACACCACGCTTTATCTTAACATCGGTGGCGTTGGGCTCTCACATCCAACCCGTCGATCGAGACCAATAGTGGATGTCATTACCACTTTATTGGCTCATGTGAAATAGTATCATCAGGACCCATCCATGGCCAAGGCCGACCCAAGATCTATCCTAACCATGCAAAATAGCACGCACTTCTCTTCGAAGAGGTGTATCACTGCGCATGGGGTGCTAGGTGAGGGTTGGTAGTACCTATGCTACCTCGTTGGATATGGATTTCATCACCATATTCAGCTTGTGTGAGTATATAGGTGAAATCCTTTAAACATTTGAGTACATCATCCAACAATATTTCAAATACGTGACACAAGGTCATCCTTTACAAACAACACATCTAAAACACACAAAACAACTTAGGGATTCACATCTAAAACTTAAAGGAGATAATCACATTGTTTGCTTGTGTGCTTCTTTGATCATTTGATTGTGTGTTCTTAAGATGCAAAAGAGATAATCATATACATCCAATCCTTAAAAGAGATAATCATATTGTCTGCTTTGTGTGTTTCTTTGTTATTTGGGACAAGACCCTAACCCTAATTTTTCAAAAAATACTAAACTTAAAGTAAAAATATCATTTTTGATTATGCATCCAACGCTTCAAGAATTGTGTAAAATGGAGCTATAACAAAAAAGTTATGTTGGTTTTATTTTTACTATATTTTTGACCCCAAAAATAGCAAAAAATTGCACTAAAATAGTCATAAAGTGGGCTAGACAACTCTGAAAAGTGCCAAATTTGTTTTGTTGTCTTAGTTAGCCCCTAGGGCACCTCTCCTAGAAATTTTGAGTCCTAACTCTTCATGGTTCAAAATTTCCCAAAAAATCCTAAAAGTGGGCATTTCCCCATAGGCCCCGGTTGGCCAAATATTCCAAAAATACAAATTTTTGACCCAAAAATCAGATCTTGGAGCCCTAGCCCATTGTGATCAGCTCGTTGCATTGATAGTTTTGATATATAACACTTATAACCTTTTTCAAAAGTCAAAATTTTCTTTAGTGTGGGTTTCCTTCAAGGCTCATCTAGTCAACACATCATGACAACTATGCATGGTCGAGCTCGATCACGAGCTAGTGAAGTAGAAAAATTTAGGAGAGGCCTTGAGCACCATCATTATAGGTATGAGGATTTCCTCACTCCTGCATGGAGCCTTGATAGTAGTCACCTTTGCTATTCTCTTGAGGATCTCATCATTCCTGCATGACACCCTAAAAGTCGTCGTGAGGTCCACTCCTCACATAGAAGGCCCGATCACCAAAGTACCTCTACCAAGAGAACATCAATGGGTTATCCACATGATCAAGTGGATTATTCGGTTAGCCAACACCGATTCCAATCACAAACTAGATATAATCAACCTTCCAAAGGGCCTAGCAGGGAGGTCTACACTCCCTCTACATCGTGGTCTTCACCACCTAGAACTCCCATCCAACAAGTGTTAGCAACCCAGAGTAGGCCTATGCGAAGTTCACATGCACCATCAGCCAAAGTGACCATGAGCGAGCTTCTACTACAGTCCTCCAAATATTGGGAACCTTTCATGAGGGTCTTGGATTCCATGGAGGTACAAAATCATGACTTTGATGCTTTCACCAACTTTATGGAATACATACAAATGTACCAGAAGCCTGCTATATCCTTTCAAAATCATGAGGTCAAACCCGTGCCTACCAATTCACCAGATCCTACTTTGCATATCATCACGAGTATCAATAGGGTCCCCTATAAGCGAGTATTGGTTGACACAGGTTCCTCGATAAACATTATTACCATAGCTTCACTAAAGCATCTCAACCTTCCATCCTCGCGCATTGCACCTTCCAAGTTCACATTACAAGCATTCAATGATGCTTTATCCTCCACTATGGGCACAATAATCCTACTTGTTGAAGTTGGACAAAATACTATGCCTACATTGTTCTACATCTTGGAGGGTGCAAGACAATATAACATACTACTTGGAAGGCCATGGATAAGAGACATGGAATGTGTTCCATCTATAGTGCATCAATGCATTAAATACATTGATGAAGGTAAGGTCCATGTGGTCCATGTTGACCTAGACCCCTTCAAGTATTATAAGCAGGTAGATCATCCACAAAGGCCTACAGTGTCACCCAAGCATTTGGATACTAAACCCAATGACCTTATTCAGAGTCTAGATTCAACCCCACGGTTAGTCGTGAAGCTACCTTCCCCACCGCTAGTACCATCCTCTATCTCTTCAAGCAAGGAAGAATCAAAAGAGCCAACTGTAGAAGCTCCCATAGCTATCATCAATACACCTATAGAAGATCTTATCACTCCTACCAAAAAGGAGGAAGAACCCACTACTGATATGGATGAATCAAATCATATCATACCATCTTCATCCACCATAGTTGAGGACACAATTCAATTGACCTACCTAGAACTCGATGAGTGCATAGTACCCAATGTTGCATTCACACCTATCATCGAGTCGATCAAAGATCTAGGTAGTCCCCCTACCAAGTTGCCACCCATTGATAGCATTTTGGATGCGCCCTCTGAACATGGAGGCCAAGCAGATCATCTTGGACAAGTTGATGAGGCAACCATAACTTGTTCAAATGCAAATGCATCTTCTCATGAGTTTGTGGGAATGATCAATGTGATGACAGAGAACCAAAGTCCTCTGAATCCATCTATGCAACTTGCGACTCCATCCAACATCCCATCCACACCACAGGAGATACCATTGATGGATTTGGTCACACCTACTCCATCTCACTCAACATCTCCACAAGATCAAGAGTAGGTGTACCCCCTAGACCAAAGTGGGGGTAACCCAACTACCATAGTTGAAAACTCTGAGTTGGAACATGAGCATGAGCTAAATCAAGAACAAGAACATGTGGATATAATCGCTAGCCTCAATCATCATGAAGTATCCACATCTGCTCAGATATTAGGGACTTTTGATCCACCCTCGATCAACTATCTCCCAGCTCCCACACCTAGTTCACCTCCACCAACTATCAGTTGCCATCCAGGTTCTTCAATAGTCATCCAGTCATCACCTCCGCTAGTTACACAACATATCTTGGATAGGCTAGCCAATGTGGAGTTACACATGAATCAACAACACAATGATTTACAACAGATCTTGAGTCAACTCACAAGCATTGAGGTACAATTGAGTAATCTTAGATCTCAACCCCATGAGTATCTGGACCAACCCACTCCTATGCAATCCAATATTAAGTATCAAACAAATCAAGGGCTAAACCGACAACGTCCCTAAGCAACAATTTATGCCCATTTTCAAGTCCATGGACTCTTTGTTTGAGCGCCTCTTAGTAGCTAATGTGATCAACCTACCGGAGTGTCGACCTATCAATCCAAACACACCAAAGCCCAAAACATATCGCAAAGACCTATATTGCAAGTACCATAGGCAAAATGGGCATGACGTCCATAGGTGCTTCATGTTCAAACACCTAGTACAAGATATAATCGATAGGAATGATCCTCAGGTCCAAGATCTCATTGATGAGGGAGCTTTATCCATGAGTGGAGAACTCATTTCACCCCATAAAAACATGGGCATTACCCAAAATCCCCTAGCACAATTGGGGGGGTCAATTTCTATTGCTCCTTCTAGCCAAGACAATAACATTGCACCAATCATAGTACATACTAGGGGTATCCAAGGTGTAACACCTTCCCCACTATTTACATCACAAGAAATGAAGCAAACTAGGGATTCTAAAGGTATCACACCTTCCTCGCTTCCTTTGATCACCACAAATGCTGGGGGTATACAAGGTATTGCACCTTCCTCCTAAGAACACAAAGTAAGCAAAGTTACAAAAGGCTCCAAGGGTATCTACATACCGCTTGGTCAACCCATAACACCCCTAGGCGGTCTATAATTGTCTAGGTGACCCCAAAAGGCTCCAAGGGTATCTACATCTTGGTCAAACCAACACCCCTAGGTGGTCTATAACTATCTAGGTGACCCCAAAAGTCTCCAAGGGTATCTACATACCGCTTGGTCAACCCATAACATCTCTAGGCAAACTATAATCATCTAGGTCACCCCGAAAGGCTCCAAGGGTATCTATATATTGCTTAGTCAACCTAGAATGTTCCTAAGTAGTCTATGACCATTTAGGTCAACCCTAAAAGCCCCAAAGGCATCCATAAGCCCTTTGGTCACAACCAAATCCCCTAGGCAGTCATAAGACACTTTTTAAGTGCGCGACCATCTAGGTCACCCAAAAGGCTCCTAGCGGGTTTTCACCATCTAGGTCAAGTAAAAATGCTCCTAGACTATCTACGATCATCTAGGTCAACCTAAAATCCCCAAAGGCATCCATAAGCCCTTTGGTCACAACCAAATACCCCTAGGCAGTCGTAGACACTTTCTAAGTGTCGTTGACCATCTAGGTCACCCAAAAGGCTCCTAGCAGGTTTTCACCATCTAGGTCAAATAAAAATGCTCCTAGACTATCTACGATCATCTAGGTCAACCCTAAAAGCCCCAAAGGCATCCATAAGCCCTTTGGTCACAACCAAATACCCCTAGGTAGTCGTAGACACTTTTTAAGTGTCGTTGAATGCCTAGGTCACCCAAAAGGCTCCTAGCAGGTTTTCACCACCTAGGTCAAGTAAAAACGCTCCTAGACTATCTACGATCATATAGGTCACCCACCAAATGCCCCAATGGTCCCCCAATAAGCCCATTGGTCACATGTATATACATATCAATAAAAAACTCAAAAACATCATCAAAACATCAAAATACAAAAACATTGCATCGCATTGCACTTTCATACATATATATCAATCAAAAATTAAAAAAAAATGCTATCAAAATTTCAAAATTACAAAAATATTGCATCCCATCAAGTTGCATACCATTACCTTATCACTTGCATTAGGCATAATCATCATTGGCACTTTGCATTTTAGAGTGGCTCATACATGTCTAGCACTAAGATGGTACACTAGTCACAATTCGCAATCAATGTTGTCAAGGTCATCATTCACCTCATTCCATAGTTACTTATCATTTCCATCTACATTTCATACATTTCCATAGTCGTGTCTATTCCCTTCACTTAGCCATTTGTTTTAGAATGTCATTAGGGTTTTTGGTCACTTAGCCATATCTAGTTTCTTCTCATATTTTGTAGAAGGCTAGTGAGATTTTTAGGAGGTAGAGTCTTGCTGAGATTGTGCCTCATATACATCAAATCCCAACACATTTCACATTAATAAATCCAATTTTATGAAAGGAAATATGAAACCCACAAAGTGGTCTAGGGTACCTTGAGTGAAAAGTTTATCCTGCTCATCCCCCTATGCGAATGGTTCTAGGATGCTGAGAATTGGCAAAAGGACAAGCTCTTCCCTACCCAATTCCCCAAAATAAATAGTGGTTTTCACCACTACCAACAATCCCAAACACCCTTGATCCCTAAAGTCATAAGGATTCATACTACATGTCCCTAGAAAGGATGGGTAGTCATCCCCAAGACCTAAAAGATCAAACCCATTCAAAATAAAAATTTCCAAAAACCCTTGATCCCTAAAGTCGTAAGGATTCATACTACACATCCCTAGCAAGGATGGGTAGTCATCCCCAAGGCCTAAAAGATCAATGCCATTCACAAGCCAAAAATCCCACAAAGTTCAACTTTGAAATCCAAATCCTTAAAAAGTAACACTCAAAAATAACAGTGGTTATCACCACTACTCAAACCCCTTGCTCAAGAGAAGAATAAAAAATCAAAATAAATAATGATTTTCATCACTATATGTGAGAGCAAGTATCCAAATAAATTTAACAACCAAAATACGCTTGAGCTTGAATCCCTGGAATTCTCAGCATTTGAAAAACCATTTAGGTGATCCTCATTACGGGTTTGGTGGATAGCCTACTTGGCAATGGCGATATCCTAAACGCATGATGATATGTCTACCACATTAGCTTTGTGTGTGTAGACCAATGTTTGCATGTGGACGAGCTAGCTTTTGGTCACCTATACTACCTAGTGGTCTAATCCAACTAAGTATAGAACTCTGGATTGTGGCATTCATAGAGTGATCCTCATTATAGGTTTGGTGGATAGCCTACTTGTCAATGGTGGTATCTTTATGCATCTCATAGGAATGAACTCACTTGCACACATAGGGATATTGAGTATCTTGGTCATCCTAATAGATTCATACCTTGTCAAAAAGTCCTGCATGGTTAGTATACAAATTTTGATCAGTTGACTAGAATGTTTGAGTCTCATGAAAACCTCATGAACATCCTAAAAACATCATATCACTTCACCACATCCATTTCAGTTAAATTATTCACAAATCCCTTTACATAAGCCCATAAAAACATATCACATAAGAATTGATGTAGTCTATATCATCTATGGTGCTAGCATAATACGTCATATAGTCATCCATCTCATCATACATCCATACATGTACAAAATCAAATCAAATCACATTACAACATATGCATACATGATAGACATCCATCGTCGTATCATAGATAAAATAAAAATATTGCATATCATCAAATGACATCATAGCACAACACATGCATCCATTAATACATCATAACACCTAATGCACCTAATGGTCCACAATCACACAATTGCACATCACACAAATATTTTCAAGCATCAACTAGGGCATTATTGGTACCATACCTCCCCTAATCATCGATCAAAAAGTTAAGCAATCAATTTCAAAAAGCCCCAAAGGTATCCATAAACCCTTTGGTCACCTCAAAAAGCCCCAAAGGTATCCATAAACCCTTTGGTCAACCCAAAAGGCCCCAAAGGTATCCCTAAACCCTTTGGTCAATCCCAAAAATCCCCAAAGGTATCCATCAACCCTTTGGTCACCCCAAAAGGCTCCAAAGGTATCCATAAACCCTTTGGTCAACCCAAAAAGCCCCAAAGGTATCCCTAAACCATTTGTTCAATCCCAAAAAGCCCCAAAGGTATCCATCATCCCTTTGGTCACCCCAAAAGGCTCCAAATGTATCCATAAACCCTTTGGTCAACCCAAAAGCCCCAAAGGTATCCCTAAACTCTTTGGTCATCCCAAAAGGCTCCAAAGGTATCCATAAACCCTTTGGTCAACCCAAAAAGCCCCAAATTATCTCTAAACCCTTTGGTCAATCCAAAAGGCTCCAAATGTATCCATAAACTCTTTGGTTACTCAAAATTCCCCAATGGCATCCAATAAGTCCATGGGTCAAATGTATATACATATATATTAATCAAAAACAACACAAAAGCCAAATAAAAGGGTTCAACACCCACCAAAACAAGTCAAATATGATGGAATTCATTCAGGGTCAAGATGGAATGCAAACTTCTCATGGATGCATGGACAAGTTACTACTTCACTCCCCAAGAAGGCCATTATGGCTGGAACACGCCACAGGAAGGAGGTTTTCAACTCTTTGCTTCCATAAAATCTCCATAGCATCATCCAAATCCTTTCAAAACTGTGCCATTTTTCAATGAGGAAAATTGAAGACAACCTTAACAAACATCATCTGGGTCAAGCGACTCATTGCTTTTCTCACTGGTCATTCCCTCATCGACTCATCGCTTGAGGGGGTAGTCATGCTTAACAAATTCATAATAAAAAATCAACAATTAAACACTCAATCATGCAAGTTGTGTTCATCCAATGAATCTTTGACAAAGACAATCATGCCCCTGCTTGGGGTAGAAAACAAGCAAATATCTCAAGTAAGCACATAACAATGCAGAGGAACCTTCTTGTTGGTAACCTCAAAAGTTACCAAAATACTTGGTTTTCTCTAAATGCCTAGGGTTATAAGTCCCTTGAGCATACCTGGAAGCTGAAGAGAAACCAAGACCAATGTCTTTAATGAGTCAGAAACAAGGATTCAAGAACACACACCCTTTCCATGATTGGGGCATCTAAAGTTGGTTAGGTTATCGAGTAACCTTAATCATTCCACATTTTGGTCATCTATTTTTGCTCAGTGCTATGCTACACACAACGCATCTCAAAAAGGGGCATCTATAGACACTAAAATGTGGTTAATCTGATTAAGCACACACAAAAAATGATCAAATTGACATCATATGGCCCCTTGGGCAGCCCTTAGGAGGCTCACAGTGGTTCTAGCCACTCCATAAGGGTTTTTGGAGGCTATCGGACCCAATTTTGGGAGGTTTTGGCCCAAAATTCACCACCATCCCACCCTAGGATGGTGGTAGATTCCCACCGTCCCACCCTGGGATGGTGGTGAGCCATCGTCCCAGGGTGGGACAATGAGCAAGTTTGACCTCAAAAAGTCAAATCTGGGCCAAATGGCACCCATAAACTACCATTTAGCACACCATTTGGAGCATGCAGGTCAGAGGGCACTGATTCCTTATGACATGCTTCATAATGGAGGCCCAAATTGGAGATTCTCTTCCACACCCATTGCATGCCTCCCATTTGACAAGTGGCACCTCCTGCCATGCATGCCCTTGCATGCCTTTTTGCACATGAGCCCCTTTGGGCTATAAAATGGATACATGGTCCAAAAAAAATATAGAGAGAGGAGTTCTAGGATATGCAATGGAGTGTTGCCGAGATTTCTCCCCAACCTATTGAGCTTTCTTGCCCTCGAAATCTCCTCTTAGCGAAGGAGGTTACCGAGTGACTTCAAGAGGGTATTTTGAGCATAATTTTTCCATCCGGGTGAATTTCTTCACCAAATTCGATGAAAAAACACCTTATATTGTTTAGGAACATCTTCTAGTGATTTTTGTAGCAAAAAGTGGCTAGAATTGGTGGGTATCCCTTCCCAGGGTGCCCCCTAAATAGTTGTAGTCACCATCGTCCCCCCTAGGATGAGGGTAAATTCTTACACAATTTCACTACTATTTTTAATTGGTATTTTTCTATATTATCCCATGATGCTACAGTTCAAATTTCAGGTTATTTGGAGTTAAATTGACAAAGTTATAGCATTTTTAAGTTTTTGCAGGCTTGTAGGGCCCATCCGGGCACCCCAGTTTGATGCAGGTGGATATGGGACCCAATTTGAAAATATAATCATATGGGTTGTCTTGAAATGTCAATTTATGCATTCTTTCCAAATTTCATGAGTTTTGGATATGTTTAGGTTCGGTATTTGCTTGTCTTCTTCTTCGTAGGTTGTAGGCGGGCAACACAAAATCGAGGGGTCTACAGATGTAATTTCTGATCTTTTTTTGGTGATATCCTCTCAAAACATCCTCTTTAACATCTCTGAAAATTTTCAAGTCATTTGGACATGTTTTGATATATTTTTAATATATGCGCTATTTTTCCCTTGTGGGGATTGCATGTTTTCACCATACACCCTTGCTATTTGATCCCCCTTGGCTTCTTTGTGTGCATGTGCAGGTTATTATAAGGAATTGGGAAGGAATATAAGACCTCAGAGATCAGATATACAAGCAGCGGTGGCATTGGCTCACCCACCTCGATTGTGGGTACGCGGAGAAACATTGGATGTGCACCTTGATTCCGTGAAAGACTTGGTCTTTGGGCACCCAAAATTGTAATAATTGTATCACCTCTTGAGCCCTCAAGGGGAATTCTATGTAACTTTGGATCTGATCCAACAAAATTAATGACAAGAAACTTGCTTTACTTCATTTCCTTTTGTTTGGTATTCTTTCATTTTCACATGCATGCTTCCTTTTGATGCTCATGAGCGAGATGGGGTAGATACACATATTTTTTTACATCATTTGGTGC
This sequence comes from Wollemia nobilis, assembly GCA_028583015.1. Classification (NCBI taxonomy): domain Eukaryota; kingdom Viridiplantae; phylum Streptophyta; class Pinopsida; order Araucariales; family Araucariaceae; genus Wollemia; species Wollemia nobilis. The sequence continues at coordinate 115,456 of JAQPPZ010005019.1, forward strand.
ACCATTTTTCCCTAATTCATAATCAAAAACCTGTCTTACAAACAACTAATTTTTCTAGCATCACTTCAAGGGTTAGATTGCAAGATACTCTCTCAAAACATCCACATGAACTTTCTTCTCAAAAAGATATACTCAATGAAATTTGAAATTGATATTCAATCACTCTTATTTTTTTCTTAAAAATGAAACATTAAAACCCAAAAAAAAAATTCATATCTTCCTTTAACAATGCAAGAGTTATAATGAAATATCAAACAACTTATCACACCTTATTCCTCCTAATTTTGCAAAATAAAATTCAACCCAACAACTCCACAAATTATACACATAAATTTTCTTATACATCTTATACATCCTACTTAAAAAATATTTTAATGCACCTCAATTCTTCAATAAGACCATAACATCATTTACTTAACACACCACACATGGCACTAGGCAAAAATCCTTTTTAATTCAACCAACCTTAATTACTCCATGCTGCCCTTTTTAATTCAAAAATAAAAAATAATAAAATAATCACCTTATGACTCCCTAAGTAACGAATACCTTATCTTTAGTGAATAATTAATTCATCAAAAATTATTGCTCCCTTGCTATCATCATCGTGATTCAAACCGGAATCTCTTGTTGGACCGTGTCCTAGCTTTGGCTAAGTCATCTCATGGGCTAGCTGCCCACACGAAATCAAACTCCCATGTCCTCTGCTTTATTCCTTATCTCTGATGTGAAAGCATTTTTCAAAATAAAAATTTAACTTTCTACCTCTGCCAAATCTCAAACTTGAGATCTCCCTTCTGAGACGACTTAGTTCTAAGTGATCTATCGTCTGGGCTAGATGCCCATATGGAATTTGATTTTGCCATTACAATGCTTTAGCCTGAATTTGACCTCAAAAAAGGTGTTGCCCCTTTGTCCTTTCTCCCACGTGACCACGAATGAAGCGCATGCACTTTCATTAATTTCACACATGCAATACACAATTTTTTTCAAATTATAACCACACATTATTTTACCATAAACTTTATGTTATAAATATGCATTTTCCCTTATGATCATTCACGTCGGTGCTTTGGGAGGTATTTGAAATTTCAACATTGCCACCCAACTAAACCTTTAAAATTATTATAATAATTTAAATCTAAAGTAGATTTAAATATTATAATCTATATTTTAACCTTTGGGTCCTTTTAATTTTTTAATTATTATAATTATTTAAACTTTCATAGATTTAAATATTATAATTATTAAAATAATTATAATAATTTTTTAAATTATTATAATTATAATAATTTTTTAATTATTATAATTATTTTAATTTTCCATAGATTTAAATATTATAATTTATTTTTATATTAAATAATAATTAAATAATTTATTATAATTATTATTAAATAATTATAATAATTTTTTAATTATTATAATTATTTAAATTTTCATAGATTTAAATATTATAATTTATTTTTCTCCTTTAGGCTTTTTCTTTGGATAAAGTCTTTTCCACCATAAAATATCTTCCTTTTTCTTTTGTAAACACCACCATGGTAAAACCATTAACCCTTTATTTTCCTTGACATAAATGACAACTAATATCATTAACTTATGACATTAATCATTTGACATCAATGACAACAATATACTCAAAATTTCCAACAATGTCCCCCTTTGTCATTGATGGAAACCCTTTCTAAAAATTATTTTTTCAACTACTAGATTCCAAATCTGCTTCCCCTAAGAAATTGCTTCCCCTGATTGAATGCTTTCCCCCTTACTCAAATATCTCCCCCTTTCACATCACTTCCCTTGATTGAATGCTCTCCCTCTTACTCAAATATCTCCCCATTTGACATCAATGGCAAAGGGACTCCTTTGGGGCTAAGGATAAGACTCTTAGCTCAGTCTCCTCTCCACCTCCTCTTCGTGAGGTGATTAAATTTGGGGTGGGAGTAAAGCTACTCCCAATTTCCTTCTAATATACTCAAAAGTTTCCTTTGGAACTGGCTTAGTGAAAATATCCACAATATGTTCCTTTGTAGTAATATATTCCAATTTGACTTGCTTATCTATCACCTGTTCTATTAGAAAATTATATTTTATTAGAATGTGCTTTGTCCTTGAGTGCATTACTAGATTCTTTGAAATGTTTATAGCACTTATATTATCACATAGTATGGATATGGGATGATCATGCTCTATCTTGAAGTCCTTTAAATTTTACTTCATCCATAACACTTGTGTACAACAAGCAACCACTACAATATACTCTGCCTCTATTGTAGATAAGGATATTGATGCTTATTTCTTGCTTAGCCAAGAGACTAAACAATCTCCAAGAAAGAATGCTCCTCCACTTGTGCTTTTTATGTCATCAATATTGTCTACCCAATTTGCATCTATATATGCTATGAGAGTGAAATTGTCACTTTTGGGATACCAAAGTCCAAAATCCATAGTCCCTTTTAAATACCTGAGAATTCTCTTTACTACCAATACATGTGTTTTCTTTGGTGTTGCTTGAAATATTACCACTAGTCCAACTACCTACATTATATCTAGTCTTGTAGATGTGACATTTAGTAAGCTACCAATCATATATCTATACAATGTCTGATTTGCCTTAGGAGATTCATCATCTTTACTCAACTTGCATCCTATAACCATGGGGGTACTTACTGGTTTGTAGTCTTCTAATTTGAATTTCTCCAACATTTCTTTTATATACTTGGTTTGTGAGAGAAATACACCCTTCTCTGATTGTGAAATCTATAGTCCAAGAAAGAAGAAAAACTCATCAAGAATTGACATTTCAAATTCATTTTGCATACTCTTTGCAAATTTTTGACACATCTTATCATTATTTCCTCCAAAAATGATATCATCCACATAAACAACCATCATTAATAAGTCATTTCCTTCATTTTTGATGTGTAAATTGTTGTCAACTATTCCTTTTATGAAACTCTATTTCTAAAGATACTTATCCATCCTTTAATACCAAGCTTTAGGAGCTTCCTTAAGTCCATAAAGATCCTTCTTTAATCTACATACATAATCTAGCTTATCAGTTAGGTTGAACCCCTCTGGTTGCTCAATGTAGACCTCTTCTTCCAAGACACCATTTAGAAGAGCTGATTTTACATCTATTTGATATACTTTGACGTTTTTTTAACTTGAGAAAGCTAAAAATATCCTTATGGCCTCAAGTCATGCAACAAAAGCAATTTTTTCATCAAAATAAATCCCTTCAACCTATGCATAACCTTGACATACAAGTCTTGCTTTATTTCTAACTACCTGACCATCTTCATATAACTTATTTCTAAAATCCCATTTAGTGCTAATTACATTCTTATCTTTTGGCCATGGGACAAGTTCCCAAGTCTCACTTTTTTCTATTTGATCCAATTCTTCATCCATTACCTTGATTCAAAATTTATCTTCTCTTGCCTCATTGAAATCCTTGGGCTCAATTTTAGACAACAAAGAAAATTTTGAATGTTTACTTATTCCTACAATATTTCTCCTTGTTTGTATTTCATCTGGATTTCCAATAATCAGATCTCTTGGATTATTCTTTTGCACATACCTAGATGGAGTCTTAGATGGTTTTCTTGATGTTTCATCTTCTTCTAATTCTTCACCTATTTATTCTTGGCAACTTTCTCCTTCTTGATATACAATTTCTTGAGCTGGTCCTTTTGACCTTGTTTTTTAATCAAGTGTCATATTTATACTTTCCATAATTGTATGTATCCTCTTATTATAGAATTTATAGGTTTTGATCTTAGTGGAATACCCAAGGAAGATGCCCTCATCACACCTTGATTCAAACTTACCCAAATTGTTCTCTTCCCATATGATGTAGCATTTATTTCCAAAAATTCTAAAACACTTCATAGTAGTTGGTATTTCTTTCCAAAGCTCATATGGGGTTTTGTGATTATTTACTATTACTTGAGCTCTATTGATGATATACACCATTGTATGGACTACCTCTCTCCAAAAACCATCTAAAATATTAGCCTCATTTAGCATATCTCTATCCATATTCTCGATAGTTCTATTTTTCCTTTCAACTATTTCATTTTGTTGTGGAGTTCTTGCTGCTAAATATTATCTTTTGATTCCATGTTGTTCACAAAATTCTATGAATTCACCTAAAGTAAATTCTCCTCCTCTATCTGATCTTAAACACTTTATCATTTTACCTATTTCATTTTCTACTAACTCTTTGAAAGCCTTGAACTTCTCAAAAGTTTCTAACTTTTCTCTTAAGAAAGCTACCTAAGTCATTAGGGAGAAATCCTATATAAATAGCATGAAGTAACTTTCACCTTGTAAACTCTTTATCCTCGTAGGACCACATAAATCAGTGTGAACTAGTTTCAATGGTTTATATGAAGTAAATTATTTCAACTTGAAACTTGTTCTTGTTTGCTTTCCATGTTGACATTGTGCATAGATTGTGCTTCGTGGTCTTTTTATCTTGTGTAAATATTTGACTACTTGTTTATTGCTTATTTTCACTATGTTGTCAAAGTTCAAATGACCCATTCTTCTATGCCATAACCAACTCTCATCCTCGTGTGATAAGAAATATATTTTCTCCATTAATTTCACTTAGCATGTAGATATAATTTGTAGTTCTAATGGCACTTGCAATGAGATTTCCTATTTTAGATTTTCTACTTTCACATCTATTTGGATGAAAAGTGATTGTGTACCCAAAGTTATTGTATTTATAACAAATGATATTGTCATTCATGAGAGGTACAAAAGAATTAAAATTTCTATCAACATTATTTCTCACATGGATAGTGCAATGTACAACTCTATGACCATATTTGTTACATGAAAAACAATAGCCATGGAAGAAATTTTGTAACCAGTTAGATTGCCTTGAATAATATTGTCACATGCTTCTTCCTTTGCTATTTTTGTAATTGACTTTTATCCATGAAGCTTCTCTATTTTTTCCTTATTGATGTTTTTGCCTTTCAATACATTAGCATAGGTTACGAGCTCTTATTCCTTTGATATATTTATTCCTTTGGATTTTGAGTCCTCTTTCTATTTTCCTAAATTTATATCTTGTTGTAACTTATGTTTAATCTTTTTAGCTTCCATTCTTAGACAGACAATTTTAGATTCCAACCTTTCACATTCCAACTCTTTTGCCTTTAACTATTCTATCATATCCTATTCAATTTTTTTTCCTCTTAAACTTTTACCTTGAGATCTATGAGATTTTGTAGAAGTTTCGTATTTGCTTCCTCATCCTCTTGGATTTGAGCCTTCAGACTTGAATTCTTCCTTCTAAATTTTTCCAAGTTTCTAAGAGTAGCAATAAATTCCTCTTTTATGTCGATCATGGCTTCTTCTCCATTTTTTAAGGTCATGTATGTTCTTGTGGGATCTTCATTCAAGTTTTTAGGCTTTTCATGAAGGAACCCACTCTAATACCAATTAAAGAACATAAGATTATACTGAGAGGGGGAGTGAATAATATAAGATAAAATGTTTTACTTTTTAATCCAAATGATAACAACAATAATATCAAAGTAGTAAACAATGCACATATCATTGTAGACACCTAAAAGTTGCACATAGCTACTTCTACGTACTTGTAGATCATTTTGTACACTTGTAGGTTCATATAGGTCATCCTAGATACCTCTAGGCTATTGTAGACTAGCATAGACTATTGTAGATCCCTCTAGACCTACGTAGACTATCATAGACATGTGTAGACATGTGTAGACTACTGTAGACATGCATAGACTAATGTATATTGCTCTAGATTAGCATAGAAAATTGTAGACTTACATAGGCCACTTCACTAGTTTATAGGTACAAAACCCTATTAAACTACTCAATCCATGTTATAACCATCTGGCATCCATCAAAGATTATACTGAGAAGAGGGGTGAATAGTATAAGATAAAATGTTTTACTTTTTAATCCAAATGATAACAACAATAATATCAAAGAAGTAAAAAATGCACATATCATTGTAGACACCTAAAAGTTGCACATAGATACTTCTATGTACTTTTAGATCCTTTTGGACACTTGTAGGTTCATATAGGTCATCCTAGATACCTCTAGGCTATTGTGGACTAGCATAGAATATTTTAGATACCTCTAGACCTGCATAGACTATCATAGACATGTGTAGACATGTGTAGACTACTGTAGACATGCATAGACTAGTGTAGATCACTCTAGATTAGCATAGCATATTGTAGACTTACATAGACCACTTCACTATTTTATAGGTACAAAACCCTATTAAACTACTCAATACATGTCATAACCATCTTGCATCCATCAAATAACCATTCATCAATCACCTAAGGCCACTTAAGCCCTTCCTAGAATTAATTAGGACCCCACAAGACTTCCTAAAAAGTCTTAATTAAAGTTAATTCAAATTCTAATTTTAAAGTGACTTCACTTAAAGTGCACTTTTAAGGTTAAAAAGGTTAATTAGGTTCATATTCCCTAATTAGTCCTAAGTATTCCCTCCCACATGTGTGTGCACAAATTTTGTTAGGATATTTATTAGAAAACCCTAACCTAACCTTAATCTGACCTTAGGGTTGACTAATCCTAGTTAACCCTAATCTCTCCTCACACATGTGTGAGGATGAGATATTTCCTAAGGGAATGTGTGACACCTCAAAAACCCTAACCTAACCATCCTATAACCTAACCTTAGGGTTTAGTTCCCTTGACCACACCCCTTAGGTTTATCTATAAATAGTGGACCTAAACCCTCATTCTACCTCTCTCTTCCATTTTGTCCAAAGTATAGAAACTCTATAAAAATACATACATAAGTGTAGAAATAGCATATCTAAACCCAAATAACAACAATACAATAACCAAGGAGCCCATACATGCATAGATCTCTAGCAAAAACCACTTACAGTTGAATTCATCCCCCAATCTACAAATTTGACCCCAATTCACCCCTCGACCTATGATTTGGGTCTACAGGACTCAAATCACCCCAAATTTATCATGTAAGCTTCATTTGATGATTTTATGATGTTTCTTATAGTTTTTATAGCATTTTAGTTCAATTTCATTTCCTATTTTTATTATCTTTCATCAATATAGGGCCTGACCAAGGCAAGCCCCCAAACACTCTAATCCTATTTTTTAGGTCACAAAATAGGTGATAAAGCATTCCTAAACAACAACAATGATGACCCACATACGCATGAATCCCAACTACATCGAGGAATCCAAGAGTAGTTATCAGTCCATTTGATGCTCATTATGAAAGGATTCCCTACAATCCTTATTATAACCTATGAATTCTATTTCAAATGAATAAAGATTAATTTTCCAGATATGTGCATTTACTTTGGACTTATATTTGAGAAAATAGTAGTTTTTGTATGTTTTATTCTGGCATGCTTTGTGGGAATCCCCAAAATGGATTGTGCTAGAGTATTTTATTATGAGTCTGACATAATCCACTATTTTTGTGTTATTATAGGTATAAAATTTGAGTAATACAAAGACCATTGAAGCCCTAGAAACCCCCTCAAACCCTCAGAATAGGGATTTTAGGCCTCCATATCTGATTCACCCCTCAACCTATGATTCCAGATCCAATTCACCCCCCATCTTGTGAATTGATCCTACAAACCTTAAAAATCCTTAAAATTTTAGGGGTGAGCAGTAAAGAAGTAGACCAGACCACCTACAGAATTAGAATCTAGGTTTTCCTCTAAATTTTCTCTATTTTGTAGTTTATATGTGAGGAACAATTTACTAGTAAATGCGTCGAAACATTGGTAAAATTCCCTTTCTTTTTCACATCCATAATGTTAGAAATTTCATTTTAGTTGTAGGAACCTGCACAAAACTAGAAAGTTTGATTTCCTAATTTTTCAAGAAATTTTCAATTCCTTTTTGCAAATCGTATTTTGCATAAGTTTTTGCATGTATTTCTTATTCTTCTCAAATAAATTTCCCTTTAAGAGTACTTCAGATTTCTAATTTTGAAGTTTAGATTTAGGATTAGGATTTTGTAAATTTCTCTTTTACACTTTTCTTAAAGCAATTGCAAATTTTATTTTTGTACAAAGTTAAATTTATTTCATGCTTTTAATAATTAGGGCTTCTAAAATCCTTTTTGCATGTTTTATTAAAGCAAATTGCAAATTCCTTTTTGTAAATACAAATTTCAGATTTCTTTCATTTATAATTAACTTAGGGTTTCCACATTGCTTTTGTAAATCCCCAAAGTAAATCATACTTGTTGCATTTCCTTTTACATATTTAGTCTAATATTACCTATTTATCCTTGTATAAATATTTCTTACACTTATTCCATGTTTTAAAAATTAGGGTTCCATAAACCCCTATTTCCACACCATTAACATTGCTTGTTTATATACTTTATAAAATAGGCCTAATTTCTTTTTCAAAAGGCATCTAGGACTAGACTTGTTTTACAAAACACATTTTACTTTAGTCTTTTGATTCCAAAAAGTGCATCTAGGGCTAGAATTTTATTTCAAAGGAGAATTTAGTTAGATTTATTACTTTATACATCATCATTAGAAAAACAAAAACCCACACACACACACACGTGGTATTAAACAAACAGTGATATTGGACTTCATCCCCAATCCATCGTTAGATCTTGGTACCAACAGAGTTTTACCCTACACCAGCTCACCCCCTAGACACATAGTAGCCCTACAAGAGTGGTTTTCTAGACTTAATCATCAAAAAAACCCCACTTTTGAGACTGGGCTTCTGGATTTCATCACCAAAAGTTACCTTCAGAGTGGCATAGGGTTAGATGCCTTTGTTCACAAGGCCTACATAATCAATGAATGTGGTAACTATTGTTATTAACTAAGACTTCCTGAGGGTGAAGCAAAAGCATGGATATGTTAGTAGTAGGTCTTGGATAGTGCCACCTCTTATCTAAGAGGATATAGCAAAATCACTTTAGCATAGTGGGTTACCCCCTTTTAGGTTATCATTTTACTTTGTCTTCCATATAGGCCACCATTCGCACGTCGTGATATTGTTCTATTTTGTGCATATTTGGGTATTGAAGAGGTTTGGTACCAAAGATATTCCTAATATTCTAGATTATTAACTCCACTACCCATGATTATACCTAGGAAGTATCAACATCAAAATACACATAAATGAATAAAGCACTTTTCTTTCTTGTAGTTAGAACTGATTCTACTTTAGAATTGTTTGCATGATCACAAACTAGTTTTAGCATAGTACACCACTTGGAACTTTAATTTTAAACTACATGTAGCACATAATTGCTTTACTTTTACATTAGATACGATTGAGTCCACACCTCACAAGGTTTCTCCCAACCTCCCTCTTCACACATCACAACCAGAACTACAGATTCTAATTTTTGGATAGTTCTAAAACTTCATGGCATGAAGTACATCATAATTTTTATTGTTACCCATAGCCATGCACATGAGGAAGCATGCCCTATAGAGGAGGCACCTACCACCTCTCTTAGTCAATATATCCCTCCTCCTTTGATCACAACTAGGAAGTCTACATATACACTTGACCCATTCACAGAGTTTGATTCATATGGTACACACATGATGGCTCATGGTGATACATCCACATCAAGTGAAGCACTCACCACTTCACTTACATAATATTATCCACTTAGTTTCTTGGTATCATTGCCTAATCCACCCACCATGTTCTACGACGACATGATCTACATGACTCTAGGACAACCTAACCCCTTCTTCACCATATAGGAGGATATCACACCTACCTCCCCTACCTTTGCACACCCCTTTTTCTAGAGTCTATCATAATCCCTCTTTGAGAATTATTATTTCCTATTGAACTACACTTTCCCTGAGGTTGCATCATTTACCCCTACTATAAGAATGATCTCTAAACCTTCCTCCTCCACTACAGGTACCCATATGTCATCATTCCAAACCACGCAATAGCAACCTCACTTGTAGGAGCAACAAGTTCCATCCCAAAAAACAAATCCATACTCTTTTCAAGAGTCCCAACCATTACCATATAAAAAATTATTTTTCATAATTTTTGAGGACTTGTCATAGCCACCTCTCCAAACCCAAACCACACAATATCAAAAACAAAAACCAACATCTCACACTCAATATGGAGTGTATGCATTCCTTACTCCAACTTCCTAAGCTCCTACCCTAGAATCTTACCCTCCTTCCTAATCATCATTCTTGCCTCCATCCTAGGTGTCTGGAATGTATCCTACCCAATCCTTTATTAAACCTTTGTCTACATCAATATTTATGTTACCTCCTCCTAATCCTTTTTAAACCCCAACTACTAGTCTTTTTTCCACCCATAGATTAAGACCGATAGTCTATACGCCAACCTCTCCAGGATACTCTATATAATTTAGCTTTACCACATCCCATACTTCAAGACAGATATAGGTCCTATCCTTTGACACTTTATATTTATCACCATTAGAACTAGTAGCTTCGATACCTCCACCATTACCTATTGGATCCACATTCTTTACACCTCCTCCTTTGTGGTCATCACCATATACAACCCATCCAATACAATAGGTTCCTACCTAGTAGGTACCCCTACCACAAAAACACATCCCACAATCATAGTACTACTATCCCTAATAAACATTCATCCCACAACCTCGTGTCCCACTAGCCATGACATCATAAGTCACCCAAAAACTATCTTATCATGACCAAATTCTACACTTCCCCCCTTAGTATTAGGAAGAACAAAAACTCCAGTATCCACTACATTCCCAAGCCCCACTTACTTTAGCATAGTCTACCATACCCTTAACCTATGAGCTTCAAATACTATGAGATAAATTCAAGATGTTAAACCTGCACACCACTAGCTATGGGACATAAAAGCCAATATATGATGAAATCTATAATGAACCGATTCATCCATCAGTGCCTATCCCACCTTACCCCTACCGCTTTGAGATTTGAAAGTTTGATAAGTACAAAGGTAAGGAGGACCCTAGAGAACACATAAGTAACTATCGCTCAAATTTCTACCAGCTTCATAATAGCAATCCCTTTATGTTATGTACTTTCTTCCTCTCCCTTGTAGGACAAGCCTTAGACTGTTATAACATGCTTCCATGACATAGCCTATATACCTTTGAAAAACTAGCCAATTACTTCCTAGAACACTTTTCTATAAATATTAAGAAGAATATTAACTTCTTAGATTTCTATGCCTTACGATAGGCTGATGACAAACCCATTACCAAATTTGTGTCAATATGGAGATTTATAATCCATGACCTTACCCATAGCCTCCCTACCATTGATATTGTGACACTCTTCTCCAAGAGTTACCACAAACATATTTCTACTTCCTTGTAGTTTCATCAAAGTTGTACGTTTGAAGAAGTTATCACCCAAACCAAAGTGATCGAGGACATCAATGTCCAATCAAGAAAAATCAAGTTAATATAGAAGCCAATCTACAAATATAACTTCTATTTTAATATAAATACATCCAACCAACCTTATACTTAGCTTCCATAAGCCAACCATGTGGTAGTAGCCACCCTAGCAACCACATTGGTTCCCCAACCTCCTCTTCCTCAATGAAAAATCATCCAAACCAATGTGTCTCCTCCTCCTAGGCCCCAAAAACCCCATGGCATGTGCCCATAGGTCCAAAAGCTCAATCTCACCCCACTTTCCAAACTATTACTAGCCCTCTTCCAGAGGTTATATGAGGTAGGTCACATCCTATTACGTGATATCCAACTACTGGATACAAACCTACCTAAGTCTCATGGATACAACAAGCAAGCCTTCTATCAATACCACTATGCATTTTGATATTTCCATGGTCAACTCCAATACCTAATTTATAGGGTTGCCATCCAAGTTTCAAATTACCTTGCCCTACAAAACCAAAACCTAGGGATCTTCTAGAATTCCTTACTTGACCATAAGGGGACTAACCCCAAAGATCACTATTAAACCCTTTATGGCCACCTAGGTAAGTGAATAGTGTCCAAAATGATTCCCCATCATGTGGCATAGTGGGAATGATCAACCTCACTACTCATAACCAATGATATCCATCACACCAAAAAACACCTATTATTTCCCCATTGGTGCAATTTACATCATTGCAATCCTCCATGAATCCTAATACCATACCACCTCCACCACAAAATATTATTACAATATGTGGTAGCCTTACCCACCAATTACACAATGCTCACACTTGGCTATCCATTTTTGAACTCCTACAACAATATAAATCCCATCATGAGGTGTTGAATGACATCCTACACTCCATAAATCTAGAGATAGATGATACAAATGCCTTTATAAACTTTGTAGGGAACATCCCACGATGCCTTCAGCCCTCCATTAGTTTCCATGATCATGATATCATAGAATTAGTAGGAGAGGAGGAATATCCTCCCCTCCACATCTAAGCAACCATCAATGATATCACCTATGAGTGTGTCCTTGTTGATACTAGTTCTTCCATTAGTATTATCTCCACAATGATATTGCATCACTTGCATATCCCACTAGCCCATTTTACCACTCTATCTCTTGACCTTTGTGCATTTTATTATTCCATGAGACCCATGGTAGGATCCATTGTATTAACTATCAAAGTAGGTATCTATACCATTCCCATCCTTTTTCACATCATCCAAGGTGAGATGCAATATAACATCCTCCTTGGTCATCCATGGATTAGGTACATGCAGTGTGTTCCCTTGATATTATATCATTGCATTAAAAATGTCCATGATGAACTTATCCATTGCATTCCTACTAATGAGGACTCCTTTAAATTTTGCAACATCATAGACCTCCCACCTACACCTTCATCCTCTTCCACACAACTATTTCCCATCTCTTCCCATAAATATGTTGGAGCATCAAAATCCTCCCCTACATCTAGCTCACTACCAAAATTCTCATCAAGGACACATACCTTGATGTTAGTACCATTAGCACCACCTTATGTAGCATAACACTACTACTATGGCCTTATCACCACCATCCTTATGGCCACCACCACCATCATAGCCATCATCATCCAAAATTCTACTCGTGATATCACAACCACCATCTCCCTCGTGTCCTACTACTCAACCTCACCCATATTCCTCTATAGAAACCCCTATCCTCCCTATACCAAAAACACCTCCTCTTTAATTTCATCCATGGTCTAGGTTATTCACCTCCCCATGCAGTCTAGCACTAGCACCCATGCCTTCTCCTTCACAATTCCCATAGGAAAACCACCCTATCCCAGCTACCACAACTGAATGCCATGAGTGGGAGCAGTGAGATACTCACCTAGATGACCAGTTATTACAACCCTCCTATATCACTATAAGAGAGTCTCAAATCATGCCATTGTATTTTGATTTAGACTCACCACCCCATTCACCATCATGTACATCACCACACATTTCCATCTTCATGATAAATTTAGGCCTAGGGGATTACAATGTGTGTTATGCCCACTTACATCCACCTATCATCCAATCCACATGAGACTTCAACAATCCCTCAACCTAATTTTTGACCATTGGAACCATTATACAATTAGGATCTCCCAAAACCATACCAACTTTGTCTATGCAGGAGTTGATTCATCACTCCCACCCATAAGTCCTCCACAACCACAATATAGCTTTTGTGGTACATTAGACCATATGGCCAATATTTATTTTACCCTTCTCTATATTCGACAATGCCATTGGTGTGAATTCATATTGGGACACTATGAAAAAGGGTTGTATACACCCATTAACCCCCATATACAATTACCTATAGATAAATCCAGCATAGGTTATCATCCTACTACCATCCACACACTTGAGGACAAGTTATAGGATCTCTCCCTACATCCTTATTTGATTCCAACACACACCTTGGAAGAATACATTGACATAGATATACTATAGGAAAACCCATCATCCCACTCCACTATCATAGTTCCATGTGATTTATTCCAATAAAATTGCTATTCTAACACCACATCATCATGCTATGTCAATGAATTGACAAACTAATTTTCCACCCTATATTTAAACGCTCATCATATGGAGCATGACATACCATCTCCTCTACCATTTACAAGATATTTAGCTATGTTTCCATCTATACATCAACAACCCCACCAATATTCTACTCAACCACATTCTCCATCGGTTATCTTGCATCCTCCATTGAGACTCTTAGGGCACTCATAGATTATTGAGTCATCATCAATAGACTCTTAACCACCCACATCCCCAATATCATCGATCAATATGGTTGATTTGGATATATTCTCTCTAATTTGATACACACACCAAAAAATCCATGTTGACACACTAAACCCTAATTTCATTGATATTGCATACATCTCATCCATATCGGTGCTTCAAGATTTCCTACTCTCACCACATGTCCTACGTGCTGCAAATGATCCTTTATCCTCCACACCACCTCATATACCATAGGTCCACCATATAGATATCTATATAGAGGATGAGTATGACATTCTCAAGGCCATTTATGACCTCCACATCATTACATTTCTAGAAGAACTACATGATAGTTCTCACATGCTCATAGAGGAAATGATCAACATAGATATCAATGACGATCCCAAAAATATCAACATCATTAAATTAGCTACAACCCTTTTATTTGAAGAGCATATTTTGTTCATTAGTTTCCTTCGAGAGTAAATCAGAGTCTTTGCATGGTCCTACAAATACATGCCAGACCTTGATCCTGTCCTTGAAGTCCACAACCTCGCACTAGATAAAGATGCTAAATCGGTAAGATAAAAACTATGATGCATGCACCCAATGGTTATGTTACTTATTAAGTTTGAGCTACAAAATATCTTATATGTAGATTTCAGAGTAGCCATAGGCTATCCTGAGTGGGTCTCCAACATGGTACTAGTACCCAAACCATCTGACAAAGTGCATGTCTACATGAAATTTCATGATTTGAATAAAGCTTGTTACAAAGACAACTTTCCACTACCTAACATCGACTCACTCATTGATTTTATTGCATGCCATGAGATAATATCCCTTATGGATAAATTATTTTGGTACAACCAAATTAATATCAACCCTGTTTATCCACACAAGGTATCATTCACAACCCCCTAGGGGACCTTTTTTTATAAGGTCATGCCTTTTGGCCTTAAAAATGTTGGGGTAACCTACCAACATGCAATAACCCATATATTCCATGAATAAATGCACAAAATAATGGAATATTATGTATATGACCTCATTACAAAATGCAAGAAATGCTCATATCATATAGATGATATTTTCTAGATCTTTGACCACCTATTATAACACAATATCCGCATTAACCAAAAGAAATGTGTCTTTGGTGTTACCTCAAGAAAAATCATAGGGTTCATTGTATCACAATGAGGCATCGAAGTAGACCCTAGAAAAGTAAAATACGTCATCGATATGCCTCTGCCTACTACCTTAAAACAATTTCACAGCCTCTAGGGTAAAATAACCTCTATTCACCGCTTCATTGCACAATTGTCAAACAAGTGCAAACCATTCAATCATCTCTTGTAAAATGGAGTCAATTTCAAATGGGATGATAACTACCAACAAGATTTTGAGGCCATCAAGACATACCTCACTCCCCCACCAGTTATATATTCCCCACACCCATAGCTACTACTAATATTATACATCTTAGCCATAGATTTTGTGCTAGGAATATTGCTAGATCAAAATAACACACTCGACAAAGAGTAAGCCATTTATTACATAAGTCGTATGCTAGTCAGTTACAAAATCAAATATGGGTACATGGAAAAGCTATGCCTAGCTATAGTCTTCGCTACCCAAAAAATTCACCACTACATGTTAAACCACACAACCTTTGTCATCACTTGAGACAATCCTCTTTGGTACATGATGAATAAAAGCTATCAAAACTCCAAAATAGAAAAATGGATAAGGTTTTTCTAGGCCCGAAATGGCCACATACTTAGAAAATTTTTGAAAATTTTTACCTAAGGTATGAAGTTCCCATTCCACACACATTTCAATGTATATTGGAGTAGATCTACAAAAAATATTCTCAATTTGCCTAAAACTTAGTGTATTTTCACACTAGGAGCAATTCTGCATAGTTTCTAATGTTTTTGGCTCCAGACTGGTGACACGTACTGAATCCATAAAAGTTTTTGGGAAAATATGATGTCAGCATAAAAAAAGGTGTATATTGTTGGATGCTTTGTATTTTTAACATATTTTAAGTGGCTAAGTGTTGGAGAGCCTGATTTTGAGGAGTGCATAGAACATTTTTTGCCCAAAATGGTGATAGAAGGTGAAAAGTAAAAAAAAGGAATGTGGATTTGTGACAAAGGTCATTTTGATTAACTTTCTTCCAAATTGGCGACAAGAAACATTATATACTAATGTCAGTGTGGAATTAAAGAAGAGTTACCTTTACACTATGGTGGGTCCAGAATGGTATTCTGAGTTAATACACTTGCTTGGGTCCAAAATAGAATCTGCAAAATTTTTGAAGAAAATATGATGTCATCAACTTTTTTGTGTAGATTTGTGAATGCTTCATCACCAAAAAAGAAAAACAAAGGATAAGGAGCGGATTTCATCCCGCTTCACTTTTAGTGAGTTTTTGTTCTAAATTGGCATTCCACAGGTTCTGAGGTATAAAATCTGACATAATTAATTTTAAAATAAGAATGGTATTTTGGTTCTTCCCCATAAATATTCCAAGTATATTCCTTATCAAATCATAGTCGTGTAATGGAGGAATATCTACGATCGAGATTTTATCAATAATTTTGAAGTAGATTAAGGTGATTTCTCATCAGATTCAAAACACAGTCAGTTGGAGGAGAAAACCAAAGCATCAAGGGTTTCAATAAAACAAGAACCAGAGATGGTTGTAGATCAACAATGACAAGGGGTTTCCAAGAAAAATTAATGATGCAAATATAGTTTCCAAGGACCAAAAACTTAGTTGATGCCAAACAACCAACAAGTTGTAGAGGCTCCGAGCTACCATGACGGTCCACTTGTAGTGGATTTCATAGAAGATGAACCAGTAAGGAAGTGTCAGCTAGAACTCTCTGCTAAGCTATAAATGATGAATCTTTGTAATGTTTCTTAATATTGTCAATTATACAAACTATAAATAGAGTTTGAACCCTCATTTTTAAGGTTTGGATCTAGCATGTTTGTTTGCACTACTGTAAATATTCCTAAGAGCAAATTAAAGGAGCATTACATTGATATTCACCTCAAATTTACATCTTTATTATCTAGTATCAGAGGTTCAAAATCTAAAGTTGTATTTTTGTTTATAATTTTCTTTTGGTAAATAAATTATTTCATTCATATCGGGTTTTATAGGTTGACCCAAAACCTTTTTACAAAAGTCAGCCTTAAGCTGAGGAACTAAGACTTAAACATACTGAGGATCCTCTATCCTCTAACCTTACTAATCTTCCTTAACTGGTAACCACCACACTGATCATCCCACCCTAGACAAGACACAGATGATAAAAATATACCAAATCCCTTACTAGGCCCCAAAAACTAGATACATCCAACGCACTCCCTAAAGTTTGCCAAGACACAGACCCCAAAAAAAAAACTATAGATGCTCTACCTAGAAAGAAACGTAACACTAGCTAAGATAAACAAAAAAAAAATTTACAAAGCAAAAACTCTGAGTAGAGTCAAAGTATGGAAGACCCTAGTCCTCCTCATGGTCCTCATCTTTGTTATCCTCATTATCGTCCATATCCAAATTGAGGACCACATGTTTGTTGCTCTGGTAACCCTCATTGAAGAAAAACTTGGTTAAAAATGCTTGAAGTTCCTACATTTGGTGAGTAATGTTGGCAACCGTATTCAAAATGAACCACTTAAGCACCATGATTGAAGGGTCAGGACCTTCATCCTCAAAAGTGATCTCAAGGGTTTTGTCATTTCCCTGCATCTTCTTATTCTTCAGTCTCAGGGAAGACCTTGTGGTCAGTTCCTCAAGCCTTAGTCTCTTCCTCATAGTACCTCCCTTAGCACTCATATCACCCTCTCTCTTCTTGGCTAGGGAGGGTTTGGGAAGACCAGGGCTATCCCTCCCCTAGAAATTTTGTCTTGTGTAGTCGAGGAATCATTTTGGGGTGGGGCAGGGGGTTCAGCTTGGGGATAGTTGATAAGCACATATTTGTAGATTACCTTGAGAAGGCCTTGATGTAGGGACATAGCAAAGCCTTTATTATTATGATATGAATTTATGGTGTAGTTTAGGGAATTCATTAGGAAATGAGGAATGCTAATAGCATTCACATCTCAGAATAAGTCAATGAAGGCATAGTGGAAACTCAGTAGAACCTTACCATTATCCTTAGTTGTGATAAATTCCATTACGTTCTTCATTACCGCATTCCAAGGGATTGAGAGGTCCATCCTTGTTAGCCCGTTATTCGCCTCCTTGAATATATTTAGTTTATCCTTGAATTCTTTTAGATCCACCTCCCAGTGGTGCTTCTTCCTATGAATAGACCTCCCTTTAACTATCTACCCTATTATAGTAGCAAGCAGATTAACATTGATGATAATTTCATGTCCTCTGATTTCCACTTTACCATCCTCCCATGATTCCATTACTACCAAAGTGATATCCTCCTCCACACCAAAAAACAAGTCAAATAACTGGGTAAAATATCTATCGATGAGAATATCTTGGGCTACCAGCTCCATTACGACCATGCTTGGATGAATGTAAATCATGTTTTCATTGTTCTTTGTCAATTTCCTCACTTGGCTTGTTGGATGCTCAAAACTCATAATTATCCATGTCCTTTTGCAATTGTGTTTAATAGGAAGGTGGTAGCACCTTTGATTTTCCTAATCATCCATTATTACATCCTTAGAGACAGTGCCAAGTATGGGAGTGTACCTCCAATCACCTTTGCCTTGAAAATCCTATCACTTCAACAAAGAAATCGTGCTACCATATCCCACATCATAGCTTATAGGATCCATTATCTTTGTAATCATGGGAGAATTTAACAAAGTGTGTTTCGCAGAAAACCAATGCCTCTCTAGAAAATCATGAACACTCCAACTATCATTTGGAAACTTCCACCACCTCCCTGTGGACCATCTCCTCGCATGAATATCTTTTTTAGAGAAAATGCCCACTACATCATAGTTCTAACTCTAGTTTTTCCAATTTGACCAACTGACCCTGAATGAGATCTTTGTGTTTTCCAATCGAAGCACAACCAATGAAATAAGCTTTCTATTTTGGGCCCATATCCACAACCCAATGGGAATCCAAAAGAGGTACGTGATCAAGAATCACTTGACCCACATGAAACTAGTCATAGTTTTTCATATTGTATTATTTCCTCCACGTCACATGGGACCCCTTGCATCCACATGACAAGTCATTCGGTATCTATACCAATGTTATCCAACCTGTCAGTTGTATTGTTGGCTTTGTAAAAAGCATGTTGAGCTACTCTTTCCTCACTGGTATCAAAGAGAATCCTTGCTTCATTGATGAAGGCCTCGATCCTCCAAGGAGGTTTTCTTTTATTTTTAAGGAGGTTGATGATATTTAATGAATCCCCTTCCACAATGCATTTACCTTGGATCTCCTATAGCAACTACAATCCTCTCCATAGTGCCCTGGCTTCAACTTCATTATTTGTCTTGGTTCCAAGATATTTTGAGAAGGCTAAGACAATCTACCCTTGATTATCTCTGACCACTCCTCTAGACCCTAATTTTATAGGATTTTCCTTAGCTACCCCATCAAATTTAAGTTTGATCTAATCCACTGGGAGGTTCCACCTAGTCTCCAATCTAAGATTTGGCTTGCTAACACCTAGGGTTTCATCCAAGGTAATATTTAAGGATTGGGTGAGGTGTTTCTCCCTAGAAGGAATTGATTGAGGCCTCAAAGGAAAATACTTAGGTTTTCTTTAGCAAAGGCGATAATTTTATTAATAACTAACACCAGGTCATGATTGGACTTATTAATCACTCTATGGTTTCTTTCTAGCCAAATTTTCCAAAGATAGTGATGAAGGAAAATATTCCAAAGGAACCTAAGCTGTAGACTAACAAAAGGACTAGGCCATTGTTGGAAGAGCTCATAAATCATAGTTGGCTTTGCCTAAGATATATTGAAGGTTTGGAAAACTCCATTAAGGATGGTGATGGACCAGGGACACTCTAGAAAAATGTGGTGAATTGATTCCCAACTAGCCCTACATAGGTAATAGTGGTTAGGCACAATAATTCCTTTTCTTATCATATTATCTATGGTTAGAATTTTTCCTTATATAACAACCCATTCAAAGTGGACCATTTTTGGGAATCAGCTTGTTGATCCACACCAAATTGGTTTGTATCAGAGGATCCTTGGGGCCAAGTAACAGCCTATAGGTGGATTTGACTATGAATTCCCCACTTTCAATCATTGCCCACCTCAAGTGATCCTTTTTTGCTCTTATGGATACAAATTTTTGAGATATAATATTTTCCAACTCCTTGGATTTAGTTTCCAGCCCCTGAGCCTTGATGGTCTTCCATCTCAAGATATATCTATCCTACCTCAGTAAATCTACCACCTAAGACCCAAAGGTGTCATCGGTATATTGTTTAAGCCTCACTAAAATGGGGTCTAGAGCAAGAGCCTCCTCCCTAGCCCATATGTCATCCCAAAACTTGATCTTTATGCCATTACCTACTATCCATATCATACCTTTTTTTATTATATATTTTCTTGCCAAAATGGCTTTCTAGAAGGTTGATCCTCTCATCATAATGGAGGTGTTCAAAAATTTAGTTCCTTGGAGGTATTTCCTCTTTACAGTAGCTATCCATTCATTATCCACATTTGTGATGGGATGCCATGCTTTTTTAGGTAGAAGCACTATATTTAGGTGGGAAACTTTCCTTGGGCCCAAGCCTCCACTATCTTTGGGGCAGCACACCTTAATCCAACCAACAAGGTGGATCCTATGCTTATATTTCATTCTTGACCATAAAAAAATATTTTGTAGCTACTCAATTTTTTGAAACATGCAAGTCAGGGCCTTGAAAATAGACAAGAAGTAAACTAGAATACTTTGGAATGAAGCCATGGTTAGGGTTGCTTTACTTGCTTGATACAACAAGTGACCTTTCCATCCAACCAACATTTTTTGAATTCTTTCCACAATATTATTCCACATTGCTTCCAAAGGGGCCCCTATGAAAAGAGGGAGACCCAGATACGAGGTCAGCAAAGTGGATATAAAACACCCCAGTATCCTTGCAATATTGGTCTGCCTAGGGATAGGGGTATTGAGGAAGTAGATATTACTTTTATTGAAGTTAAAATTTTGTCCAACCGCCTCAAACAATTTTAATATGTGTTTAATTCATTTGGTCTCTTCCACATAAGCAAAATTTAGCATTAGAGTATCGTCCATGAATTATTTATGGGTGACTGGGGTTGTTTGGGACGTGCCTTTGATACTAGAGATGAGCCCTACAGAGCAAGCAACTTTGATAGTCCTTACCAGGGCTTTAGCCACAATGATGAATAGAATGGGACTTATAGGATCCCCTTGTCTGAGGCCTCTACAACTTTGGAAATACCCTGTTGGTGCCTCATTGACTAGAATATAAAACTAGGTCTTATGGATGCATCCTCATATAAGCTTAACCCACAGAGGGTGGAATCCAAATGTAATCAACAAAGCCTCTAGGAATTCCTAATTGATGCGGTCCTAAGCTTTGTTCATATCAAGCTTTAGAGCAAAGGAAGCCTTATTTTTTTGATTGGTTGAATGAAGAGCTTCATGGACTATGATAACCCCATCAAGGATAGATATATCTTGTATCGAACTGCCCTAGCATTGGTCTATGATGAGGGGTATTATTCCTTTCATCCTATTTGCTATCACTTTGGTGATTTTTTAGGACACATTACATAGGCTCATTGGTCTGAAGTCAGCCATGGATTTAGGGGCCGATCCTTTTAGTATCAGGGCTATGAATGTGGATTTATAGCTTTTAGGAATGTGTTTGGAAGACTAGAATTCTTGAATAGCCAAGCAAACATCAGCCCCCATAGTATCCTAGTAAGTTTGGAAGAAGAGAGGTGAAAACCCATTTGGTCGTGGGGCTTTTTCTGAATCTATTAAAAATAGGGATGATTTGATTTCATCATATTAGAAGGGAGCAATAAATTTTCCATTAATATCACTGCCAATGGCTTGAGGAATAACTTGTAGGAGGGAATCTCTTATAGTGGCCTAGCATTGGGACTCCTCTCCTAGGAGGGTACTGAAGTATTTTTGTTTATACTTAAATCGTTAGTTTTTGCTAGTTTTTGGATTACTAACTACTAGGGTAATTGAAATCTACTTCTAATTAGATCTTTATTGATAGGGAGTACATTTCTATAAAATCTAAGTATTGGTTAATTTTATTATTTGGATTATCAGTGTTTAGATATTGGAATTATTGTCTGCAATATTTCTCTATTGTGCTTTAATGAATGAAGGTTTAATTGATTTGGGATAATGTTGATCTAAGTGATGTGTACCTATAAATGGTTCATGGGAGTTTTTTTTCTATAGTGACAATGCTATTAACCTATCCGTCCACTGTTGTTCACATTTTCTAACCCTGATCTTTTCTTATCCTAATCTCTAAAACCCTAAGTGAGCATAATTGTGTCAACACCCTATTTAAGTTGAAAAGGAACCAACCTACTCTGGAGGTTGGATTTGAAACCCCTATTTTGTTCCATCCAATATTGAGTGTTGAGATGTAGCGATTGGGTGCATGCCTAGAAAGAAATTAGGAAGATAGATAGTTGTAGTATTGAGTAAAAATTGATGTAATTTAATGGCCAATATTTTTTGGCATGCTCGATGGGACCAGTTCACAAGGAACACAAAAACCCATCATATGAGTTATTGTTTTATCTCTACCCAGAGGAATCAATATTTGGTGAATTTTCTTGACCTTGTAAGCAGAGAATAGCAAATTCACCTAGTGACTCCCTAGTCCTTGAAACCAGAAAATAATTACTCTTGTAGACCAGTGTCCTTTCATGTATACTAGGTATTTCAAAAGGAATAACCCTAACTCCTATTTCTATTGTGAATTACCTTATAGAGGGTCTACTATTGTTAGAATTTTGAATCAATATTTCCTCTTAAAAGAAGAGCTTCCTAAGGAAAATCCTATAATTAATCCAACAATCCCTCCAATAAGACCTACACCTAGAAATATGGCATAAAATATGGCCCCTAATCAGCCATTATAGAAGTACCCCAGCTGGAACATAGCTGGTCCCCTAAGGTTAGCCCATATGAATGCCATTCCCTAGGTTTTGTCCAAGGCTATCCCCACTTATGATGGATCTAGGAAGATAACATATGAGAACTGTCAAGATATTTTAAATTTGGTAGCAATTCACAACATAAAAGAAGAGGATATTATTGTAACAATCCTAGCCATGTCCTTCAGAGGAAATATTTTGCATTGGTTTAGAAATCTAGAAGATAACACCATCACTTCATGGCAAGCATTTGCTGAGTCTTTTATGGAAGAATTTAATGAATCTGTTGATCCTTTCTCCTTGCTTAATTAGTTTACATCCATGTAGAAAACTTAGCAAGAGACTATCTCAGATTTCAATTTGAGGTTTAGTAGAACATGGAAGAGAATTCCCCCTACAACTAGACCAATTGCATGTTTGGCCTATATGTATTATATTAGAGCTCTTGGATCAGATCTAGGCTTGCAAACATAATAATATCGAGTAGAAACCTTCCCCCAAGTTTATAATGCAGTAGTTCATGTTGAGAATATCCTAATTAATGTGGGGAGACTACCCCCCAAAACTATGCTACCTTATAACTCAAAAGCCACTAATGGCCAAATCCAAGCTACAAAATCATCTTACATGCATTCCTTTTCCTTATCATTCCCATATAACTCAACCAAAACCATCATCCACTATAGTTCCTTTCCCTCTCCTTCCTTCTCAATCATCTCAAGAGTTTTCTTCTATTCTTGATATAAAAAATACTCTAAAAAATCTGAGTAACATAATGAATTCAATGGAAAAGAGAGACCAAGAAAGGTCACAACAAAGGATATTTCTATATGTGAACAAATATCAGAGACTTGGTCCTAGTAACAGTACTAGGGTCAGGGTGAATGTAGCATATGAAGAGCCTGAGTGTTCTTTAGATACTACTCTTGCAAATATCTAGTGTCTGGTATGTAATGATCCTCATGACTCACAATCTTGTATTATGTACCAACACCATGTTAAATAAGCTATGGATCAAGCTAAAATAAATCAAAAGGGGAGAGTAAACATGTTATGGCAGCCTGACCAAATCATGGTTGGGAAAGAGCTGGATGAGGACAACCCAATTGTTGTTATGACAAGGTTTGGAAAGAAAGCCTTGCAAGTAGATCCCCAAAATATGGGGCAGTTCCAAGTCCCTTCTCAAAAAATAAATGACCCACTTTCCCAAAGCGATGATACTTTTCCCATTCCTCGGGCTAAAGGGAAAGAGAAGACAGATAGTATTCCTAAGAGACTGGAAAAATAAAACTGAAGGAGATTGGATGAGATCTAAAGATGAGGCTCAAGAAAGGCTTAGATTATCCCTCTATTACCAAAAGGTAAATAATAGAAGCCACTCAGTAGTATAAAAGAAAATATGGTGAGCTAGAAAGAAGGCCTAAAAGACCTTCCTTGGCTAGGTCTGAGTATAATATTATTGAAGAGATGAAAAATATTCCATCAAAAGCTAGTTTGTATGACACTATGTTCATTCCTAGTCAGATAGATCTGCTTAAGGCTTCCCTCAACAAGTATCCACAAGATAAGTAGGCCACTACAATCCTTAGTATGCCATCATAAAAGAAAGAAATGTCCCCTACTATTTTAAATAATAATCTCCCTCCTTTCTATATCTCTCTAAGGATGGAAGGTTGGGTAGTCCAAAATTGTATGATAGATTCAGGAGCATCAACCACAATTATGCCTAAAGTAGTCTATGAAGAAATGGGTATGGAGTATACCCAATCTTGTCTTGGAGTATTACAATTGGATGGGACACCTATTAAGATAGTTGGAGTCATAAAGGATGTTTTAATGAGGCTACATAGAGCCCCTAAGGTGACAATAGTACAAGAAATAGTAGTGGTTGACCTAGAGCTCTACTTTGGATTATGCCTTCCAAGGGAGTTTACTATAAAACTGGGTGGATGTATGTACATGGATTATTCTAATATGGTAATTCCTTTCAAAGGAAAGAGAATAAGGATAACACCTAAAAATCTAGTATCTTACTATAATAAAAATTTTGAGGAAGATATTTGTAATATTACTCCCCTAGAGCAATTTGAGCTAGTTGATAATTTTGAGGAATTAGATATAGAGGATGAGTTACCCTTTAGAGAGGATTACAATCAGTTTGGAACTGGTATGGGGACATATAGTATTTCAACTGAATCAGAGAAGAAAATCCCTGCTATATCCAATCAGTCTCTAAGAGAAAAGGAAACATGGATCATGCACTTTGATGGTGCTAAATGCAGAAATGGTGTAGGAGCTAGTGTGGTACTACAATCCCAATCAGAGGGGACAAAGAGTTTTACCTATAGACTAACATGGTCATGTACAAATAATGTTGTAGAATATGAGGTCCTATGTCTCAGAATGATACAAGAAAAAATCATGGGCATTAAGATTTTAAACATATATGGTGACTCTAAGTTAATCATCCATAAGATAAGAAAAAGGTGCAATAGCAAGCACCATTACCTAAAAGCATACAAAAATAGGGTATGGGATCTAATGGAATCTTTTGATGCCCTAAATATAAATTTTATTCCCAGAGAAAAGAATACTTTGGAAGATTCATTAGCAATGAAGGGAGCTAACTTCAACCCTTATATAGACTTTGGAATCAAGAAAGCCAAGGGAATCAAAATGATTTTTAGACTTGCAGTACCAGATAAGCAAATTTTTTTGGTAGGTTTTTGAAAGTGATGAGTAGATAATTGACTTTCTGGTAAGAGAAGCATGTCTCTCCACTATCCAAGAAGAGAACCCAAAATATATTGATCAACAAGATGTTATTCAATTAAGGAACAATCACATTCCTAGAGGGTTGGTCACCCTAGAGAGCTTGTTTGACAATGAGGATAGAAAAAAGACCAGAGCCATGAAAGTCAATGAAAATTTTTATAAAGAAGTTGAAGTTGGTACTGAAAAGAAGCTCAATGTTGGAGTTCGATGTTCACCAGAGGAAGCATAAGATATCAAAGCCTTATGCTTAAAATACCAAGACATTGTGGCTTGGTCATATGAAGACCTCAAGGTATATGACAAGAAAGTTATCCAACATACTATTGAGCTAGAGCCTGATGCAAAGCCTTTTAGGTAGAAGCAAAGGCCTATAAATCCAAGGATCGAAGCCATTATGAGAGAGGAGCTCTTAAAGTTATTAAAGGCTAAGATCATATATCCAATAAAATATTCAACCTGGGTAGCCAACTTGGTACCAGTGAGAAAAAAGAATGGTGATATTTGTTTGTGTGTAGATTTCAAAAATCTTAACCAAGCATCCCTTAAGGATCACTATCCCCTCCCATAGATCGATCAGATATTATAGATAGTGGTAGGGGTAGAAAGGTTCTCATTATTAGATGGCTTCTCTAGATACAATCATATTTGGGTGAAAGATGAAGATCAATATAAAACAACATTCACCACAAAATGGGGCACATTTGCCTACTAGAGAATACCTTTTGGACTGTCCAATGCGGGAGCCACATTTTAGAGAGCCATGGATTATGCCTTTGGGGAACTGATCAACAAAGTCATTCTGATCTATTTGGATGACATGACTATGTTTTCCCATGATAAACATGACCACCTATCACACCTTGAGCAAGTTTTTCAAAAAAGTAGAGAATTTGGTATTTCACTCAATCCTAAGAAATCATTCTTTGTAGTCCATGAAGGAAAATGTTTGGGCCATGTGGTCTCAAAAGAAGGTATGGCCATAGATCTAGATAGAATTAAGTCCATTCTTGCTCTCCCATTGCCTACAAATAAGAAGGTCTTATAGTCATTTTTGGATCAAATAAAATTTGTCAGGAAATTTATTTCTGACTTTGCACAGAAAGTAAGGCCCATATCTGAGTTACTCAAGAAGAATGTTGAGTTTAAGTGGACTGAAGTTAGGAAGTAATATTTTGAGATTATCAAGCAGTCCATTGCAATAGCCCCAATACTGGTAAATCCAGATTTTAGTAAGGATTTTATCCTTTATGCTTATGGAGTTGAAGAGAGTTATGCCTCAGTGCTCACTCAAAAAGATGATCAAGGTGAGGAACATCCTATATTATTTTGGAGCCAGACACTCCATGACTACCAGGTCAAATATAAATTTATATAAAGACAAGTATTTGTTGTGATGAAGTCACTAAAGAAATTTAGATAGTACTTGGTCTAGAGTAAAACCCTGGTATATGTTGTTCATCCAGATGTAAGAAGCTTTATTCTATAGGGAGAACTAGGAGATAAAAGGGCTGGTTGGATTACTAAAATCTAAGAATATGATGTAGAAATACATCCCACCAAGTTGGTGAGAGGCAGGGCCCTATGCCAAGGTCTAACAGAGGTAGCAACATTAGAAGAAGTGATAGCTTACCAGACAGCAGAAGAGGATCAAGTTGAAGGAGTGCAGCTAGTAGACTCTGATTGGGTTGATCAGATGATCAAATACTTTCAAACTAGAGTATGCCCTCCTAATATAAATACATCCCAAAGGAGAAGATATAGGTTGTAAGATTTGAAATATGTATTGCTTCCAGAAGGCCTGTACAAAATAAACTTGGATGGAGTTCTCCTAAAATGCTTGAAAGATGATCAACAATAGAAGGTTATTAAAGAGTTCCATGGAGGACTAGTTGGAGGGCACTATTTAGGTAGAGTTATAGCTTTGAAAATCATAATAGTAGGCTATTATTGGCCTATTATATTTGTTGATACTTTCAAGGTTACTAGGGCCTATGACAAATATCAACGATATGTTGGAAGGACAAGGAATGCTTCATTCCCCCTCAAGCCAATACAAGTTGAAGAGCCCTTTCAACAATGGGGGCTAGACTTCATAGGGGTCATCAACCCTCATTCCTCAATAGAGCATAAGTTTATCCTAACTACCATAGATTACCTTACCATATGGGTAGAGGCTATTCCTACCAAGAAATTAGATCAGGAAGTTGTGATTAATTTTATGGAAAATTTGATTTCAAGGTTTGGGGTTCCAGAAGCCTTGGTGAGTGACAATGGCCTAGCTTTCATAGGAGCCAAGTATATTGAGTTTTCTAGCAAGTATGGCATCACTCTTAAGAATACTTCAAATTATTACCCATAGGGTAATGGACTTGTTGAATCTACTAATAAAAACTTATTAAGGATTTTGAGGAAATCACTTGAAGGGAATAAAAGAAGTTGGCACTTATTGCTAGACCAAGATTTATGGGCTGACAGGATTACTATAAATAATTCCATTAAAACTTCCCCTTATGCTTTGGTGTATGGTAAAGAGGCAGTGTTACCTATCCATTTGGAAATTCCAGCACTCAAGCTAGTAAATACAGAGGAGGAGTCATAGGAAAATCTAGTAAAAAACAATATAGAGGAGTTAGAGGAAAATCTAGTAAAAACTAGGCTGACCCACTTACTACAACTTGAAGAGAATAGAGCTCAGGCATATGACAATTTTCAAAAGCATTCCTTAGATATCAAGGCATGGTTTGATAAGAAGGCCAGATTCAAAAAATTCCAAGTTGGAGATTTAGTTCTCAGGTGGAATGTTGATAGAGCAAAATCGGGCAAACATGAAAAGTTTGATTCTTTTTGGGATGGCCCTTTCAAAATAGTGGAGGCCAAGGAGTCCAATGTGTTCCATCTTGAAGATCTAGAGGGGAACATACAACTGATTCTAGTAAATGGTTTTCATCTCAAACTCTACTATGTTTGAAACATAAGCTCATTGTAACATATGTATATACATTGTATTATATTTCCCTTTCTTTCTACACTTTGTATTCAATTTTTTCTTTAACATTTTGAAAAGAGAAAAATATTTACAAAAATGGCTAAGTGTTGACAAAGGATTCAATGAGGTTCCATTCCGCATGCAAATACATGTAAAGTGTAGCGAAATTATGAGCATCTCTAATCCACATCGAAATGCATGAAGATCTCAATGGAATGGAACCAATGTTATTGTTCATGCATGTGAAATGAGTTAATTATCAATAGAAATTAAACGCATCTTCAATCCACCAGTTTCAAGACTAAGGTGAAGCAGAATGGTGATTTTACAATTAGGCCACATGGAGAGGAAGGAGAGAGCCCACATTTAATGCTAAAATATCCCATGCTCAAACCAAAGAGTAGCCGAAATGATGCCACAAAGTGGTAACACAAGTTTGAATTTTTGGCCAATGAGAGATCAGAATGCCACCTTCAAGCCACCAAAAGGAATGAGTGGGAGTTGGAAAGTATGCCAGTAGGTAGATTGCATAGTAGTCACATTAATGGTGGAAGATATGCATGCACTAGGAAATAAAAGCATCGAAGCATGAGCTACATTCATTTGGAGACATATCGCATTCACAGAGGAGAAAAGAGTAAAATAATACTCAAAAACATTCACTATGAATATCAGAGAGAATGTAGTGTTATTGTTGGTAAAATGGCTTCTGAAGATACCCAAGAAGCTGAAACCTCAGAGAGGAGGGTAGTGGGTCCATACATCGATAAAGAAAAAGCTATGTTGGATACCGAGCTGGTCCTCATAGAAATAACAAGGCTTAGAAGGAACATGAATGTTAGATTCAAGAAAAGAGTAGCTTTGTTGATGGAAGTTAGATGTGCTATTCTCTCTTACCTATATTTTTATATTTATGATTTCGTTCACCCTTGTCTAGAATTAATAGCTGCAATAGTTAAATTTTATGACCCCATGGCCAAAGTGATGAAAACTACTAAAGGCAAAACCCTATTTAGCATCACCACTGCATTCTATCATGAACTCTTCACTTTAGGGTTAGAACCATCTGTAAGACCAAAAGAGTTTAAAGTGACCACCCAAGATGGGTATTACTCTTTGGAGAAGCGAGCTAATGATAGTGAGTCTTTCAAGAGATGGGTTTATAAACAACTCAATACCAAGCCCAAGAAGAAGTTACCTGAAGTCCCAATCCCCATTAAACAATTTGCAAACCCTATACTATTTTCAATGTTGGCTTGCATGGAGGGTTTAGACTCTGATAGAATGGTGCATGGCTAGAAAATTGCCATAGCCTATTGTATTTCAAATGAAAGAATGTATGAGGAAGGTGCAGAGGAAAAAGGGACTAGGGTTATCTTTTTTGACTGGCCAACCTTCCTTGCCCAAAGGATACATGAACAATTGGTTAGAATGAAAAGGGGCTCTGATGCACCTAGTTTTAGGCATTGCTCAAGCCTGGTATGGATGTTTTATGCGGCTATTAAGGATAAGATACCTTGGATTCTAGTTAGGGATAAAACCAGTGATGGGGAACCCTTGTCGGTCTATTATTGGATAAGTCATTTAAGGAGTAGTGAGTCTTTCTACAGATTCAACCTAGAATTCCTAGGACCTGCATTAAAAATAATGTATGGAGAGTGCCCTAGACTACCACCTCTAGCTAAGAAAATTTTGAGAATAGAGGGTGTTGAAGAAGGAGACTGGTATCTTTTGACTGAGGGCACCATAATCATATTATATGGATTCATGGGTAAACCTTTCCTCCTACCCCATTTCATTATAGATAGGCTATTTGCCTTGGAATATTTGAGGTAGGCAGAATACATTGATTCAAATTATGGTTCTGGAAGAAAGAGAAAATATCTGCTAACCTACCACACTATGGATGATATAACTATCACAAAGAAGGGGTAGAGTGAGCAAATTGACCAATACCTAGATAGGTTAGGTCTATTTTATATTCCTCAAATATGGAGTTATGATCTTGATGACATTTTCACCAAAAGGAATGTAGCCCTAAATGGAGATAAAGCTTATAAATTTGATAAGAGGTCTAGATCCCATTTTGAATAGGGTAGAAATAATGATGAGACCACTCTTTTGGAGTGGAATGTTTCAAAAATGGATCAACTACCTCCATGGCTAGATTTTTATGAGCAGATTATGGATTTTGATCCAGATAAGAAGAAGAGCCATCGGCTGACAGAGGCCATCATTCATGATATTGAAGAGAAAACTAGAAAGAAAAAGGACCCTCAACCTGATGAGGACACTGCTGAAGAAGTAGAAAAAGGAGAACAATGGAATGTAGCAAAGATATCATATTGGTGGAGAATGAGAATTGAAATTGGAAAACCTAAGTCCAGGTTTGGCATGAAGATTGATAATGAGTTTTCTAAAAAGTATGATGAAAATATCAAAACCTGGAAGCCTAAGGACATCAGAAACATAGTGTTAACAGTTGAAAAGTCCCAGGCTAGTTCTGAATCTCTCTCTCCACCCACAGACCAAGAAGCTCCAATAGAAGAGCATGAAACTCCTTTGACAGTAGCTGAGGTCTTGAAAATATTTCTCCCCACCACTGAACAAGTGGAAAAATTTCCTAAGGGAGCACAAATTTTGAGCAAAATGCAATATTCAAGTGAAAAAGTTATCAGTACTCCAGTCATAGAGGCAGTGACTAGGCCTAAATGCTTAGCTCTAGGGGGACAACCTCCAGATATAGATATTGACTAGAAAAATAAGGATGAAAGCTTCATATTTACACCCCTCACTTTCACTACCACAACATCAGTAGAATTGCATCCCATTTCTGAGCAAGTATTGCTTGAAGAAACAACACAAGAAGAAGTATCTAAGGAAGATACAAAGAGTGAGTTGGCTACCTTTCAATTGATTCATAGAAGAGCTAAAAGAGCTCTAGAAAGGGAAGAGAAAGAGGTTTCTAAGAAACAAAGGATGGACAAAGGAGAGGTTGTTAAAGAGGTAGTTGTTTCAGCTGCACAAGAATTGATACAACAAGAGCAGTAGAAAGATGCAGAGACAGAACAAGAATGCCCTACATATGTAGGTGAAGGTATGGTCTCTAATCCCTCTTCTCCTCTTCCTCCTCCTGAATCCCCAAGGAAGTCTCCCTCCCCTTCTGGTCAAGAAAATGTTACAAAGGTACCTTCCCCCTCTCATAGTCCACCCCATGTTTCATTGGTCACCACTGAGGTACAAGTTGTCCCTTCTCCCCCAAAGTCATCCCAGATTCCACTTTCATCGTCTGAGGTTCCTACTTCATCATCTCCCATCATTTCACCTTCATCATTGCAATCACCACCATCAAAGGAGAAAATTGTTCCAAGCACCCCCATTCATCCAGTTGTTAGTCTTGCTTCAATTTCTATGAGTTTACCAGTAGCAACCACAACAGTAGTTATCGAGTCCACTATTGTTACAGAAACTATTATAACTACTTCCACACCACCATTGTCAATGGTTGAGTCTGCCCTTGCATTCCTAGTGTCTTCATCTCCCTTAGCTTCCAGTTATTCAAGTCATGTAACTTTGCCAAAGGAGGAGGCAACCACACAAAAAATAAATGATTTTTGGGTAGAGAAGCTATCTAAGCCTTCCAGAAGGATGGATGTAAGAAGAAGGAGCATGTATGTCGATCTGGTCTCAAGGCAAAGGATATCCAGGTCCATGGTCCCCCTTGTAAGCAAGCCTGATACCAAGATGACTGTCCAAGATTATCGAGTTGAAGAAGTAACATAGGACATTGAGAAGCTTCCTGAAGAAGATGAGCTGGTAATAGCTAGAGCCCACTTAGAGACCTTCTATGTGAAGAATGATATATTCAAAGAGAAGGTGGGTAAAATTGGAGAAATAGATTGAAAAGCTTCAAAATACTGTGAACAATCAAAAGGAGGTGGAAAAGGCTCTAAAAAAAGAGGCCAAGGGCTGGCAAGAAAAGTTCCAAGAAGCCAATAAGCTCAAAGATCAACTAGGAGAGCAAAAGAAGTTGAATGAAGAACAAGCAAAAGAAATTCAAAGTTTGAAACAATAACTTCAAATTGAGAAAGCTAAGTCTTCTGGATTTTCTAAAGCTGGACTAAAGAATATTAGAAAATAATTACTCTTCGAGGTCCAAGAGAAATTTTCAGGGCTTCAGCTTATCATTGACTACCTAGATGATGCCAGCCGCTTACTCCAGAATGTGCAGAAGGATTTAGATCAAATCACTAGAGAGCTACAACCTATGGTGATTCCAGCAGAGCAAATGTACAAGTTGGTTGATAGCAGACTCAGTGATTCTGCTAAGCCAATTCCCAATAAAGAATGGAATCTTGCCAGAGTTTCTGCTAGAACTATGGTCAAGAAGCACAGGGCACTTCAGAAATCCTGGCTATTATTTGATAGAATTGAAGGAGTGATTAAGGATGTTGTGGATGTAAACAAAGAAATGATGCAAGTTGGTTTCAGAGGTTTGTGGATGGAAGATCATAGCTTGCTATCATTGGAAGAGATTCAGAAGAGCACTGATGAAAATCTGTAGGATGAATCTGAGATTGACTCTCTTGAAGAGCCACTAAACCAAGAGCAAGCCACTCAATTGATCATTGATTTTACCAGGCTGAGAGATCTCATGGAGGATCTGGTAAACAGAGGTAATGTTGCTAACTATGAAGATATTGGAGAATTGTAGTATATTTACAAGCAGCTTAAAGAAACATCAAACCCCTCTACAGCAACCTGGAATCAAGCTTTACACACTTTGAAGTTGATGATTCAAATACTTGGTGATAATTTTGGAGGAAGAAATAAAAAACAATCTTCTCTAGAAGAAGAAAATGAAGAGGAAAATGAAGAAGAAGAAGAAGAAGAATTAAGAGGCCAAAGAAGAGGCCCATCAAGAAGAAGAGTAGGATGGAACCACAACAAGCCCGTAAGGGGCACACACTTAAGTTATTTTTTATTTTGTACATATACACAAGTTTTGTATTTTTGTTTTTTGCTTTGACATTGTCAGAAATAAACAATAAAGGCATGAGCCTAGAGAGGCACAAAGAGCAGCAAATTTTGTGTGAAGGTATTTTTGTAAGGAGGCATTATAAGAAGAGTAGAACTATGTTTTGCAAGAACAGTGAAGTAGTTTTGCTATAAGGGCACAGAGATAGATTTTGGAAATAGCGACGAAGGAACATGTGTCTATTGCATAGTCTCCATATGAGCAGTTATCCTCTATGTTGCTTGAAGCATGGTCTCGATGTGAACTTCTACTCTCTAAGAGGACTATTTTCAGAGGGTAGTGTTCATATGGAAATTATTATTTAAAGCATATTTTTGAAGATGAGCATTTTTTGACTCTTGAGGCCCAATGGATAAGACTTTGAGTTCTATGGCTTTGCAAGAAAATCCACCCAAGAGGCACCAGAATGTAGGCCCAAAATGGCCACATACTTAGAAAAGTTTTGAAATTTTTTACCTAAGGCATGAAGTTCCCATTCCGCACATGTTTCAGTGTATATTGGAGTGGATCCACAACAAAGGTTCTCAATCCGCCCAACACTTAGTGTATTTTCGCACTAGGAGCAATTCCACATAGTTTCTAATGTTTTTGGCTCCGGACTGGTGACACGTCCCGAATCCGCAAAATTTTTTGGGGAAAGATGATGTCAGTGTAAAAAAGGTGTAGATTGGTGACCGCTTTGTATTTTTAACATCTTTTGAGTGGCTAAGTGTTGGAGAGCCCGATTCTGGGGAGCGCATAGAACATTTTTGCCCAAAATGGTGATAGGAGGTGGAAAGCAAAACAAAGGCATGTGGATTCATGACAAAGGTCATTTTGACTAACTTTCTTCTAGATTGGTGACAAGCAGCATTGTATACTAATGTTAGTGCGGAATGAAAGAAGAGTTACCTTTACACTACGATGGGTCCGAAATGGTGTTCTGAGTTAATACACTTGCTTGGGTCTGGAATAGAATCCACAAAAGTTTTGAAGAAAATATGATGTCATCAACATTTTTGTGTGGATTTGTGAATGCTTCATCGCCAACAAAGGAAAACAAAGGATAAGGAGCGGATTTCATCCCGCTTCACTTTTAGTGAGTTTTTGTGCCGGATTGGCATTCTGTAGGTTCTGAGGCATAAAAGGTGATGTCATTAATTTTAAAAGTGGAATGGTATTTTGGTTCTTCCCCACCATTGTTCCAAGTATATTCCTTATCAAATCATAGTCGTGCGATGGGGGAAGATCTACGATCAAGATTTTATCAATAATTTTAAAGTATATTAAGGTGATTTCTCATCGGATTCAAAACACAGTCAGTTGGAGGAGGAAGTTGAAGCATCGAGGGTTTCAAGAAAATAAGAACCAGAGACGGTTGTAGATCGATAGTGATGAGGGGCTTCCAAGAAATATTAACGATGCAGATGTAGTCTCCAATGGCCAAAACTTTAGTTGATGTCGAACAACTAGCAAGTTGTAGAGGCTCTGAGCTGCCATGGCGGTCCACTTGCAATGGATTTCATGGAGGATGAACCAGTAAGGAAATGCCAACTAGAACTCTCTACTGAGCTATAAATGATAAATATTTGTAATGTTTCTTAATATTTTTAATTTTGCAAACTATAAATAGAGGTCGAACCCTCATTTTTAAGGGTTGGCTCTAGTGTGTTTTCCTGCACTACTATAAATATTCCCAAGAGCTAATGAAAGGAGCATTGCATTGATTTTTGCCTCAAATTTTGTGTCTTCATGATTTGATATCAGAGGTTCAAATTCTTAAGCTGTATTTCTATAAATACTTGAATGGTTAGTTTGTGCTAGTTATTGGATTACTAATTGCTAGGGTAATTGAAATCTACTTCTGATTAGATCTTTATTGATAGGGAGTGCATTTCTATAAAATCTAAGTATTGATTAATTTTGTTATTTGGATTATCATTGTTTAGATATTGGAATTGTTGTCTGCAATATTTCTCTATTGTGCTTTAATGAATGAAGGTTCATTTGATTTGAGATAATGTTGATCTGAGTGATGTGTATCTAGAAATGGTTCATGGGAGCTTTTTGTTGTAGTGACAATGTTGTTAGCCTATCCATCCACTATTGTTCATATTTTCTAACCCTAATATTTTCTTACCCTAATCTCTAAAACCCTAAGTGAGCATAATTGTGTCAACATCCTATTTAAGTTGACAAGGAACCAGCCTACTCTGGAGGTTGGATTTGAAACCCCTATTTTGGTCCATCCAATATTGAGTGTTGAGTTGTAGCTATCGGGTGCATGCCTGGATAGAAAGTAGGAAGATAGACAACCACAGTATTGAGTAAAACTTGATGCAATTTAGTGCCCAACACTTCTAACTAAATTTAACTAAGAATTCATCTCACAAAAATCCATTAAAGAATAGGTCATTGCAGACCAACTTGTAGAAGCTCCCTTGCTTGATGAACAACCTCTCCTCATTCAACTTCATATCTTCCACATAACAGAAGTTGAAGAATATGTCAAGCTAGAGACAATAATTTACCTAACCCTATACTTTGATGGCTCTTGATGCACTCATGTTGGAGGTGCAAGCATTATTTTCTTCACACCCAAAGGGGAACCACTCCCATTCTCATTTAAATTTGACTTCCCTTATATAAAGAAAAATACAGAATATGAAGCCTTGATCATAGGATTAAAATAGGTCCATGCCATACATATCAAATTCCTTCATATTATAGATGATTCACTTTTAATATTGAACCAAGTGCAAGAGATCTGGAAATGTCATTGTCCAGTTCTCCCATAATATAATACAAATAGATTGCACAATAGCTTATTTTTTGATTTGAGTGGTATGACATTTAGGCTGCTCCATGATCATCAAAACATTTTGTAGATACAATGGCCTCCTTAGGCTCATTAATCGTGTAGAAACCCTCATTAGACACTACATAAATATCCATTTATACACTCACACAATATACCATATCACCCATTTCTCCTAAAAATTATGGTGGAATTCACATGGTCAATACCAAACCACATAACCCTTGGTTTGCATAGATTAAATATTACATCAAATTAGGATTCCTACTATGCAATCTATCACATGCTCATCATCGAGCATTTAAACAAATAGTGATCCACTACAATTTTTTTGGGGAAATCCTCTATCCCTGTAGCTATGATGTCATCCTCTTGCATTTCTTATAACCCCATGAATCTCAATGGGTTGTACAAGAAACCCATGATGGTACTTGTGATGGCTACTTTAGTGGCATGGAAATC
This sequence comes from Wollemia nobilis, assembly GCA_028583015.1. Classification (NCBI taxonomy): domain Eukaryota; kingdom Viridiplantae; phylum Streptophyta; class Pinopsida; order Araucariales; family Araucariaceae; genus Wollemia; species Wollemia nobilis. Next base: position 152,904 of record JAQPPZ010005019.1, read on the forward strand.
ACAAAATACATCCTTCACATGGGATATTATTGGCCAAATATGGAACATGACTATTGTGAATATGTGAGGCACTATGTCAAGTGCCAACAATGTGCAAACCTCACACACCTTCCATCTCAAGATCTCCAATCGATCCAGTCCATATGGCCTTTATCTCAATGGGATCTCAAACTTATTGGATAAATCACACCTGCTTCATCGAGAATTCATAAATTCATCATCACATCCATAGAATATTTCACAAAGTGGGTCGAAGCCATCCGACTTGTTCAAACAAGGATTTTAAAAAGGAGTCTAAGAGTTGGCAAGAAAAGTTCCAAGAAGCCAATAAACTGAAACATCAACTAAAAGGGAAAAGAAGTTGAATGAAGAACAAGAAAAATAAATTCAAAGTTTGAAACAACAATGTCAACTTGAGAAAGCTATGTCTTCTGGTTTTTCTAAAGATGTAATTAAGAAGATTAGAAAAGAATTTCTCTCTAAAGTCCAAGAGAAAATCTCAGGGGTTTAGCTTATCGTTGACTATATAGATGATGCCAACCACTTGCTCCAGAATGTTTAGAAGGATTTAGATCAAATCACTGGAGAGCTATAGCCTATGGTGATTATAACATAGTAGATGTACAAGTTGGTTAATAGCAGACTCAATGATTTTGCTAAGCCGATTCCCAATAAGTAATGGAATCTTGCCAGATTTATTACCAAGACTATGGTAAAGAATCACAAAGCACTTAAAAAATCTTAGCTATTATTTGATATAATTGAAGGAGTTATTAAGGATGTTCTAGATGTAAACAAATAAATTATGCAATTTGGCTTTAGAGGTTTGTGGGAGAAATATCATAGCTTGCTATCATTGGAAGATATTTAGAAAAGCACTAATGAAAATCTACAGGATGAATCTAAGATTGACTCTCTTGAAGATCCACTAAACCAAGATCAATCCACTCAATTGATCATTGATTTTACTAGGTGGATATATCTTATGGAAGACCTGGTAAATAAAGGTAATACTACTAACTATGAAGATATTGGAGAATTGCAGTATATTTACAAATAACTTAAAGAAACATCAAACCCCTATGAAGCATCTTGGAATCAAGATTTACACACTTTGAATTTTATGATTCAAATACTTGGTGATAATTCTAGAGGAAGAAATAAAAAATAATCTTCTCCAAAAGAAGAAAATGAAGAGGAAAATGAAGAAGAAGACAATGAAGAGGAGGCCAAATAAGAGTCCCATCAAGAATAAGAGTAGGATCGAAGGCCCGTAAGGGCAACACATAAGTCATTTTTTATTTTGTGCATATACACAAGTTTTTTATTTTTGTTTTTTGCTCTAATATTGTCAAAAATAAACAATAAATACATGAGCCTAGAGAGACATAGAGAGCAACAAATTTTGTGTGAAGTTATTTTTGTATGGAGGCCTTATAAGAAGAGTAGAACTACATTTTATAAGAACAATGAAGTAGTTTTGCTATAAGGGCACAAAGACAAATTTTTGAAACAACTGTGGAGGAACGTGTCTATTGCATAGTCTTCATATGAGCAGTTATTCTTTGTGTTGCTTGAAGCATGGTCTCGATGTGAACTTCTACTATTTAAGAAGACTATTTTTATAGGGTAGTGTTTATATGGAAATTATTATTTAAAGCATATTTTTGAATATGATTATTTTTTGACTCCTGAGGCCTAATGGATAAGACTCTTATTTCTATGGCTTTGCAAGCAAATCTACCCAGGATCCACTATAATGTAGGCCCAAAATGGCCACATACTTAGAAATTTTTTGAAATTTTTTACCTAAGACATGAATTTCCCATTCTACACATGTTTTAGTGTATATTGGAGCGGATGCACAACAAAGGTTCTCAATACGCCTAACACTTAGTGTATTTTTACACTAGGAGCAATTCCGCATAGTTTTCTAATGTTTTTGGCTCCAGATTGGTGACACATCCCAAATTCACAATATTTTTGGGGAAATATGAAGTCAGCATAAAAAAGGTGCAAATTGGTGACCGCTTTGTATTTTTAACATCTTTTGAGCGACTAAGTGTTGGAGAGCCCGATTCTTGGGAGTGCATAGAACATTTTTTCCCAAAATGGTGATAGGAGCTGGAAAGCAAAACAAAGGCATGCAAATTCATGACAAAGGTCATTTTGACTAAATTTCTTCTAGATTGGTTATAAGCAACATTGTATACTAATGTCAATGCAAAATGAAATAAGAGTTACCTTTACACTATGGTGGGTCTAAAATGGTATTCTGAGTTAATACACTTGCTTGGGTTAGGAATAGAATCTGTAAAATTTTTGAAGAAAATATGATGTAATCAATTTTTTTTTGTGGATTTGTGAATGCTTCATCACCAACAAAGGAAAACAAAGGATAAGGAATGGATTTCATCCCACTTCACTTTTAGTGAGTTTTTGTGCTGGATTGGCATTCCACAAGTTTTGAGGCATAAAAGGTGACATCATTAATTTTAAAAGTGGAATGGTGTTTTGGTTCTTCCCTGCCATTGTTCCAAGTATATTCCTTATCAAATCATAGTCGTGCAATGGGGGAAGATCTATGGTCGATATTTTTTCAATAATTCTAAAGTATATTAAGGTGATTTCTTGCTAGATTCAAAACATAGTCAGTTGGATGAGGAAGTCAAAGCATTGAGGGTTTCAAGAAAACAAGAACCAAAGACAATTGTAGATTGACAGCAACGAAGGGATTCCAATAAATATTAATGATGTAGATGTAGTCTCCAACAACCAAAACTTTAATTGATGCCAAACAACTAGCAAGTTGTAGAGGCTCTGAGCTGCCATGGCATTCCACTTGCAGTAGATTTCATGGAAGATGAACCAGTAAGGAAATGTTAGCTAGAACTCTCTACTAAGCTATAAATGATAAATATTTGTAATGTTTCTTAATTTTTTTAATTCTACAAACTATAAATAGACGTCAAACCCTTATTTTTAAGGTTTAGCTCTAGCGTGTTTGCCTACACTACTGTAAATATTCCCAAGATCTAATGAAATGAGCATTACATTGATCTTTGCCTCAAATTTGCATCTTCATTATCTGGTGTCAAAGATTTGAAATATAAATTTGTATTTCTATTAATACTCAAATGGTTATTTTTTGCAAGTTTTTGGGTACTAACTACTAGGGTAATTGAAATCTACTTCTGATTAGATCTTTATTGATAGGGTGTACATTTCTATAAAATCTAAGTATTGGTTAATTATGTTATTTGGATTATCAGTGTTTAGGTATTGGAATTATTGTTTTCAATATTTATCTATTGTGCTTTAATGAATGAAAGTTTAATTTATTTGGGATAATGTTGATCTGAGTGATGTATATCTAGAAATGGTTCATGGGAGCTTTTTATTGTAGTGACAATGTTGTTAACCTATCCATCTACTGTTGTTCACATTTTATAACCCTAATATTTTCTTACCCTAATATCCAAAACCCTAAGTGAGTATAATTGTATCAGCATCCTCTTTAAGTTGATAAGGAACTAGCCTACTCTAGAGGTTGGATTTGAAACCCCTATTTTGGCCTATCCAATATTGAGTGTTGAGTTGTAGATATCGGGTGCATGCCTAGACAAAAATTAGGAATATAGACAATGATAGTATTGAGTAAAACTTGATGAAATTCAGTGCCCAACACTTCTAATTAAATTCAACTGAGAATTCATCTCACAAAAATCCATTAAAGGATAGGTCATTGCAGACCAACTTGTAAAAGCTCCTTGCTTGATAACCAACATCTCCTCATTCAACTTTCTATCTTCCACATAATAGGAGTTGAAGAGTATTTCAATCCAAAGACAATAGTTGATCTAACCCTATACTTTTATGGCTCTCAATGCACTCATGTTGGAGGTGTAGGCATTGTTTTCTTCACATGCAAATGGGAACCACTCCCCTTATAATTTAAATTGGACTTCCCTTATACAAAAATAATGTAGAATATGAAGCCTTGATCCTAGGATTAAAATAGGTCCATGCCATGCATATCAAATGCCTTCACATTATAGGTGAATCCCTTTTAATAGTGAACCAAGTGCAAGATATCTAGCAATGTCATCGTCAAGTTCTCCTATAATACAGGTAGATTGCATAATAGCTTATTTTATGATTCGAGTGGTATGACATCAAGGTCGATCCATGATCATCAAACCATTTTGTGGATACAATGGCCTCCTTAGGTTAATTAATCCTATAGAACCCCTTATTAGACACTACATAAATATCCATTTATACACTCACCGAATCTAGCATATCACCCACATCTCCTACAGATGATGGTGGCATTGACATGGTCAATACCGAACCACAAAACCCTTGGTTTGCGCATATTAAATATTACATCAAATTAATATTACTACCATACGATATACCACATGCTCATCACCAAGCATTTAAACAAAGAGTGATCAACTACACATTGTTGGGGGACATCCTCTATCATCACAACTATGATTGTATCCTCTTGCATTATCTAGAACCCCATGAATATTAATGGGTTGTACAAGAAACCCATGATGGTACTTGTGGTGGCCACTTTAGTGGCATGGCAATAACAAAACACATCCTTCGCATGGGATATTATTGGCCAAAGATAGAATATTACTATTATGAATATGTGAGGTACTGTGTCAAGTGACAATAGCATGCAAACCTCACACACCTTCCATCTTAATGTCTCCACCCGATCCAATCCATAGGGCCTTTATCTCAATGGGATCTCAACCTTATTTGACAAATCATACCCACTTCATCGAGAAATCACAAATTCATCGTCATAACCATAAAATATTTCATAAAGTGGGTCAAATCCATCCTACTTGTTCAGATAATAGGAGCCAATATCATGGCATTTATCACATACCATATCATTTTTTTCTTTGGAATTAATTTCCAAATTATCTTTGATAATGGGAAATATTTTAAGAAAAAAATTATTCATGTCCTATACACCAAATTTAACATCCATCATAGCTTTTCTACCCCATACTACCCACAGGGTAATGGCTAGGTAGAAGCTACAAATAAAACAATATGTTCCATACTTCACAAAATAGTAGCAAAATCTCATCATGATTGGCATAACCAAATGCCATTAGATTTTTGGGCTTATCATACGAGCATACGTACTCCCATTGGGAAAACCCCTTTCTCATTATTTTATGGCATCGAAGCCATCATGCCCCTTGAACTCAAGATACCTTCCTTACAGGTATCTATGAAGTAATGTATTGATGAAGACACTACTTGTCAAGCCTACCTTGATCAACTAAACCTCCTTTATGAGTGCCACATTCATGCAATCAAGCACTTACGTGTCTACCAATATCACCTTTGCCATGCCTACAATAGTAAGGTACATCAATGTGAATTCCAAATTGGAAATCTAGTTCTCAAAGAGAACCAACAAATCACAAGACAACCTTACAAACAATGAGACAAATTTACCCCAAATTTGTGGGGCCCCTTCATTATCACACAAAAGTTTGGTTTAGGTTCCTATCAATAAGCCAATCTTGAATGTCTCAATGAACTTGAACCTATCAATATCCTCCACCTTCGTACATTCAATGCCTAGTCTACATAGGCATTCACCATCATAAAGTGTACATAGTACTATTTGAAACCACATCACTCATGATGCACATCACAATACATGCATACCTTTTATTTTACAGTTGCATTACACATGTACTTTTGCTTTTTATGTCATTTATATGTTGCTAGTATCTATTTCTTTTTGTAGGATTCACATCATCTACTGCTATACCATCAACAAAGATATGTAACCATACACACTTGCTACCAACATCCTAGCATCCTACCATATAGGTACATCCAACACAACCCCAATACCAATTACATCAACTGATCTAGCCAAGCCACCTGTTAATCTCCATACTAGATAGTCTTCATCTTCCTCTTGTTCAAACCATCACACTCCACCTCGATGCATTTCACCATGCCTTAGGGGTTCATCCTATTCACTTCATTTAGGATATAGTTAGGTTTCCCTATCCTCATTTGATGATAAGTAGGAAGCCACCCATATCCATACACAAGGGTATCCTCCCCATCAGCCTGGGGATACAAGGAACCCTTATTCACCATCCACCCCCCCACATCATCCTTCAAGAACCTACCACTCATCCAATAGGAGCTATACACCTCACTTGGCTCGACCCTCATGTCTACCTTCCCTACTCCCAAGTGGGATGTCTCCATATGCCCAAGCCCTTAAATCCCATGCTTCCCAAGTTGCTTCTATGTACATACCTTCATCCCGCACATGCCTATATCTACAATCATATCCTCTACCACCTATCCTTTAGACACCATCCTTGCCACTTTGAGGCTTACATTTTTAGAAATTTCCATACTCACCAAGGTCACTTACTTCTTTCCCTTCACCATCACAACCACACCTCTCTTCCCATACATACCATGCCACTTCCTATACATTGGAGTCTCAATCCCCACCTTCTTTGATGAAATTGCCTCTCTGCTATGACATACAACATATCATCTTCCACCTTGAGGACCTCAAGATTCATATGAGCCATTACAGTTGCCACATTCCTATGCACCAATCCTCCATAGACCACACATCCTCACCTCCTTGTAGGTCCATTTCCCAGCCTTAAATTTGACCTACATTAGATTATTGACTTGTACCTCCACCATTTAACCACACTCCATCTGCCTCCAAATCACCTCTAGTGGAACCTTACATTTATCCCATGCCTATACCATTTACCCCATTATCATAAATTTTTTATCACCTCATGCACCAAGGCTTCCTTATGTTACCAGATATTTGGTCTATCGATCCATCGCATCCCAAACTGTGCAACTACCATGAAAACAAATTTTACATATATCATCACCAACCATGACATGACATTAAAGACTATCAAACACTTGAAGGCCTGGTGCACAACATGTAACTCCCTCACATAAACATTCCTTCCCATCTATCCAAATTTTGATTCCCCCAAACCACATTATCCCTCAAAATTTACCATCGCATGAATCCTTGATAGCTCCGACATGCTATATTCACAATATATCCAATTACACCAACCACCAAAGCCCTAGCTACAACATTACTTCACCATCACACTCCCAACCTGACCCACATCACTTTGCTCGCTAGTAGTCTCTCTTTATCTTCCCTTTTTATTCTATATTCTTCTTCTTACTTTATCACCTAGTTGTATGGTCATGCTTCGAGAAGCTACATACCTATGTTGATCGAATTTATTTCTTCTATATTAATTTACCTTTGGTAATCCCTCCATCCTACTGGTTACCAAATACCTATTTCTTCTCATTTCTTCTATTTGTAAATACCATCTTCATCTCCTTTCTATTTTTTATATTACTAGACACCTTCCTACGGTTTATATTTTATCCTCCCATTATAGACACACCCCACATTCTAGGGCAACCATTATCACAACATATCACTTTCACCATGATGATACACCATACTTATCTGTAGATAAATTTTCCAAACTTCTCCCTCTACACTTCATGAGCTTCCTCTTGTAGATATTGCATTCCCCCACTTACATCATTTACACTACACCCATTGCATATATCCATATATTTTTCTTTATAAGTTCATTTCAAGTTTGTATATTATTCCCCCCCAAAAAAAAATAATGCACCTCCAATAGGAATAACATATGCACTTTTTAGCATCACCACCTGGATGACCATTCCCCATTTTTAGGATTAGGATATACATAGGTATTTTATTTGGCTTTTATCATTCACTAGTTCATAAATCAAAGGTCACCTCTAGTTGATAGGTTTTACACACTCCTTATAGTTATTTATGCTAGTTCAACTTCTCTCATGGACCATTCACACAGGTTACACATTAAACAAATTTTGAGTCTAGGGAAGATAACACCTTACGTAGATATCACCATATAGAAAATCATTTCCCTTGCTCATCCTATTACTTTCATGGTCAACATATGACTTGGGGATAAACAAAGGGATAATCATAAGCAAAAATAAGACAAACAAGCAAAAAATAAAAGACAACAACCATACAAAAAATAAATAAATAAAAAGAGCACCACAAAACATACATGAGCAATAAATGAGGGGTATAAAAAAAATTAAATACCTCTAGATATCACCATTGTTATGCTTTATTGCCTTTGGTCCTTAGGTTTAACAAAAAACCATGGTATGATTTCCATCGATAGAAATAGACTCCAAGAACCTACCTACCAATGGAATAGTCTTACAAGCGATGGCATGTCTATCACATTAGAGACCTTCTTTTCTATAGATCACTGTTCACTCATGGATGAGCTAGCTAGTTTGACCATGTCTACAATGGGTTAATCCTACCTACCTCAAAATGGGTAAATGAACCTCACTTATTTATACACACAAGCCCAGGATAGATTTTGAACCAGTCAGATCAGTTATTAGCTATCACAATTACTTGCATAATTTTGGGTCTAAGATTTGATTATAAAAACTATGTTAGTCAAAGTTATTACATACAACTTACACCATTCTACATCCTTGAGATCATGGAGTGGATCACATTCACATAGGTACATGTAATGATACAAGTTCTTCCTTTGTGCATTTCAGTTTTCTCATACATGCATGCATACATCTATGTTTCGTAGAGTCATCAAACATCAAATCAATGCTTTCATCCTACTTGGATTCTCTCACATTGTATCAACACATCCCTTTTACATCTATTTACTAAAAATTGCATTACATCACAACATATTGCATTGCATTTAACATATAATCCTTCACATAATTCTACAATATATCTATACTACAATATGATCATTTATCTACACCCTACCACATATGTATATTCATGCATTGTACATTCACCCACACATTATATTATGTTATCTATGCAAACATAATCCAAACACATCTAAATCAACATCAAAAGCACATGTATATATAATAGCCAAAACCAAAAGATATATATATATATATATATATATGCAGTCCATCAAAAAGACCTATAGGCTACAACTTGGGACCATGCCCATCATACATAGTACAAAACTACCCATAGGCTACAATGGTAATAAACCTAACTACCACTAGGAGCCTCTCCACTACCCTCATGACTCACCCTCCTTGACACTATCCCATGTGCTATTGTAGCCCTACTGGACTTTGCCTTCTCTCTTGATCTTTGAGCCCCTACAAGAGACACCACTACTCTCAAACCTGGTGCCACATACTGTGTCTCTACTCTCATACCTCTTTGACCTATTAAAGATGCAATCTAATGACTCCATTGATACTGTGTCCACACATGTATCTATATCCTAGACTATGATAGTACTTGGTCATAATTAGGGAGTGATATCTCATTAATCCCTAGAGAGCAATCACAAGCCACCTACCTTACTATCTTTGTAGCCAACATCCCTCTCCCAAACTCGATATCACTCTACAATCGATATAGCTTTGCTCTCAAAGAAACCACATCATATAGAACCTCCCCTACCACCTGGACTTCCATATCACCATCTCATCCTAGCTATTGTCTCACCATATCAGCTTGTAGCTCTGTAATATTTGCATCCTAAGCTACCAATGTAGATTGATCCCTCTTTGCCCCTACCCACAAATTCTCCACCTCTATTGCCATCCTAGTACATCTATCCTCAAGGGCCTTCTAAGAAATATCACTAGCAATATCTAGGGATATCAACCTCTCAAAATCTATCATCTCTTATAGCCTATGCCTCTCGCTCTTGTGGAGCTCTCCCTCTAGTTATTGTACATGAGTGTGTAACAACAATACCTCCTCCTCGACCTGCTACCTCTCCTACTATTTGATGGAAATATCCTCCATCCTATTAGAGAAAACCATATCTAGGGTGCCATAAAAACCACCTATATAAATACCCTCACCTAAATCCTCCATGGACACTCTCACCTCCTTGGGTTGTGCTCCACCACTTGTAGGAACCTCATTCACTCTCTCTATAGATGAGCTTGAGGTACCACCAAATTATTGCCTTAATCATCATAGATGTACCTCTGTCTCACTACCATATCTAACCTATGACCTGGCCTAAGTACCTCTCATATCCCTCCTTTTGTTGTAGGTGTCCCACCACCATGTGGTACTCCTTGCTCAATAATGCTAACACCTGGCTCCCAAATCTGCATCGCCTACCATGCATCAAACTCTAGTGTAGTCCTTGCATTACTCACATCTAGGATCACTATCGATGGGTTTACTCTTACCGGTCTAGGGTAAAACTATAGGTGGCTACTCCCTATCACCCCATCACCTATAGTATATAATAGGCACATCTGGAAGGTCCTATCATAACCAAAAATACCACATGACTCGACCAAACTAAAAGAACTTGATCTATTGGGTATATCACCCCACCAACCATTTTCCTCAATGAATGGCTCCCAACTGCTCACCATCCTTCTCCCATGTCACCCCACCTATCCAAGGCCTCCACTCAATGGCATGAGGCATCACATTCCTAAATTTGACCCTCTAAAATAGAATATCACCCTCATGTGGTCTCTTAACACCCTTCTCCTCATCATTCTTCCATATCAAAGCATAAGGCAAATATATCTATCCCTTCACATAAACCTTACAAGACAATAATGATGGCCTCTCAATATGCTCCCATGCTCATACCTACAATAAAGGAGTCCAAATCAACCCCTTTCGCTCATCACACACCACATTGTGCAACTCCTTATACACCTAGGATAGCAATGTAGATGACCATGCAAATACAACCCTATGCTACACTATATCGCTCACAATATCCAAAATATTCTAGGTAAACAATACCCCAAAAGTATCAAGTAAAGCATATGTAGAGATCATCATCATCACTGTACATTGGTGCTTAGATATATTTTCATTATTCCACAATAGCTCATAATCCATCTTCTTGATATCCATTTCTCTCCATCCATCACCAAATAATCGCTCCATCATAGCCTTATTAGTATCATTTGATACTACCCTCACTGGCACACCCTCGATCGATAATTTGTATATTCTATATACATCTTCTAAGGTGATGGTCATCTCACCCATTGGAAAATGAAAAATATTATGATCCACATCCCATAACTCACATAAATCTGATATGTATGTCATGTTGGTATGAATACTCTTGCATTCCCACATTCCTCTAAACCATATGACATCCAACCACTTCTCATCATCCTCATTTTTCATTAGCTTATCCAATATGTCCTTCATTGTACAGACACAATGACGTGGCTCGATCATTTTCACCTATTCATACACAAATAACAACGACAAAAACTCATATCAGTTTTATACACAATCATCCAATTAAATAAAATTCAATTTTATTTGAACACATTACACACAAATTAATTTATTTTAATTTATCATGTACTTCGAGATATAAAATAGTGCACAATCCACATATTACAATAAATAAAAAATACAATCACATATTTGGATACCCATTTTGCCATTTCATGGAAAAAGGTCAAACAGATGTGAAAAATAGTACATATTTGACTCCCAATAGTCAAATTTACAATTATCTACATACTCATTGTGGCATGAAATTCAAAATCATGTCAATCCACCAGACATACAAAAAAATATATTTTTTTGAATACCCATTTTCCCACTTTACAATGAAAGTGTTGACAAGTTTTTAAAAAAGTATACAAATATGCACAAAGTTTGAGGTTAAATACACCACAACCCCACCAGAACAGTACACATACCAAATTACACCACATCAAAAGCATAGTCATATTTTTGGACACCCATTTTGCCATTTTCTAGTAAAAGTTCAAACATAAATAAAAAATAGTACATATCAGATTCCCAATAGCCAATTTTACATTCAAACCCATCTAAATCATGGCACATAAGTCAAACACACGTAAAATGCAATCACACACCAAAATAACATACATTTTTGGATACCCATTTCGTCCTTCTACGGTGAAAGTGTCAATGGTTTCCAAAAATAATATACCCATAGTGGAAAACTTAACAATCAAAGTTTCATCATTTACATCCTAACAACTCATATTTAGAAAACATGCTAAATGAAAAAAAAACAAAATAATTATCACAAATTCAGATACCATTTTCTACTTTTGTGGATAAAAATCAAACAGATTTAAAAAACAGTACATAATGACTTCCCAATCTTAAAGTCAAAAAGCACAACTATCCTACCCGTGACCCAGTAAAACTATAGCAAAAATTGGTCAAACCTAAAAAGCGATCATACTTTTGGGTACCCATTAATCCTGTTTAACACTTTTTGTTCCAGTTTCAATTAAAAATTTTCCAAATTTTAAAAATAACATGAAAAACTTCCCCCTATTTCATGCTTTTCCAAAAATTAAATTGTAAAATAAATAAAATAAATAGCACTTATTGGTGGGTCTCCACATCGAGCTCCAGCACTAGTGCATCCTCTTGCCATCCTACTACTCGATGTGGTCAAATACAAGTGCTCTGTGTCACCAACCATCACTCACTCCTCACTCTCCAAGTTTGCCATCATCAAAATGACCCCACATAATTCCAAAAAGGTTTAAATACCCCCAAAAACCTAATTAGGTGCAATTCACCCCCTTACCTATGAATTAAACCCAATTCATCCCAAAACATATGAATCCAAATCCAATTCACCCCCCATCCAATGAATTGAGCCTAGAAACCCCAAAAGCATTCAAATTTCATCCAAAACCCTAGGAAATCATCCAAATTTGATTCTAAAAAACTAGGAAATCTACTTCTTTTCTTTCCCATATGATTTTTCATCAATTTCATCATGCATTTTTCTTCTATCAACTAATTCATCACCACATAACCACATTTCATTTGCCTTATTTTTTATTTCTCGTTTAAGGGGGTATTCATATCCAAAAGTCAGCTTTGCATGCAACCAAACAACCAAACATCCAAAGCACAGATATCATATATGTCTACAAATTTTTTTGTTGAAGATTATCTTATGATTAAAATCTCAATCCCAACCATATATTTTTTAAATCATGAGAGTTGTACGTAACAATGGGGATGTCACTCTAGCATTCATGGTACACAATAAATTATATGTTTGACTAAATCACCACAATATTTGGAGATGTCACTCTGGCATTCATGATACATAATAAATGACATGTTTGAATAATCCATATGTTAACTAGCTCAAATGGTTTGACACTTGTCACCATGTACTCATCAATAAATAAACAACAAAAATTTGAATAGGCATTTGTTCTATTCGTACTTTGTAGCATTCTGCATTGGTCACAAAAGCAAAGCAGTCAAAATTTTCCACCCCCAAGCAACTAGTATGATATTGAAAAATGTCATACAAAATTGTAGACCCAAAATAGCCACATCCTTAGAAAGCATTGAAAATTTTATTCTAAGGTATGAAGTTTCCATTTTGCACATTCTTTAGTGCATTTTGGAGCAAATTTGCAACATGAGTTTCCTAATCCATACAACACTTAGTGCATTTTTTACCTTGAGAGATTTCGCTCAGTTTATAGTGTATAAGGATGCAGATTGGTGATGGGTCCTAATTCTACAAAAGTTTTTGATGATGATGACATCAGTGTAAGAAGTGTGGAATGGCAATTGTGAATGATTTTTACATGCTTCAAGCAGCTAAGTGTCAATAATATAAATTCTATCGAGTCTCAAGAGTATTTTGGTGTGGAATGATGACAAAGAGTATTTTTCACCAACTCTAGTGTGGAATGGTGACACAAAGGTAGAAAGTACTATATTTGATATGAAATGGTGACATAGTCAGTTTTACATTGCATTTGGTGTGGATTGGCTACAAAGTATTATTTGCACTAGCTACAGTGTGGATTGGTGATTTTGCATATTGATCAAGGCAATGATGATGTCAACATGTTTTATTATATAGATTATGGATTGTTTGAAGCCAAATAAGAGAAAAGGAAGATTAGTGTGTGGATTGACTACATATTGCATCCCATTCATCCCTTAACATATTTTATACCAGAATTTGATTTTGTAGAATTGAAGCCATAGAGTATAATGTTAGTAATTAAAAGTGTGGAATGACGCTTTGGTTTTCCCAACTAATTTGTAGAGTATTTTGGGAGGTTTAATCATAGCCATCCATGATGAATATCAACGGTCCAAGTTTTATAACATTTTTGAAGGATTTAAAAGGAAAAAATCACTAGATCAGAGTGCAATCAGTTGAAGGGTAGGAAGACAAAGCGTCGAGGGTTTCTAAGAACAAGAACTAGAGTGGTTGTAGATCTATGGCAAAGCCGAGCTTCCAAGAATAATTGATGGATGAAAGGTAGTTTCTAATTGTTTGAACTATAATTACCACAAATAAACCAAGTTGTATAGATATGTTGCCATGGCAGATTTCTCACAACAGATTTCCTAGAGTTCCCCAACTAGTAAGATGATTCCAAAAAAATCTTTGTTGAGCTGTAAATGTAAAATATTTGAAATATATCCTTAAATTTTTGTTATTTCACAAACTATAAATAGAGGTCAAAACCTCATTTTCAAGGGTCATATCTAGTGCATTTTCTTGCCCTATTGTAAATATTCTTATGGATTAATAGGATCATTACTCTGGTTATTGACTCAAAATTTGTTATCTTCATCACCTTCGTTCAAGAGGTTCGAAGCTTTGAGATGCATTTTTGTTAATACCCTAATGGTTAGTTCATTCCAACTTTTGGATTACTAGTTATGAAGGTAATTCAAATATATTCATGGTTAGATCTATGTTTTTAGGGAGTTTATTTCTATTAGTTATAACTATTGGTCTATTTCGCTATTTGGAAAATCAATATTAGATATTGGAATTGCTTTTCTACAACATGTCTCTATTTGTGCTTTAATGTTTGAAGATATTATATATTTGGGTATTGCTAATTTTGAGTGATGATATACTAGAAATTTTTCACGAGAGATTTTTACTATAGTTTTCTATGCTATTAGCTTATCCATCCATTATTTTATCTCACATTTCTAACCCTAAAACCTTTTTCTAACCCTTTTCTCAAAACCCTAAGTGAGAATAATTGTGTCAACACCATGTTAAAGTTGACAAGGAACAAACCTACTCTAGAGGTTGGATTGAAGTTACCTTTGGTCTATCTAATGTCGAGTGCCAATCAGTGACTATCGATTGTGTGTCTGTATAGAAAACTATAAGATAGATGTTGAGCAAGGTGCAACAACAATATTGTCATTGTTGGCAACACACATGAAATTTCTTGTAATTCTTCTCCCCCTTTGACAATAATACCAAAGCGCTACTGCAAAACTCCCCCTGAGTCCATGCACAACATTATCAGGTAAAAAATATTACAGTTAGCAAAAATCACATATATGAGAAAAAAGATAAACAAACACATAAATGCTCCCCCTGAGAATTTGGTCCCGATAGCTAGTCAATTCTTAGTCTATTCTTGGGAATATGTGACTACTTCATTTCATATTGTCTTCTGAGCATCAACCCTATGTTGTTCTATAATCTCAAACTTGTCCACTGTTAGTGAAGGCATACAATGTTCGTATATTGTTGAGCAAGGTGCAGCAACAGTATTGTCATTATTATCAACATAGACAGATAGATCGGTTGATGTAGTGGATAGGATTTTAGAGGTCATTCAGAGTATTTACAGTGATTTTCCAAGAAGACCAAAGTGGCCCATATGCAAAATATCAAAGAAAAAGACAAGTAAGAAAAGTGTCACGATATCATGACATGCTGGGCAAAAAAGATAAACTGTCGCGATATCATGACATGTTGGGCAAGAAAGAGAAACTATCATGATATTGCGACATGTTGGGCAAGCAGGAAAAACTATCATGATTTCATGACATGTTCGAAGAGAAAGCGCAAGCAGAAAAACTATCACAATTTTGTGATATGTTCGAAGAGAAAGCGCAAGCAGGAAAAACTATTACGATTTTGTGACATGTTCGAAGAGAAAGCGCAAGCAGGAAAAATTGTCACGATTTTGTGACATGTTCAAAGAGAAAGCACAAGCAAGAAAAACTGTTGTGATTTCGCGACATGTTGAAAGAAAATATCAAGCAAGGAAAAGTGTCACGATATCGCGACATGTCACATTTTCGCGACTAAAAGAGGAGAGAGAGTGCAAAGAGAAAAAGTGTCACGATATCGCAACATATTGCAAGAGAGAGAAAAAGTGTCACGATATCGCGACATATTGGAAGAGAGAGAGTTAGCAACAAAAAGTGTCACGATATCGTGACATATTGCAAGAGGAAGAGCTCAAGAGAAAAAGTGTCGCGATATCGCGACATATTGGAATAGAGAGAGTTAGCAACAAAAAGTTTCACGATATCGTGACATATTGCAAGAGGAAGAGCTCAAGAGAAAAAGTGTCGCGATATCGTGACATGTTGCATTTTCATGACCCGAAGAAAAGAAAAGATCTCGAGAGAAAAAGTGTCACGATATCGTGACATGTCGCGTTTTCGCAACCCAAAGAGAAGAAAAGAGCTAAGGAGAAAAAGTGTTGCGATATTGTGACATGTCACGTTTTCATGACCCAAAGAGGAGAGAGAGTGTATGGAGGTGAAAGTGTCACAATATTGCAACATGTTGTATTTTCACGGGTACAAGCCAAGAAAAGAAGCAAGGAGGCGAAAGTGTCACGATATCACGACATGTATTTTCATGGGTAAAAGCCAAGAAGAGGACAAAAAGGTAGAAGTGTCATGATTTCGTGATAGGGCACATTGGCACGATGTAAGAAGGAGAACCTAGTTGAAATAAGAACTATGACAGTTAACTAAAGTCGAATGGTAGTTACAGGGGCAGTTACAGAGTGTAATCATCCAGCTAATATAAGAAGAGTGAACTGAAGTCAGAATGACAGTTACAGGGGCAGTTACAGAGAGAAATCATGCAGCTAAAATAAGAACAGTGAACGAAAGTAACGAAGGCAGTTACAGGGGCCATTACAGAGTAAAATCATGTAGCTAAAATACGAAGTGTAATAGTGAACAAAAGTCAGAGCGGCAATTATAGGGCCTGATACAGAGTAAAATCATCAAGCGATGGTTATACTGAAAGTCATCTGACAAAGACCAAGAGTTGAACATAGAAACACTTCGAAGCCTTAATAAAGAGCCAAAACTATTAATAGGTTGCATGTAAGAATATTGTGTCATACAGGAGTTACAAATAGAAATTACTATTAATAGGGTGCATGTGAGAATATGGAAGTTACAGAAGACCAAGAGTTACGATATGAAAATATTGTTATAAAAGGATCATTGCATGGAGAATTAAAGTGTTGCTCATTATGGGAAAGTGTCACCGTATAGAGGGAGAGTGTTGTGAAAAAGAGGATAGAGAGCACGGCTGAGAGAGCTCAGTTGAGAGAGAGCGGCTGAAAGAGAAAGTGTGGCTGAGAGAGCGTAGCTGAGAGAGCACAGCTGAGAGAGCACGGCTAAGAGAGCGTGGCTAATAGAGGGAAAATAGGGCTATAAGATTGTAGTAAGTAGAGCTGTAAGATTGAGCCATAAGAGTGAGCCGTAAGACAAGGCAGTAAGAGTGTGGTAAGCAGAGCCATAAGAGTGGGTGTGTTTCATGAATTGAAAGATAGGTTGGGTGAGCAATAGACTAGTGAGGGTCTTGTAAAAGTGAAGGCATTTTTATGTCAAAAAATATTCAAAATAGAATTCCGAGTTGGTGCTTGGAATCAGGGGTTGGTGCTCCTTTCTATTGGTGTAGATAAATCAGGGTTTGGTGCTCCTTCTAGTCAGTGCTGGTAAATCAGGGGTTGGTGCTCCTTCCAGTCGATGCTAGTAAATCAGGGGTTGGTGCTCCTTTCTATTGGTGTAGATAAATCAGGGGTTGGTGCTCCTTCCAATCGGTGCTGATAAATCAGGGGTTGGTGCTCTTTTCTATTGGTGCAAATAAATTAGGGGTTGGTGCTCCTTCCAGTGGGTGCTGGTAAATTGATTGTAAAGTTGGTGCTTTGCAAAGGCTATATTTGGATGGGAGTCCAAGCAATCAATTTTTGAGGAGTAGCCAAATTGGTGAACCTCGTTACATCTTGTGTTATGTGATGCTCTCTTGTTGTAATTGCTTTATGTGGCTTTAAGTTTTCATTATTTCAGCTTTAAGAGTTGTAGATTTAAATTTAAAGAACTACACTGATTCACCCCCCCTCTCAGTGCCATTGTAAGACTAACAATTGGAATCAGAGCAAGGTTCCATTTTTAGGCTAAATCAGTTAGGGTTGATATTGGATTAGTACGCAATGGGTAAGAAGAATAGATTCTCCTTCAATAAGGCATCTCAGTCAGTTTCAGTTCCTGTGGAAGAGAAAATTGAACCAAAAAAGATAGGAGTGAATTCTGAAGTATGTGATCAAAACCTTGAGGCTAAAGTAGATCTAGAAGGTGAGTTGATCACTGCACTTGAAGTGTTGAATATAAAAAGGAAAAAGAACAAAATACTGTGCAAGAAGTTGGAATAATATGGGGATGAGATTGAAGATCTCTGTTTACAAGTTCAAAAGGCCAAGAAAATAGAAGAAGCCTTGAAGACACACCTAGATGATGAAGTCGATATATGTAGCAAATGTGAAGATAAATCTAACAAATTTATTGTTGATCTAAAGCTGCAAGTAGAAGAGTCAAAAAGGATTGAAGAAATTCTTAGATCACAGATCAATGAGAAAGAGACTGTTTACTGAAAACAAGAAGTGATTGTTTTATTGAAGAAACAACTAGAAGAGGCCAATACAAATCTCAAATTTGAGAAGAGCACAAAGTTGCTAGATAAAATGATAAAGAAACAAAGAAGCTACACGGCTAAGCTTGGTCTTGGATATGAAGTTGAACAACCTTCATATTCCAAATATGCAGAGAAGAAATTCACTGTTGAAGGATCGAAGCAAGAAAATTTTGAAGCTGAATCTTAAAAAAGAAGAAAATATCAAAGAAGATCTACAGCAAAGCAACCACAACAAAAGAGGTTCTATCACTCTCACTCTTTTCATAACAATGCTTGTAATGACTATTGTTTTAGATGCAACCTTTATTGTCATAAGGCAATTTATTGTGGATTGAATAATAAATCAAAGAGGTATGCTGGTAGAAATACATCTGTGTTTCTAAGTGAACACCATGTGCAATGTTTTAAATGTAATGGTCATGGGCACATAGCAAGGTTTTGTCCAAGCACTTTTGTATCTAATCTAAGGCAAGATCGTAGATTTCATCAGACACAAAGAATGCAACATAGACAGGGAACATATCATGTGCATAAAAGAAAGGAAAATAATCATCCATAAAGGATGCACAAGAGACAACCGTGCAAGAAGAATGTTCAAGTTCATGAAAAGGTGCAAAATAGGGATGTAGTTGAAAAACTCAAGCCCAAGTTCAAGAAAGTTTGGAGAAATATAGAAGAAAGGAAATCATGTCTCCTTGGACTGAAGGAGACTACTCCGCTATTGCACTAAGCCACTCCAGGTGGCACATCCTCAGGGGGAGCAATATTAAAGTTTTATTTTAATGCTCCTATGTATTTAGTTGATTATCTAAGGATGAAAGGCAAGCATTCAGGGAATTGTCGTATAGTTGTTAAAGTGTGTTTTCAGTTTATATAGTGGTTTGAGGAAGTGTTGTGAATGTGTACGAAGTGAGTGCGCAAAGAACGTAAAAGGCAAAGACGATTGCTAAGTTTGGCTATAACGGCATAGAGCATGCTACAGACATATTTTTGGCTAGGAGGATTGAGGTAGCCTACTGGATTATCACTGTAGAGAGAGACAAACAACTGTCATTAGGTTCAAGCTTGTTGAGAATATCCAAGATGCATATGCAGAAGCTGCTAGCATTGCAGAACAAAAAGTTGGCTATATACGAACATTGTATGCCTTCACTAACAGTGGACAAGTTTGAGATTGCAGAGCAACAGAGGGTTGATGCTCAGAAGACAGTATGAAATGAAGTGGTCACATATTCCCAAGAATATACTAATAATTGACTAGCTATTAGGACCAAATTCTCAGGGGGAGCATTTATGTGTTTGTTTATCTTTTTGCTCATATATATGATTTTTGCTAACTGTAATATTTTTTTTCTTAGAATGTTGTGCATGGACTCAGGGGGAGTTTTGCAATAGCCCTTTGGTATTATTGTCAAATGGGGAGAAGAATTACAAGAAATTGCACGTGTTGCCAACAATTCCAAAGGGTGAGATTGTTGAGCAAGGTGCAACAACAGTATTGTCATTGTTGTCAACACAGATAGATAGATCAGTTGATGCAGTGGACAGGAGTTCAGAGGTCATTCAGATTATTTACAATGATTTTCCAAGAAGACCAAAGTGGCCGATATGCAAAAGATCAAAGAAAAATACAAGAAAGAAAAGTGTCGCGATATCGCGAAAATGTTGGGCAAAAAAGAGAAACTGTCGCGATATCGTGACATGTTGGGCAAGAAAGAGAAACTATCATGATATCGCGACATGTTGAGCAAGAATGAAAAACTATCACGATATCGCGACATGTTGAGCAAGCATGAGAAACTATCGCAATATCGCGACATGTTGGGCAAGCAAGAAAAACTATCGCGATTTCACAACATGTTCAAAGAGAAAGTGCAAGCAGGAAAAAATGTTGTGATTTTGTGACATGTTCAAAGAGAAAGTGCAAGCAGGAAAAAATATCACGATTTCATGACATGTTCGTAGAGAAAGCGCAAGCAGGAAAAACTATTGCGATTTCATGACATGTTCGAAGAGAAAGCACAAGCAAGAAAAACTGTCGAGATTTCACATGTTGAAAGAAAAGAGCAAGCAAGGAAAAGTGTCACGATATCATGACATGTCACGTTTTCATGACTAAAATAGGAGATAGAATGCAAAGAGAAAAAGTGTCACGATATCACGACATATTGCAAGAGAGAGAAATCACGACATATTGAGAGAGAGAGAAAAAGTGTCACGATATCGTGACATATTGGAAGAGAGAGTAAGTAAGAAAAAGTGTCGCGATATCGCGACACTTTGCAAGAGAGAAAAAGTGTCACAATATCATGACATATTGGAAGAGAGAGAGTTAGCAACAAAAAGTGTCGTGATATCGTGACATATTGCAAGAGGACTCAAGAGAAAAAGTGTCACGATATCGCAACATGTCGCATTTTTGTGACCCGAAGAAAAGAAAGAGCTCGAGAGAAAAAATGTCGCGATATCGCTACATGTCGCATTTTTCGTGACCCGAAGAGAAGAAAAGAGCTGAGGAGAAAAAGTGTCACTATATCGTGACATGTCACATTTTCGTGACCCAAAGAGGAGAGAGAGTGTACGGAGGCGAAAGTGTCGCGATATCGCGACATGTATTTTCATGGGTACAAGCCAAGAAAAGAAGCAAGGAGGTGAAAGTGTCGTGATATCACGACATGTGTTTTCGTAGGTAAAATCCAAGAAGAGGACAAAAAGGTAGAAGTGTCACGATTTCACGATAGGGCGCATTGGTGCGATGTAAGAAGAAGAACCCGATCAAAATAAGAACTGTGACAGTTAACTGAAGTCGAATGGTAGTTACAGGGGCAGTTATAGAGTGTAATCATGCAGCTAAAATAAGAAGAGTGAACTGAAGTTAGAACGATAGTTACAGGGGCAGTTACAGAGAGAAATCATGCAACTAAAATAAGAACAGTGAACAGAAGTAACGACGACAGTTATAGGGGCCATTATAGAGTAAAATCATGTAGCTAAAATACGAAGTGTAATAGTGAAAAAAAGTCAGAGAGGCAGTTACAGGGCCCGATACGAAGTAAAATCATCAAGCGGTGGTTATACTAAAAGCCATCTGACAAAAACCAAGAGTTAAACAAAGAAACGCTTCGAAGCCTTAATAAAGAGCCAAAACTATTAATAGGTTGCATGTAAGAATATTGTGTCATACAGGAGTTACAAATAGAAATTACTATTAATAGGGTGCATGTGAGAATATGGAAGTTACAGAAGACCAGGAGTTACGATATGAAAATATTGTTATAAAATGATCATTGCGTGGAGAATTAGTGCTGCTCATTATGGGAAAGTGCCACCGTATAGAGGGAGAGTGTTGCAAAAAAGAGGATAGAGAGTGTGGCTGAGAGAGAGCAGCTAAAAGAGAAAGTGTGGCTAAGAGAGCACGACTGAGAGAGCGCAGCTAAGAGAGAGCGGCTGAGAGAGCGTGGATGAGAGAGCATGGCTAAAAGAGGGAAAACAGGGCTATAAGAGAGTAGTAAGCAGAGCCATAAGATTGAGCCATAAGAGTGAGCCGTAAGACAGGGCTGTAAGAGTGCGGTAAGCAGAGCCGTAAGAGTGGGTGTGTTTCATGAATTGAAAGAGAGGTTGGGTAAGCAATAGACCAGTGAGGGTCTTGTAAAAGTGAAGGCATTTTTATGTCAAAATAGATTCAAAATAGAAGTCTAAGTTGGTGCTTGGAATCAGGGGTTGGTGCTCCTTTCTATTGGTGTAGATAAATCAGGGGTTGGTGCTCCCTCCAGCCAGTGTTGGTAAATCAAGGGTTGGTGCTCCTTCCAGTCGATGCTGGTAAATCAGGGGTTAGTGCTCCTTTTTGTTGGTGTAGATAAATCAGGGGTTGGTGCTCCTTCCAGTCGATGCTGGTAAATCAGGGGTTGGTGCTCCTTTCTATTTGTGCAGATAAATTAAGGGTTGGTGCTCCTTCTAGTGGGTGTTGGTAAATTGATTGTAAAGTTGGTGCTTTGCAAAGGCTAGATTTGGATGGGAGTCCAAGTAGTCAATTTTTGAGGAGTAGCCAAATTGGTGAACCTCGTTACATCTTGTGTTATGTGATGCTCTCTTGTTGTACTTACTTTATGTGGCTTTAAGTTTTCATCATTTCAGCTTTAAAAGTTGTAGATTTAAATTTAAAGAACTACACTGATTCACCCCCCCTCTCAGTGCCATTGTAAGACTAACAATAGACAATCACATTGTCAAGTAAAACTTGATGTCAATTTGATGCCCAACAGTTTTTGGCATGCCCAGTGGGACAAGTTCATAAGGAATACAAAAATCCATCATATGAGTTATTGTTTTATCTCTACCTAGAGGAATCAAGATTTGGTGAATTGTCTTGACCTTACTAAGCATAGAATAGCAAATTCACCTGGTGACTCCCTGGTATTTGAACCCAAAAAAGAATTACCCTTGTAGAACAATTCCCTTTCATGTATACTAGGTCATTCAAAAGGAATAACCTTGAATTATATTTTTATTGTGAGCTACCTTATAGAGGGTCTAATATTATTAGAAATTTAAATCAAGATTTCCATTTAGAAGAAGAACTTCCTAAGAAAAATCTTGTATTTAATCCAACAACTCCTTCAGCAAGACCTACACCTAGAAACATGGCTGGAAATGCATCAGCAAATCAAGGAAATGTACCCCCAAATTAGACTTTACAAATAATACCCTAGCTGGAACACAAATAGTCCTCTTAGATTAGCCCATATGAATCCCATTACCTAGGATGTGTCCAAGGCTATCCCCACTTATTATGGATCTAGAAATATAGTATATGAGAACTATCAAGACATTTTGAATTTGGAAACAATCCACAACATAAATGAGGAGGATGTTATTGTGAGGATCCTAGCCCTATCCTTCAGAGGAAGGATTTTACATTGCTTTAGGACTTTTGAAGATAACACTATAACTTCATGGGTAGCATTCACTGAGCCTTTTGTGGAATAATTTAATGAATATGTTGATCATTTTTCCTTATTTAGTTTACATCCATGAAAAAATATTAGCAAGATACCGTAGCAAATTTCAATTTGAGGTTTAGAAAAACATGGAAGATAATTCCCCTTGTAGCAAAACCAATTGCATGCCTTTCTTATATGTATTATATCAGAGCTCTTGGATCAAATCTAGGATTGCAAACCCAACAATCTAGAGTGGAAACCTTTCCACAAGTTTATAATGCAACAGTTCATGTTGAGAATATCCTAATTAATGTGGGAATATTACCTCCCAAATATGTGCTACCTTATAGTTTAAAAACCTCTAATGGCCAAATCCAAGCTACTAATTCATCTTACATGGATCCCCTTTCCTTATCATCCTCATATCCACAAATGAATCCCATTCTTCATCCAAAATCACCTTCCACTACAGTTCCTTTCCATCCCATTCCTTCTCAGAGTTCTAAAGAGTTTTATTTTATTCTTTATATACAAAACACTCTAAAAAATCTGATTAACAGAATAAAATCAATGGAAAAAAGGGATCAAAAGAGCTCTCAACAGAGGAGATTTCCATATGTGAATAAATATCAAAGACTTGGTCCTAGTAATAGTACTAGGGTCAGAGTGAATGCAATATATGAAGAGTCTAAGTGTTATCCAAAGATAAGTTTGGTTAATGTCTAGTTTTTGGTGTGTAATGATCCTCATGATACATAGTCTTGTGTCATGTACCAACACCATGTTCAACAAGCTATGGATCAAGGTAAGAGGAATCAAAAGGGAAGAGTAAATATGTTATGGCAATCTAACAAAATCATGGTTGGGAAAGAGTTGGATGAAGATGGCCAAATTATTATTATGACAAGGTCAGGGAAGAAAACCTTGCATGTATATCCACAAAATATGGGACAATTCTAGGTTCCATCTCAAAAAATGAATGACCCACCTCTCCAAAGAAGTGATACTTTTTCTATTTCCCAGGTTAAAGAGAAAGAGAAAACATATAGTCTCACAAAAAGACTTGAAAAAAAAATTAGTGAGATCGAATAAGTTCTAAATATGAGGCTCAAGAGAGGCTTAGATTCCTTTCTACTACCAAAATATAAAAAATAGAATCCACTTAGCAATATAAAAGGAAACACTATGAGTTGAAAAGAAGACCTGAGAGCACCACCTTGGCTAAATCTGAATACAATATTGTAGAAGAGATGAAAATGATTCCATCAAAATCTAGTTTATATGATACTCTTTTCATTTCCAGCTAGATAGACTTGCTTAAGGCTTCTCTCAACAAGTATCCATAGGATAGGTAGGCCACCACAATTCTTAGTATACCCTTAGAAAAGAAAGAAATGTCCCCTACTATTTTAAATAATAAACCCCCTCCTTTCTATATTTATTTAATTATGGAATTTTGGGTAGTCCAAAATTGTATGATCAATTCAAGAGCATCAACTACAATTATGCCTAAAGTGGTCTATGAAGATATGGGTATAGAATATACTCGATCTTGCCCTGGAGTATTACAATTGGATGGAACACCTATAAAAATAGTGGGAGTAATAAAGGATGTTTTAATGAGGTTACATAGAACCCTCAAGGTGACAATAGTACAAGAAATAAAAGTGGTTGATCTAGAGCCCTAATTTGTTTTATGCCTCTAAAGGGAGTTCACTATAAAATTATGTGGATGCATGTATATGGATTATTCCAGCATGGTCATTCCCTTCAAAGGGAAGAGGATAAGGATAACACCTGAAAAGCCTATGTCTTATCACATAGAAAAAAAATTAAGAAGACATGTGCAACCTCACTTATTTGGAAGAGTTTGAAATTGTGGATAAATTTAAATAATTGGAATTAGAGGATGAATTACCTTTTAGAGAGTATTATAGACAATTTGGGATAGGCATGGGCACATACAATATTTTTTTATAATTAGAGAAGAACATTCCTACTATATCTAATTAGTATTTGAGAAATATAGAGGTATGGACCATTCACTTTGACGATGCTAGATGTAGAAATGGTGTTGGTGCTGGTGTGGTGCTATAGTCCCAATCACAAGGTACAAAGAGTTTTACCTAAAGATTAACATGGTCATGTACCAATAATATTACATAATATGAGGTTCTATGCCTCAGACTGATGTAAGTATAAAATATGAGCATTAAGATATTGAACATATATGATGACTCTGAGTTAATCATCCATTAGGTAAGAGAAATATGCAACAATAAACACCATTAGATAAAAGCATACATAAATAGGGTATGGGATCTGATGGAATATTTTGATTCCCTAAATATAAACTTTTTCTCCAAAGAAAATAATACTTTGGTAGACTCCTTAGCAGGAAGGGAAGATAACTTCAACCCTTATATAGATATTGGAGTCAAGAAAGACAAAGGAATCAAAATTATTTTTAGGCTTGTAGTACCAAATAAGCAGATTTTTTGGCAAATTTTTGAAAGTGATGAACAAATAATTGATTTTATGGTAAGAGAAGCATGTATCTCCACTTTTAAAGAATAAAATCTAGAGTAAATTGATCAATAGGATGTTATTAAACTTAGGAATAATCACATACCTAGAGTTTTGGTCACCTTAGAAAGCATGTTTGATAATAAAGATTGAAAAAGGACCAGAGCCATGGAAGTCAATAAATTTTTTTATAAAGAATTTGAAGTCGATACTAAAAATAATCTCAATTTTAGAATTCGATATTAACTATAGGAAGAAGAAGATATCAAGGCTTTATGCCTAAAGTACCCATATATCATAGCTTGGTCATATGAATACCTCAAGGTATATGACAAAAGTATTATCCAACACTTTATTGAGCTAGAGCCTGATGTAAAGCCTTTTAGGTAGAAGTAAAGGCCTATAAATATAAGGGTCAAAGACATTATGAGAGAAGAGCTCTTAAATTTTTTAAAGTCTAAGATCATCCATCCAATAAAATATTCAACCTAGGTAGCCAACTTGGTACCTGTGAGAAAAAAGAATGGCGATATTTTCTTGTGTGTAGATTTAAAAAAAATTAACCAAGAATATCTTAAAGATCACTACCCCCTTCCATATATTGATCAAATATTACAAATAGTGTTAAGGGAATAAAGTTTCTCACTATTGGATGGCTTCTCTGGAAATAACCATATTTGGGTGAAGAATGAAAATCAGTATAAAACAACATTCACCATAAAATGGGACACATTTGCCTACTAGAGAATTCCTTTTAGGTTGTCCAATGCGGGAGCCACATTTCAGAGAGCCATGGACTATGAATTTTGGAAAATTATTAATAAGGTAATTCTAGTCTATTTGGATGACATGACAGTGTTTTCTCACAACAAGCATGACCCCTTAGCACACCTTGAGATTTTTTTTAAAAGTGCAGGGAATTTGGTATTTTTCTCAATCCCAAGAAATCATTCTTTGTAGTTCATGAGGGAAAGTTTCTAGGTCATGTAGTCTCAAAATAAGGTATGACCATAGATCCAAATATAATTAAATATATTCTAACCCTTTCATTGCCTATGAATAAGAAAGCCTTGAAAACATTTTTGGGTCAAATAAAATTTGTCAAGAAATTCACTTTTGACTTTGCACAAAAGGTAATGCATATATCTGAACTACTCAAGAAAAATGTTGAGTTCAAATGGACTAAATTTAGGAAAAAATATTTTGAGATAATAAAGCAATCCATTGCAATAGCCCTAGTACTAGTAAACCCAAATTTCAGTAAGGATTTTATCCTTTATGCTTATGGAGCTAAAGAGAGTTATGCCTTAGTGCTCACTCAAAAGCATGATCAAGGTGAGGAATATCCCATATTATTTTGGAGCTAGACTCTTTATGATTACCAAGTTAATTATAATTTTATTGAGAAACAAGTATTTACTTTGATGAAGTCATTGAAGAATTTTAGGTAGTAAAGTAAGACACTGGTATATGTTGTTCACCCAGATGTATGAAACTTTATTCTACAAGGTGAACTAGGAGATAAGAGAGTTGGTTGGATCACAAAAATATAGGAATATGATGTGGAAATAAATCCCACCAAGTTGGTAAGAGGTAGGCCCTTATGCCAAGGTATAACAGAGGCAACAACATCAATAGAAATGATATCTTGCCAAGTAGCAAAAGATGATCAAATTGAAGAAATGCAGCCAGGAGACTCTAATTGGGTCGACTAGATGATCAAGCACTTTCAAACTAAAGTATGTCTTCCTGATATTAATGCATCACAAAGAATAATATATAGACCTCAATATTTGAAGTGTGTCTTCTTACCAGAAGGGCTATACAAAAGGAACCTTGATGGAGTCCTACTTAAGTGATTAAAAGATGATCAACAATAAAATTTCATTGAGGAGTTCTGTGGAGGGCCATATAGAGGAAATTTTTTAAGAAGAGTTACAAATTTTAAAATCATAATATCAAGCTACTATTGGCCTACTATATTTGTTGACAAATTCAAGGTCACTAGAGCCCGTGACAAATATCAACAACATGTAGGGAGGACAAGGAATGTGTTATTACTCCTCAAGCCAATACAAGTTGAAGAGCACTTTCAAAAATGGGGTTTGGACTTTATAGGGATCATAAACCATCATTCTTTAGTAGATAACAAGTATATTATAACTACCACATACTACATCACTAGATGGGTAGAGGTTATTCCTACCAAGAAATTAGATCAGAAAGTTATGATCAATTTTATGGAAAGTTTTATTTCAAGGTTTAGAGTTTTAGAATCCTTGGTGAGTGACAATGGGCCAACCTTTATAGGAGCCAAATATATTAAATTTGATAGAAATTATGGTATAACAATTAAGAATACTTAAAAGTATTACCCTCAAGGGAATGGACTTGCATAGTCTACCAACAAAAACCTATTAAGGATTTTGAGGAGATCACTAGACAATAAGAGAAGTTGGCACCTAATGCTGGAGCAAGATTTATGGGTAGATATGATTACTATTAATAAGTCCATCAAGGCTTCTCCTTATGCTTTTGTATATGGCAAGGAGGTAATGTTACCGGTCCATGTGAAAATTCTAGCACTCAACTGATAAATACATAAGAAGAATCGAAGGAAAATATAGTGGAAACAAGGCTGACACACCTACTGCAACTAGAAGAGAAGAGAGCTCAGGCCTATAATAAATATCAAAAGCATTATGTGGACATCAAGGCATGGTTCAATAAAAAGGTATGGTTAAAAAAATTCTAGGTTGAAGACTCAATTCTGAGGTGGAATGTTGAGAGAGCAAAATTGGGACATCATCAGAAGTTTGATTTTTTCTAGGATGGTCCTTTCAAAATAGTAGAAGCCAAAGAGACCAATGTTTTCCAACTCAAAAATCTAGAGGGGAATATATAGTAGATTCTAGTTAATGATTTCATCTTAAACTCTACTTTTATTGAAATATAAGCTCATTGTAACATATGTATATACATTGTATCATATTTCTTTTTTCTTTTTTGCACTTTGTATCAAGTTTTGTTTTGCTAACATGTTGTAATAAAAGAAAATTTTACAAAATTGGCTAAGTGTCCCCAAAGGATGCAACAAGTTCCTATTCCACATTCAAATTCACTAAGAGTGAATTGGAATGACAAGTGGATTCCAATCCACACTTAAATGAACTACATATTTAGCAAAATGAAGCATGCATTATTTTTTGTACTCAAGTAGACTAAGTGACAATGAAATAACAATCTACTCCAATATGCTGGATTTCAAGACTATTGTTGTGTGAAATGAGGAGGGTCCTAATCTGCCATAATTTAGAGTTATGTTGGGTAAAATAAAAAGGGTGGCAATCCATAAATTTCAAGCCTATTTTTGAGTGGGGCAACAATTCCGTATTATACCACTTGAAAATGGAAAAAAGTTACATATTAATTGCTAAAAATTATAATGATGGTGCATGATTGGCAAATAGCCACTGCATACTATATTTTGAATTAAAGGATGTATGAGGAAGGCATAAAAATAAGGGTATTAGGGTTATCTATTTTGACTGGCAAAATTTTTTTGGTCAAAGAATGCATGAGTAATTAGTAAGAATGAGGATAAGCTTTGATGCACCTTGTTTTAGGCATTGCTCAAACCTGGTCTAGATGTTTTTCACTTCTATACTGGATATGATGCCCTAGATTCCAATAAAGGACAATACCAGTGAATGAGACCCCATTTTGGTCTATTATTGGACTAATCATCTAAGAAGCATTGAGTCCTTTTATAAATTCAACTTGGAATTCTTAGGGCCACCATTGAAAATAATGTATGGAGAATGCCCTAGGTTATTGCATCTGGATAATAAAATATTGAGAACAGAATGTGCAGAGTAAGAAGATTGGTATCGAAGAGAGGGCATAATAATTAGTCTATATGGCTTTATGGGTAAGCATTTTCTACTGCCCCATTTTGTCACAGAATTCATAGATTTGAACTATGAATCTGGAAGAAAGAGGATATCTATGTTGACCTACCATAGTGTTGATGAAATAACCATCAATAAGAAGAGATAAGATGAACAAATTTACCAATACATGGATAGTTTGGGTTTATTTTACATCCCTCAGAGATGGAGTTATGATTCAAATGATGTTTTCTATAAGATGAACATAGCCCTAAATGGATAAAAGGTCTACAAATTTGAGAAGAGACACAGGCCCCATTTTGAATAGGGTAGAATTAATAAAGAAACTACTCTTTTGGAGTGGAATTTTTCTAATATGGATCAAATTCCTCCATGGTTAGACTTTTATGAATAAATTGTGGATTTTGATCCAAAAAATAATATAAAGCATCGATTGAAAGAGTCTACAATCAAATATATTGAGGAAAAAATAGAAAATAAAGAAGAACCTCAATCTTAGGAAACCACTAGTTATGGATAAGAGAAAAAAGATAAGTGATAGAAAGTGATAAGTTTATCTGGCAAGTTTTTCAAAGAAAATCCAAGAGGGTAGCAAAAATAATTAAGAAAGATATTTCAAATAAGAAGAGGTTGGATAAAGATTACATAGTTGAGAAAACATCTATTCTAGTTGCAAAGGAATTAATTCAACCAGTATAGCAACATATTATAGAGACAGCCCCACAACACCCTACATCAGTAGGTGATGGTATGGTCTCTAATCCCTCTTCTCCTCTTTCTCCTCCAAATTCCCTAAGGAAATCTCACTCTTTTTTTGAGCAAGAAGTTGTAATAAAGGTACCTTATCCACCCCTAGTCCACCACCTATTTTATTAGTTACTAAGGAGGTATAAACAAACCCATCTCCTCCAAGGTCACCTCAAGTTCCATATTCATCATCTCCCATAGTTCTATCCTCACAATTACAACCACCATCCTCATCTAAAGAGAAAATTGTTTCAAGTGCACCCATTCACCCATTTGTGAGTCTCACTCTAATTTCCATGAGTCTACCAATTGCAACAACAATAGTGGTCACAAATTTCACCATGGTCACAGATTATACTATAACCACTTCTGCATAGTTGTGGTCGACTATTGATTCTACTCTTGCATATCTTGTATCTTCTTCTCATCTTGCTACAAGTTGCCCTACTCAAGAAATTTTTTAGAAAGAGTAGGAATCTACAAAAAAATCAATAATTTTTGGGTAGAAAAGCTATCTAGGATTTTTGATGAGCCACGAAAATGCTCATATTTTGCATGGTTTTTTTCTAATTATTATGTAGGAATATAATAGGAACTGTGTACTTTTATGAATTATTATGTAATTATTTAATAGAATTGTGTGTGTTATCTAATTTGTGTGTTTTAGTGTGTTTGTGTGGAAATGTAGTTGGTTTTGACATATTTGGATCAATCGAGGTCCTTCATGGACCTGGCACTCTATTTCTTCTAGGATCAAGGCATGGTGGTTAGGCACCTTCCTCTTCAAGGAAGGCACCAATAGAAGGTAGGTGCCTTCCGTATAAATAAGGTGCCCGACATACTTATGTGCCTTCTGCATAAGGAAGGTTCCCCATACAAATCAAGGCACCTTACGCATAAGGAAGGTGCCCATACAAGGCAAGGTGCCTTCCACATAAAGAAGGTGCCCAACATCAGTAGGTGCCTTCCACATGAAGAAGGTTCTCAACATCAGTATGCACCTTCCACATAAATAAGGCGCCTACCAAAGCACTTGAGGAATGTGCCTTCCTCATAGAGAAGGTGCCTCCATTCTTCACCAGTTGTCCAAATAAAACGACGTGGGAAGTGTTGACCAATGTAGTTCTAATTCCATGTCACACAAGACAATTTTAGGAATTGTACCAATGGACGAGAATGTCTTACCTATGTCAGGCGAAGCATGATATAGCTCAAGCAACTCGAACCAATTAGTGAACATGCTATCGTTACGAACAATGACTATTTTTAGAAAATGTCTATTACGGTTACCAGACTGTGGACTGAACTACTATTTTAACTTCCTTGTAATAGAATATATGTGTGTGTGCTATATAAACACACACATACCTCTCTGATAGATATCCAGAAAGATAATTTAGAATACATTTATCATTCTGAGGAGATAGAAGTATTGTAATAATTATTTTGCAATCATAATAAAGTTTGAGAGTTCCTAATCGCGTGTTCAGCTGGAAGGGAGTTGTTGGAGCCTGGGCCCACTCCAAGCTAGTATTCCTTCCCTTTTACTTATGCTTTCCTAGAATTACTTATTTTCATTTTCGTAGTAGAATTATTTTCATGTTTATTTAATTATGCACGTATGAATATTTAATTTCCAAGGATGTAATTATTCATACATAAATTATTGTGGTGTGGATGAATGAATGCCATTATTTTAAACCCCTCAATGATAGAATTAGCTAGACTCATCTCAGAAGTGGGTATTGTAAATGATCTTGTTTGAGACAATTCTAAAGTTTTGAATGGGTAGCGACAAAATAGGATCAAATTTAACTTACGTTTGGCCCGCAACATTTTGGCATCGTTGCTAGGGAAGTGCCTCTACTAGATTAATTGCAATACCTAAAAACCTTCCATATGACTTTGTATGAGTTCCTCGAGAAGAAGAGGACCTGATGGTCATTTTATAAAATAAAGTCCACCAAAATCTAAGTCAGCCAAACATTCCAAGTTTGAATTAGATTCGCCCGACTCATCACTAGTAGTCCACTAGAGTGAGAATCCTCACTTTGTGCAAAGTGCTTCCTCATCCCATCAACCTGGGGAAGAAAAAACCATTGTAAACCCATTATTTAAGAGGACACCCTCAGAGGAAGCCCTTTTGTGGAAATCTATAGAGGATCAGATGATAATACCAACCAAATTTAGAGCCTTGACTCAAAAAATTTTGAATGATCATGAGGCCATAAGAAATGCATTAGAGACCATATTTCCTAAAAAAATGGCTGAAGAAGAGACTTCATCCGGATTTAGCTTCCCGATAGAGGAAGGAGTAGGAGAAACCAAAATGAAAAACATATCCCCTTCTCACCTTCCCACCTTTAGAGGCTACCCAACCGAAGACCCTGACATGTTTCAATTTAAGTTTGATGTTCTATACAAGTATGTGGACTACAAATATGATACACAAAATCTAAAGATCTTTCCTTCCATATTAGATGGTGTAGCTCTATGATGGTTCATCGGTCTAGGAGAGAAACATATTGCCAAATGGGGTCAAATGAAGATGCTCTTTTTAGAGAAATATCAAGACTTTAGGAGAGCAAGAGACTCCAGATAAGAGATCCTGAGCATGATGTAGAAAGAAGATGAGTCTTTGGAGGAGTACTAGGAGAGATTCAATTTCAATCTTCAATGATCTCCTCATGCAAAGTTAGCTGACAAGTCTCTTAACGACATATTTTTGAGAGGACTTAACAACGAATCATTAGAGGCTCCCAACATCATCTTTGGAGGTGACGTCTACAGCATGCCATGTAAGACATCCAACAACTATGTTATAACTACTCAAGAAGGAGAGGCAAGACCACTTCTAGAACCATGAAAGCAACTACTTCGGTCACAAAAATAGAGATAGGCAACATGCTAGAAGATTTGAAAAGTGAGATGCTTTTGTCTCTAGCATTGCAAATGGACATGCTATTGTTGGAGAAAAAGAAGCAAGAAAATGAAGCAGCATTGGCTTATTTCTACCCAAAATGTAGAGGGAAGCATGCAAAGAATGCATGCCCAGAGAACAAAGTCAGAGTATGCATGGTCTACAAACTAAATTGTAAGACTTGATTGTTCCCATGATTGCCCAGTATCAAGGAGGATGTTGATGTTATGAAAGCCTATTTTATATGCAATCAGAGGATTTGGCCACAACCCCTTGGGGGAAATATGCCAAGAGGAATGCCATCATATGGGGGAGGACCCTACATGCCACAAGGCCAACCTCAATTACCTAACATGGGATGGTGGGGGTCATCACCTTGGTCCAATGCACCACCAGGGGCAACATTTTTGAACCAACAACCATGGATGCCATATCAATATTATGGGAAATAGTGGAGAGGCCATGCTCCATGGAATCCAGCTCCACAAAACATAGCACCAAATCACCCCTTATAAAACCTATTGGCTTTGCCCATAGTGAGACCTGTGTAGCTACCTACACAATTGATGATGAATCTAAATAACAGAGTAAATCAACTAATATACAATGTAGAAGGAGAGATGTATCCAATGTACCATATTAGTTAAAATCCTATTCATCTTAGATCAGGTAGACATCTAGGAGTAGAGATACCTCCAATGATAGAAGAGGAGGTAGATGTAGGAGAAACACCTCTTATAGAAGAGGTGGAAGAAGAAGTGGCTGAGAGAAAAAAGGCTCCATTTCCTAACCAGTTGCAAGAATAGAAGAAACTAACACAGCTAGAGTATGATATTCTTTCCATCTTGAAAAATCTCATAGTGACAATTCCACTTTTTCAAGCTATCTAAGACATCTTGATATATACGAAGGCGATAAAGGAGATGTGCTTAAGAAAACTAGGATAGAAAGTAACCCAGACTATCAATATCATGGATGAGTTGGCAAATTTAATGATGGGAAAGGCATGTCATCCTAAGTATGCAGACCCAAGAAACCCAATGTTGACTATAAAAATCAGGGGACATTCCTTGACCAATACGTTGGTTGATATTAGCGTAACCATCAACGTGATGCCTTAGGAGACCATGCAGAGGTTACAACTCACCAATTTAAGACCCACCATGATGGTGCTACAGTTGGTTGATCGATCAACCATAGCACTAGAAGGAATTCTTGAAGATATAATAGTGACGGTTGATGCGTGGGAATATCCGATCGACTTCTTGGTTTTACAGTCTAAAGTCTAAAACAAGGCTAGGTGGCTATCCGATTATCTTGGGAATACCATGGTGATAACCGATGATTACATCATCTACTGTGATGGATTGATGACAATCACCAATGGAAAAAATTTCAAAATATTGACTATTTCACCCCCCACGTAGTCCATTGATTCATTGGGAGAGCCTATGTTGACCAAGCATGGAGACAATGAGCTGTCCATAATCCAGTCGATGATGGCATTAGATGAATTGGTAGAGGATGAAGATGAAGAAGGCACTATCATGGAATTCCTCTAGGGAGAATATTCCATCACAAATCTTGAGTCACCATTGGTCGATGTCCAAAACCACCACATTTAGAAGATAAATATTGGGTCAAGAAAGACATTAAACATAAGAAGTGGGTTGACCCCCACATAGCTAATAAAAGTAGAAGAACTCCTAGTTAAATACCAATGGGAGTTTTCATGGGATTAATTGGATATGAAATGTATCAACCCAAAAATTTGTACCCACTGAATATACCTCAATGAGCAGGTGACTCCAAGCAGGAAGCCATAGAGAAGGATGAATTTGGCAATGAAAGACATTGTCAAGGTGGAGCTTCAAAAACTCTTATCCACTGAATTCATCTATCCAATTTTTGATAGTGAGTGGGTGTCACCACTTTTAGTGGTTCCCAACAAGAATGGGAAGTGGTTGATTTGTGTGGACTATAGGGCGTTGAACAAAGCAACAACAAAATATCACTTCTCACTCCCATTCATTGATCAAGTTTTGGATACACTTTCTGGGTGAAAGTACTTCTCCTTCCTAGACAGATTCAGTGGATGAAACAAGATCTAGATAGGAGAAGAATATCAGGATAAAACAATGTTCACCTCCCCATGGGGAATGTTTGCTTATTAGGTATTGCACTTTGGGTTATGCAACGCACCTGCCACCTTTCAAAGGGCGGTTCTTAGCATATTTTTAGACATGATAGGAGATGCGATCAAAGTGTACATGGACTACTTCACCATTTATGGAGAAAACTTTGAATAAGCAATGACAAACTTGGAAAGAGTGCTCTAAAGAAGTGAGGAAAACAATTTATCCCTTAGTAATGAAAAGTGCTTTATGATGATGCAAGAGGGCATCGTATTGGGACACCATCTCTCTATAGAAGGAATAAATGTTGACAAAAGAAATATCGAGGTCATCAAGGACCTACCCAGCCCTAGAACATAGTGAGAGGTGAGAAGTTTTCTCAGATCTACCAAGTATTACCGGTGATTTATCACCAACTTTAGTAAAATTGCAAAGCCACTACACACTCTGTTGTCTAAAGATGTGGAGTTCAACTGGATGGAATACTGCAAAAGAGCATTTTAGTCACTCAAAGAAAAGTTGATATCTACACTAGTTTTAAGAGGACCAAATTGGGCCATACCCTTCCATATATATTGTGATGCATCCAACAATGTGATTGGAGTAGTCCTCGAGCAGAAGGATGGTGAGGAATTTTATGCCATCTACTATGTTAGCAAAAACTTGGTAGGGGATGAGCTCAACTATATAGTGATAGAGAAAAAGTTCCTTGCATTTGTGCATGCCATCAATAAATTCCACAATTATATCACCAGATACTAGGTTTTTGTCCACACGAATCACATAGCCATCAGGTATTTAATGAACAAATCGACTATTGGTGGAAGATTTATCAGATGGATTTTACTGTTGTAGGAGTTTGACATAATAGTAGTTGACAAACCAAGCAATGACAAAATAGTAGTAGATTTTCTATCTAGATTGATACCAAAAGATCATGTGAAAGTGGAAGACCAATTTCCATATGAACATTTGTTCACCATCAGTGAAAAAATGCCATGGTACGTAGACATAGCCAACTACTTAGCCACTAGAAGAACCTCGCCTACTCTCTTCTCATGTGAAAAGCAGGTGGTAATAGAGAAGAGTGCATCCTTTCTATGAGTAGATGACCTCCTATTTAAAATAGGACATGATCAAATTATAAGGAGATGCATAGCAGAACAGGAGTTCTCAAAAATACTCAAAGCTTGTCATGATGAACCATGCAGAGAGAACTACCTATAAAATCCTGTAGGCTAGGTACTTTTGGCCCACTCTATTTAAAGATGTGGTTGTCTACGCCAACAAGTGCGATGAATCCCAAATAATGGGCAGACCAACCCATCGAGATGAAATGCCCCTTCAACCCCAAGTGCACCTAGAGCCCTTCAATAAGTGGGGCATGGATTTTGTGGGGCCAATTAATCCACCTTCAATAGGAAGGAGATTCATTTTAGTCTATACAGACTACGTCACCAAGTGGGTTGAAGTTCAAGCATTGAGGGATTCGAAGGAAATAACAGTCACCAATTTCTTATTTGCTCATATTTTTACATGATTCGGGGTCCCCAGGGAGATAACAATAGAACAGGGGCCTCAATTTACCTCCAAGTTGATCGAGGAGTTAATGAAGCAATATAGAATTCGGCACAACAAGACCACACCCTACCACCTATAGGCAAACGGGCAAGTGGAAGTGACAAACAGAGAGATTGAGAACATCCTAACAAAAATCATGTAGCAACATAGAAAATATTGGGTTGCATGACTACCAAAGGTGGTATGGACATATAACACCACGTGGAAATTGACCACAGGCTTCACACCCTTTCAACTAGTCTATGGGAAGAGTGCAATTATGCCTATCAAGGTCAAAATCAAGACATTGAGAACTACTTTAGAACTAAATCTGATCTTGGAAGAAGCCCAAAAAGAAAGAGTTCGGTAGCATAATCAGTTGGATGAAATCCAAATGGATGCTTTACAAAGAATGAAGATCATACAAAAGCAAAGAAAATAGTGGCACGATCATCACATTAAGTTGAAGCAATTCTAGGAGGGAGAATGAGTGTTATTGTACGATTCTATATTCCAAGAATGGAAGGGAAAATTAATGCAGATATATATGGGACCGTATGAGGTGGTAGAGCTTATCAAGAATGGTGCTATGCATTTTAGGACCATCGAAGACATCAATGTTGTATTGATAGTCAATGGCCACCGACTGCAGCCCTTCAACACATTCAAGAATTTACTGGTGGAGTCTAGAGGAGGCATGAGGGAGACCCCATCCTTGTAAATCTAGACAAAAATATCAGCAAATAGAATGGTGGACATGGAGGTGTCCACCAAAATTAGTTATTTTAGGTTTGCTTAATTCTTACGATGTGTTTTGTAGTGACAAAGCCCACATGGAAGCTACAGGTATCCTGAGTTCAAGTCCTAACAGGCATGAAATGCATATAACTGCTTGTATTTTCTTTTTTTTTGTATGCTTTTTGTAGGTGAAGGACCTGATAGCATGAAAAATAGGCATCTAAGAAATCAAGCTTGAACTGACTCAGCATCCTGCCACTTGTGCACATAGTTTAGAAGTAGCATCTATCCAAGCCTAGGGATGGCAACAAAATCTCCTCTAGGGGAAAAAATCACATGCCAAGCCTGGCCAGAAGATGTTGGGGTAGCATGAAGTAAGTTTGAGGAGGCTTGATCACCCTTTCTCGAACAATCATGACATGGTTGCTAAGAAAAGTACCTTGCAAAAAGACTTCATCTTCAAAGAAGACTCTCCACTTAAGGAACAGTGCCTTCCTCCTCGAAGAAGGCACCTAAATAAGGTGGACGTTTCCCGCCACGAAGAAGGTATCAAGCTAGAGGTAAGGCGCCTTCCTTATAAATAAGGCACCCCATAGAAATAAGGTACATTCCTTATAAATAAGGCACCCCACAAAAATAAGGCACCTACCTTATCAAGAAGGCACCCAACTGAAATAATGTGCCTTCCTTATAAAGAAGGCGCTCGTCGTTCTTCCTAAAAAAAAAAATTGAGAGAGCCTTCCACATCATGAAGGTGCCATGAGAAAAACAATGATGAAGATGCCTTCCACTCTAGGAAGGTGCATCCATTCAAAGTTACTTCTATAGCAAGAAGGCCTCGTTCTTCCAAAATCACCTTCCGCAGTAGGAAGGCACCGTTCTTTCAAAGTGTCTTTTGCAGTAGGGAGGCACTGTTCTTTCAAAAGTGCCTTCCGAAGCAGGAAGGTGCCATTCTTTCAAAGTGCCTTCCACAGTAGGAAGGCATCATTCTTCCAAAGTGCCTTTTGCAGTAGGAAGGCACCATCAAGAAAAAATGTCTTCCACCTTAGGAAGGCACAATCATTCAAAAGCATCTTCTACATCGGGAATGCGCCAAAAGTGCCTTTCACGTACAACAAGAATTTTGATTTCACGTGTGCATCGATCCAAAAAAAATAAACACGTGATTGGGAAACACTAGATTACAACCATCATCCCACATGATGGAAATCCACCCCAACCAAAAATATTGTAGAGTTACGAGGTAGGATCCTCGCACACACCCCAAGGATGATGGAAAAATGATTTTTAATCCAATCATGGTTCTGTCTTCGACATCGAATCTCAAACAATGCAACAATGACTGCAACATAATTAGCACATGCAAAATGTGCATCCTCCATGTCACAAACCGATGAATCACCATTTTCCATGATGCACAAAGCATCCAATCAGGTACGTGCATAATTCCAATTAAATTTTTATATAATTTTTCATGAACTATGCAGTACCAAAAAATAGCATTGCCATAAAAATCATGTACCCCTCCATGGCCAAAACATCATGTCGACATTCTGGCTCAAGGGGTGTACCTTGCCAACCCCAAAATTTAATGCTAGGGTTAGATGCCTTCCTTATAAGAAGGTGCCTTCTTGAGAAGCTAGGGAAAGAAAATAGAGGACGAGGAAGGTGCCATGGGAGGACGTTTGAAGAACCATGCCATCAAGAAGAATGATCCAAGTGACACAAAAGGGATCAGGGGGGTGGTTAGGACCGAGTTTGAAGTTGAAGGATGACTCGATTACTACATCCTAGTTAGTCAGAACTAGGATACAAAGGCAGCCAAGGAATTTGTTGCTTCCTTGAGAGGTGACATAGCTCAAGTGCACGAAAGAGTGATTTTAGTTACCCTGGAATACATCTCCCAGATAACCGACATGCATCTCATAGGCTAGAGCACATACAAGGGTGGTATGTTGAAGTAGTGCACCGAAATACTACTAAAGGGAGAAAATATATAGATAGAGAAGGAAGGGCTACCAAAAATTAGACTTCCAATGAATTTACAAAAGATGTTCAAGCATATTGCTCGATTCTTCATATGCATAGGGAAATATTCCCACATGCACGCTAATCATGTGTAGTTTTTAGATCACCTGGTGCATGGAAGGAAAATTAATGTACCCTTTTATCTAGAAAATATCATGAAGGACGAAGCGAATCGATACCAGAGGGGTGTGCCTTCTGCCTTGGCCCACAACGGGCTGATAACAACACTATTTCGCCATGCAGAAGCACAAAAGGAAGACTCCAATATCGAGGAATATGGAATCCAGGAAGGACGGGTAGATTCTGTAGCTGGGGTAGGGCAAGATGGTGAAAGCCCCATAGAGGAGGTAGAAGAAAGAGGGAAATCACCATTATCCAATTTCACATAGGAAGGGGCGTAGCTTGCTAGTAGTGAAATTGAATTATGACAATTTCAAGCCTATTTTTGAGTGGGGCAAAAATTCTACATTATACCACTTGAAAAGGGAAAAAAGTTACACATTAATTGCTCAAAATTCCCATGCTCAAAAGAAAGAAAACACAAAGTGATGTCGTGAGGGTATAAGGCATGTTTGAATTTTGGCCAATAAAAAATTAGAATGCTACCTTCGAGATGCCAAATAGAATGTGTTCGATTTGAGAAGCATTCCAATAGTCAAGTTGTGTAGTAGCCACATTAATGGTGGAGGATGTGCATGCACTAGAAATTAAAAGTGCCAAAGCACATAATTCTTCTCATTCAACAAATAGTAGCATTCATTGAGTGAAGAAGAGCAGAATGGTAAGCTGAGTATTGTTTATGATTTCTAGAATATTATCGATGAAAATTGCTCCAAAGAAAACACTTATAGAAGTACAGGGAATAGGAGCATAAATGGAGGGCCATGTACAATAGACTAGGTGGTTAGTAGACACAGTAATGACTCAAGTAAGAAAAAAAATTGAGAAGGGATTTTAAATTTAGATATTTTGAAGGGATACTGATTCAACCACAAGGTATCATAGCTATAAAATCATTTTTATTTTCTTACATATACGATTCTATTCACCATTTCACCATTGCCCTAAGCTAGTTTCTACAATGATTAAACTCTATGATCCCAATAAGAGAATGGTGAAAATCCTTGATGGTATTCTACTATTTACTATTACCAAAGAGTTTTACTGTGAGTAATTTTCCACAGGGGTAAGCCTTCCTTCATAGCCTAAACCATTTGTTATAGCAAAAAAAGTAAAGTTTTATGCCTCATTAATGGTTTTAGAAGAGAAGGAAGTCATAGAAATATGACTTCATTTCAATTTTAGAAGGATAAGATAGCAATATAAAATACCTAAAGTTCTAATATCCATCAACAAATTTGCTAATCCAAAGTTACTTTCAATGTTAGCTTGTATGGAGGGTTTGGAATCTAACAAAATGGTGCGTGATTGGCAAATAGCCGCTGCATACTACATTTTGAATGAAAGGATGTATGAGGAAGGTATAAAAAATAATGGTATTAGGGTTATCTATTTTGACTGGCCAAATTTTCTTGGTCAAAGAATGCATGAGTAATTAGTAAGAATGAAGAGAATCTCTGACACACCTTGTTTTAGGCATTGCTCAAGCCTAGTCTAGATGTTTTACACTTCTATACTGGATATGATGCCCTAGATTCCAATAAAGGACAATACCAGTGAAGGAGATCCCATTATGGTCTATAATTGGACTAATCATCTAAGAAGCATTGAGTCCTTTTACAAATTCAACTTGGAATTCTTAGGGCCAACATTGAAAATATTGTTTGGAGAATGCCCTAGGTTATCACATATGGATAAGAAAATATTGAGAACATATGGTGCAGAGTAAGGAGATTGGTATCTCCCAAGAGATGGCACAATCATTAGACTATATGGCTTTATGGGTAAGCCTTTTCTACTGCCCCATTTTGTCATAGATAAGCTATTCACCTTAGAGTACTTAAGGCAAGTAGAATTCATAGATTTGAACTATGACTTTGGAAGAAGGAGGATATCTATGTTGACCTACCATAGTGTTGATGAAATAACCATCAATAAGAAGTGATAAGGTGAACAAATTGACCAATACATGGATAGTTTGGGTTTATTTTACATCCCTCAGAGACGGAGTTATGATTCAAATGATGTTTTCTATAATAGGAACATAGCCCTAAATGGAGAAAGGTCTACAAATTTGAGAAGAGACACAGGCCCCATTTTGAATAGGGCATAATTAACAAAGAAACTACTCTTTTGGAGTGGATTGTTTCTAAGATGGATCAACTTCCTCCATGGTTAGACTTTTATAAATAAATTGTGGATTTTGATCTAGAAAATAATACAAAGCATCGATTGAAAGAGTCTACCATCAAATATATTGAGAAAAAAATAGAAAATAAAGAAGACCCTCAATATTAGGAAACCACTAGTGATGGATCAGATAAAAATGAGAAATGGAATGAGGCTAAAATATCGAACTGGTGGAGGATGAGAATTGAGATTGGTAAAGAAAAATCCAAGTTTGGGTTAAAAATTGATGGTGAATTTTCTAAAAGGTATGATGATAATGTTAAATCTTGGAAGACCAAAGACCCAAGGAATATAGTTTTGATCTACAAAAAGTCACAACTAAATCTGATTTCTCATACCCATCTTCAAAATAAGTCCAATAAGAAGAGCATGATACTCCATTGACTGTTGTCGAGGTTTTGAAGATATTTCAGCCCACTACTGAATAGGTGGAGAAATTTCTAAAGGGAGCATAGTTGATGAGCAAGATGCACTATTCTAATGAGAGGGTTGTCATTGTACTAGTCATAGAAACAATGAATAGGCCTAATTGTCTAGCCTTGGGTGGATAGCCTCCAGATGCAAACATAGACAAGAATAAAAAAGATGAGAGCTTTAGGTTTACACCTCAATATTTTTACCACTATAGTGACAGTGGAACTAAATTCTATTTTTGAGTAGATATTATAGGAAGAAATAAATTAGGAAGGGTTATCTAAAGAAGAGATAGAAAGTGATAAGTTTATTTGGCAAGTTTTTCAGAGAAAATCCAAGAGGGTAGCAAAAATAATTGAGAAATATATTTCAAATAAGCAAAGGTTGGATAAAGAGTACATAGTTGAGAAAACATCTATTCTAGTTGCAAAGGAATTAATTCAACCAGTATAGCAACATATTACAAAGACAACCCCACAACACCCTACATTAGTAGGTGAAGGTATGGTTTCTAATCCCTCTTATCCTATTTCTCATCCAAATTCCCTAAGGAAATCTCATTCTTTATTTGAGAAAGAAGTTGTAATAAAGGTACCTTCTCCACCCCATAGTCCACCACCTATTGCATTAGTTACTAAGGAGGTATAAACAAACCCATCTCCTCCAAGGTCACCTCAAGTTCCATATTCATCATCTCAGATTCCTCTGTCATCATCTCCCATAGTTATATCCTCACAATTACAACCACCACCCTCATCTAAAGAGAAAATTATTTCAAGTGCACCCATCACCCATTTGTGAGTCTCACTC
The DNA here is from genome assembly GCA_028583015.1 of Wollemia nobilis. Taxonomy (NCBI): domain Eukaryota; kingdom Viridiplantae; phylum Streptophyta; class Pinopsida; order Araucariales; family Araucariaceae; genus Wollemia; species Wollemia nobilis. The sequence goes on from JAQPPZ010005019.1 coordinate 196,800, forward strand.
CAATTTCCATGAGTCTACCAATTGCAACAACAACAATGGTCACAAATTCCACTATGGTTACAAATTTTGCTATAATCACTTCTACATAGTTGTGGTCAACTATTGATTATACTCTTGAATACCTTGTATCTTCTTCTCCTCTTGCTACAAGTTGCGCTACTCAAGCAATTTTGTAGAAAGAGTAGGAATCTACAAAAAAAAATCAATAATTTTTGGGTAGAAAAGCTATCCAAGCCTTCTGATGAGCCCCAAAAATGCTCATATTTTGTATGGGTTTTTCTGATTATTATGTGGTAGTATAATAGGAATTGTGTACTTTTATGAATTATTATATAATTATTTAATAGAATTGTGTGTGTTATCTAATTTGTGTGTTTTAGTGTGTTTGTGTGGAAATGTAGTTGGTTTTGATAGATTTGGATTAGTCGAGGTCCTTCATGGACCTGGCACTCTGTTTCTTCTAGGATCAAGGCATGGTGGTTAGGCACCTTCCTCTTCAAGGAAGGTACCAATAGAAGGTAGGCATATTTTATATAAAGAAGGCATCCGACATACTTAGGCACCTTCTACATAAGGAAGGCACCCCATACAAGGCAAGGCGCCTTTCGCATAAGGAAGGTGCCCCATACAAGGCAAGTCACCTTTCACATAAATAAGATATCCAGCCTCAATAGGCACATTACACATGAAGGAGGCACTCAACATTAGTATGCGCCTTCCACATAAAGAAGATGTCTGCTAAAGCACTTGAGGAAGGCACCTTCCTCATAGAGAAGGTGCCTCCATTCTTCACTAGTTGACCAAATAAAATGACATGGATAGTGTTGCCAGTGCAGTTCTAATTCCATGTCACACAAGACGATTCTAGAAATTGTAAAAATGTATGACAATGTCTTACCTATACCAGGTGAAGCATGATCCAGCTCAAGCAACTCAAAAAAATCAACGAACATGCTATCATTAGGAACAATGTCTATTTTTAGCATATGTCGATTACGGTTACCAGACTATGGACTGAACTACTGTTTTAACTTCCTTGTAACAAAATATTTTTGTGTGTGCTATATAAACACACATAGACCTCTCTGATAGATATCTAGAAAGATAATTTAGAATACATTTATCATTATGAGGAGATAGAAGTATTGTAATAATTATTTTACAATAATAATAAAGTTTGAGAGTTCCTAATTGCGTGTTCAATTGAAAGGGAGTTTGTGGAGCTTGGGCCCACTCCAAGATAGTATTCCTTCCCTTTTACTTATGCTTTCCTAGATCAGTTTACTGCTTTCATAGGTTTTCTTTTGCACTATTATTTTCATTGTCATAGTAGAATTATTTTCATATTTATTTAATTATGCATGTATGAATATTTAATTTCCAAGGATTTAATTATTCATACATAAATTATTGTGGTGTGGATGAATGAATGCCATTATTTTAAACCCCTCAATGATAGAATTAGTCGGACTCATCTCAAAAGTGGGTATTGTAAATGATCTTGTTTGAGACACTTCTAAAGTTTATGTGCTCCCTAGTCTGACAATTTAAATGAATGGGCAGTGACAAAATAGGATCAAATTTAACTTATGTTTGGCCCACAAAATTTTGGCATTGTTGCTAGGGAAGTGCCTCTACTAGATTAATTGCAATAACTAAAAACCTTCCATCTAAATTTGTATGAGTTCCTCGATAAGAATAGGACCTGACAATCATTTTATAAAATAAAGTCCACCAAAATTTGAGTCAGCCGAACATTCCGAGTTTGAATTAGATTCACCCGAATCATCACAAGCAGTTCACTAGAGTGAGAATCCTTACTTTGTGCAAAGTGCTTCCTCATCCCATCAACCTGGGGAAGAATGAACCATTTTAAACCCATTATTTAAGAGGACACCCTTAGAGGAAGCCCTATTGTGGAAAGCTATAGAGGATCGGACGATAACACCAGCCAACTTCAAAGCCTTGACTCAAAAAATTTTGAACAACTGTGAGGCCATAAGAACTACATTAGAGACCACATTTCCTAAAAAAATGGCTGAAGAAGATATTTCATCTAGATTTAGCTTCTCGATAGAGGAAGGAGTAGGAGAAACCAAAATGAAAAACATATCCCCTGCTCACCTTCCCACCTTTAAAGGTTACCCAACCAAAGGCCCTGACCTATTTCAATTTAAGTTTGATGTTCTATGCAGGTATGTGGACTACAAATATGATACACAAAAGTTGAAGCTCTTTCCTTCCACATTATATGATGCAACTCTATGATGGTTCATCGGTCTAGGAGAGAAACACATTGCCAAATGGGATCAAATGAAGAGGCTATTTTTAGAGTAATATCAAGACTTCAGGAGAGAAAGAGACTCTAGAAAAGAGATCTTGAGCATGACATAGAAAGAAGATGAGTCTTTGGAGGAGTACTAGGAGAGATTCAATTTCAATCTTCAATGATCTCCTCACATGAAGTTAGCTGACAAGTATCCTAACAACATATTTTTGAGAGGACTTAATAATGAATCATTAGAGGCACTCAACATGATCTCTGGAGGTGACGTCTACAACATGCCATGTAAGAAATTTGACAACTATGTTGGAATTACTCAAGAAGGAGAGGCAAGACCACTTCTAGAACCATGAAAGCAACTACTTCAATCACAAAAATAGAGATAAGCAACATGCTAGAAGATTTGAAAAGTGAGATGCTTTCGTCTCTAGCATTACAAATGGACACGCTGATGTTGGAGAAAAAGAAGAAATAAAACAAACCTAAAAGATTGGAAAATTCAAAAAAACTTTTTATTTTTTTTTAAATCGGGTTCTCTTTTAATTTTAGCATTGGCTTATTTTTTCCCAAAATGTAGAGGGAAGCATGCAAAGAATGCATGCCCAAAGAACAAAGTCAGAGTATGTGTGGTCTACAAACTAAATCATAAGACTTGATTGTTCCCACTATTGCCTAGTATCAAGGAGGATGTTGATGTTATGAAAGCCTATTTTATATGCAATCAGAGGATTTGGCACACCAAGAGGAATGCCATCATACGGGGGAGGACCCTACATGCCACAAGGTCAACCTCAATTACCTAACATGGGATGGTGGGGGTCATCACCTTGGTCCAATGCACCACCAAGGGCAACATTTTTGAACCAGAAACCCTGGATGCCATATCAATATTTTGGGCAATAGTGGAGAGGCCATGCTCCATGGAATCTAGCTCCACAGAATGTAGAGCCAGCTCACACCTTATAAAACCTACTGGATTTTCCCATAGTGAGACATGTGTAGCTACCTACACAACCGATGGTGAATCCAAATAATAGAGTAAATCAACCAATATACAATGTAGAAGGAGTTATGTATCCAATGTACCATATTAGTTGCAATACTATTCAGCTTGGATCAGGTAGACATCTAGGAGTAGAGACACCTCCACTGATAGAAGAGGAGGTAGATTTAGGATAAACACCTCTTATAGAGGATGTGGAAGAAGAAGTGGTCAATAGAACAAAGGCTCCATTTTCTAACCAACTACAAGAAAATAAGAAACTAACACAACCAAAGTATGATATTCTTTCTATCTTGAAAAATCTCTAGTGACAATTCCATTTTTTTAAGCTATCTGAGACATCTAGATATATACGAAGGTGATAAGGGAGATGTGATTAAGAAAACTAGGATATAAAGTAACCCAGGCTATCAATATCATGGGTGAGTTGGCAGATTTAATGATGGAAAAGGCATGTCATCCTAAGTATGCAAACCCAAGAAACCTAGTGATGACTATAAAAATTAGGGGAAATTTCTTGACCAATATGTTGGTTTATCTCGATGCAGCCATCAACATGATGCCTCAGGAGACCATGCAGAGGCTACAAATCACCAACCTGAGACCCACCATGATGGTGTTGTAGCTGGCCAGTCAATCAACCGTAGCACCAGAAGGAATGCTTGAAGGTATAATAGTGACGATTGGTGCATAGGAATATCTGACTGACTCCTTGGTTTTACAGTATAACAAAAGGTTGGATGGCTACCCGCTTATCTTGGGAAGACCATGGCTGGCGATAACCGATGCTTACATCAGCTACCGTGATGGACTAATGACCATTACCAATGGACAAAATATCAAAATATTGACCATTTCACCCCCTATGCAGTCCGTTGATTCATTAGGAGAGCCTATGTTGACCAAGCATGGATACAATGAGCTATCCATAATCTAGTCGGTGATGGTGTTAGATGAATTTATGGAGCATGAAGATGAAGAAGGTGCTATCATGGAATTCCTATAGGGAGAATCTTCCATCATCAAGCCTGAGTCACCATTAGTCGATGCCCAAAACCACCACATTTAGAAAATAAATGTTGGGTCAGGAAATATGTTAAACATCAACAGTGGGTTGACCCCCACACAACTAACAAAAGTAGAAGAACTCCTGGTTAAATACCAATAGGCATTTGCATGGGATTACTTGGATATGAAAGGTATCAACCCAAAAATTTGTACCCACTGAATATACCTCAATGAGCAGGTGACTCCAATCAGGTAGACATAGAGAAGGATAAATCTAACAATGAAAGACATTGTCAAGGCAGAGCTACAAAAACTCTTGTCCACCAAATTCATCTATCTGATTTCTGATAGTGAGTGGGTGTCACCACTTGTAGTGGTCCCCAAAAAGAATGGGAAGTGGTGGATTTGTATGGACTATAGGGTGTTGAACAAAGCAAACAAAAAGGATCACTTCCCACTCCCATTCATTGATTAGGTTTTAGATACACTTTTGGGGTGAAAGTACTTCTCCTTACTAGACGGATTCAGTGGATACAACCAAATCTAGATAGGAGAAGAATATCAAGATAAAACAACTTCACCTGCCCATGGGGAATGTTTGCTTATCGGGTATTGTCTTTTGGGTTATGCAACACACCTACCACCTTTCAAAGGGTGGTTCTTAGCATATTTTTAGACATGATAGGAGATGCGATCGAAGTGTACATGGACGACTTCACCGTTTATGGAGAAACATTTGAAGAAGCAATGATGAACTTGGAAAGAGTGCTCGAAAGAAGTGAGGAAAACAATTTATCCCTTAGTAATGAAAAGTGCTTTATGATGATGCAAGAGGACATCATATTGGGACACCATCTCTCCGTAGAAGGAATAAAGGTTGACAAAAGAAATATCAAGGTCATCAAGGACCTACCCAACCCTAGAATGCAATAAGAGGTGATAAGTTTTATGGTGTCCCAAGTGCACCTAGAGCCCTTCAATAAGTGGGGCATGGATTTTTTCGGGCTAATTAATCTACCTTCAATAGGAAGGACATTCATTTTACTCTGTATAGACTATGTCACCAAGTGGGTTGAAGTTCAATAATTAATGGATTCGAAGGAAAGAACAATCACTAGTTTCTTATTTTCTAATATTTTTACATGATTTGGGATCCCCAGGGATATAACAATAGACCAAGGGCCTCAATTTACCTCTAAGTTGATCGAGGAGTTAATGAAGAAATATATAATTTGGCACAACAAGACCACACCCTACCACCATTGGTAAATAGGCAAGTGGAAATGACAAACAAAGAGATTGTGAAAATCCTCAAAAAAATCATGTAGCAACATAGAAAATATTGGTTTGCATGACTATCGGAGGTGGTATGGGCATATAACACCACGTGGAAATCGACCACGGGCTGCACACCCTTTCAACTAGTCTATGGGAAGAGTGCAATTATGCCCATCGAGGTCAAAATCAAAACATTGAGAACTACTTTAGAACTAAATCTGAGCTTGGAAGAAGCCCAAAAAGAAAGAGTTCGACAATAGAATTAGTTGGATGAAATCTGAATGGATGCTTTACAAAGAACAAATATCATACAAAAGCAAATAAAATAGTGGCACGATCATCACATTAAGCTAAAGCAATTCTAGGAGGGAGAATGGGTGCTATTGTATGATTCTATATTCTAGGAATGGAAGGGAAAATTAATGTATAGATAGATGGGACTGTATGAGGTGGTAAAGCTTATCAGGAATGGTGCTATGCATGTCAGGACCATTTATGGTAACAACATTGTATTGGCAGTTAATGGTCACCGACTGTGGCCCTACAACACATCCAAGAATTTACTGGTGGAGTCTAGAGTAGGCATGAGGGAGACCCCATCCTTGTAAATATGGATAAAAATCTTAGAAAATAGAACGGTGGACATGGAGGTGTCCACAAAAATCAGTTATTTTAGGTTTATTTAATTCTTATGGTGTGTTTTGCAGGGATGACGCCCACATGTAAGCTACAGGTATCCTGAGTTCAGGGCCTAACAGGCACGAAATGCATCTAACTTCCTGTATTTTCTTTTATTTTTGTTTGCTTTTTGTAGGTGAAGGACTTGATAGCATGAAAAATAGGCATCTAAGAAATCAGACCTGAAACAGCTCAAAATCCCACCACCTATGCACATAGTTTAGAAGCAACATCTATCCAAGCCCGGGGGTAACAACAAACTCTCCTCCAAGGGGAAAAATCACATGCCAGGCTTGGCCGAAAGATGTTGGGCAAGCATGAAGTAAGTCTGAGGAGGCTTGATCACCCTTGCCCTAAAAATCATGATGTGGTTGCTAAGAAAAATGCCTTGCAAAAAGCCTTCATCTTCAAAGAAGACTCTCCACTTAAGGAACAGTGCCTTCCTCCTTGAAGAAGGCACCTAACTAAGGTGGACATTTCCCACCGTGAAGAAGGTATCAAGTTGGAGGTAAGGTGCCTTCCTTATAAATAAGGCACCCAAAATAAATAAGGTGCATTCATTATAAAGAAGGCACCCCATAGAAATAAAGCACCTACCTTATCAAGAAGGCACCCAACTAAAATAATGTGCCTTCCTTATAAATAAGGCGCCCATCGTTCTTCCTAAAAAAAAATTTGAGAGAGCCTTCCACATCATGAAAGCACCATGAAAAAAAAATGATGAAGATGCCTTCCACTCCAGGAAGGCACATCCATTCAAATTCCCTTTCGTAGCAGGAAGGCACCATTCTTCCAAAATCACCTTCCGTAGTAGGAAGGCACCATTCTTTCAAAGTGCCTTCCGTAGCAGGGAGGCACCATTATTTCAAAAGTGCCTTCCATAGCAGTAAGGTGCCATTCTTTCAAAATGCCTTCCATAGTAGGAAGGCATCATTCTTCCAAAGTGCCTTCCACAGTAGGAAGGCACCATCAAGAAAAAATGTCTTCCACCTCAGGAAGGCGCAAATCATTCAAAAGCATCTTTTGCATCGGGAAGGCACCAAAAGCGCCTTCCACGTACAACCAACACTTTACTTTCATGTGCACCTCGATTCAAACAAAATTAACACATGATTGAGCAACAATAGATTACAACAATCATCCCACATGATGGAAATCCACCCCAATAAAAAAATCTTGCAGAGTTATGGGGCAGGATCCTCGCGCACACCCCAAGGATGATGGACAGACGATTTTTAAGCCAATCATGGTTTTGTCTTCGATATCAAACCTCAAACAATGCAACAACGACTCCAACATAATTGACACATGCAAAATGCGCATCCTCCATGTCACAGATCGACGAATCACCATTTTCCACAATGCATGAACCATCCAATGAGGTACACGCATAATTCCAATTAAATTTTTATATAATTTTTTATGAACTATGCAATACCAAAAAATAGCACCACCATAAAAATCATGTACCCTCCATGGTCAAAACATCATGTCGACGTTCTGGCTCAAGGGGTGTACCTTTCCAACCCCAAAATTGAATGCTAGGGTTAGGTGCCTTCCTTATAAGAAGGTGCCTTCCTAAGAAGCTAGGGCAAGAAAATAGAGGACAAGGAAGGTGCCATGGGAGGACATTTGAAGAACCATACCATCAATAAGAACGAGCCAAATGACATGAAAGGGATCAGGGGGGTGGTTAGGACCTAGTTTGAATTCAAAGGATGACTCAATTACTACACCCTGGTTAGTTAGAACCAGGATATAGAGGTAGCCAAGGAATTTGTTGCTTCCTTGAGAGGTGACGTAGCTCAAGTGCATGGAAGAGTGATTCCGGTCACCCTAGAATACATCTCCCAGGTAACCGACCTGCCTCTCATAGGTTAGAGCACATACAAGGGTGGTATGTTGAAGCAGTGCACCAAACTACTATTGGAGGGAGAAAATGTACAGATAGAGAAGGAAGGGCTACCAAAAAGTAGACTTCCAATGAATTTGCAAAAGATGTTCAAGCATATTGCTTGATTCTTCACATGCACAGGGAAATATTCCCACCTCATGCTAATCATGTGTAGTTTTTAGATCACTTGGTGCATGGAAGTAAAATTAATATACCCTTCTATCTAGAAAATGTTGTGAAGGATGAAGCAAATCGATACTAGAGGGGTGCACCTTTTGCCTTGGCCCACCACGGGCTGATAACAACACTAGTTTGCCATGCAAAAGCACAAAGGGAAGAATCCAATGTCGAGGAAGATGGCATCCAAGAAGGATGGGTAGATTTTGCAGCTGGGGAAGGGCAAGATGGTGAAAACCCCACAAAGGAGGTAGAAGAAAGAGGGAAATCACCATTGTCCAATTTCATAGAGGAAGGGGTGCAACTTGCTAACAGTGAAATTGAATTACGACAATTTCAAGCCTATTTTTGAGTGGGGCAAAAATTCTACATTATACCACTTGAAAAGGGAAAAAAGTTACACATTAATTTCTCAAAATTCCCATGCTCAAAAGAAAGAAAACACAAAGTGATGTCGTGAGGGTATAAAGCATGTTTGAATTTTGGCCAGTCAAAAATTAGAATGCTACCTTAGAGATTCCAAATAGAATGTGTGTGATTTGAGAAGCATGCCAATGGTCAAGTTGTGTAGTAGCCACATTAATGGTGGAGGACGTGCATGCACTAGAAATTAAAAGAGCCAAAGCACATAACTCTTCTCATTCAACAAAGAATAGCATTCATTGAGCGAAGAAGAGTAGAATGGTAAGTTGAGTACTGTTTATGGTTTCTAGAGGATTATCGATGAAAATGGCTCCAAAGAAAACACTTATAGAAGTACAGGTAATAGGAGCATAAATGGAGGGCCATGTACAATAGACTAGGTGGTTAGTAGACATAGTAATGACTCAAGTAAGAAAAAAAATTGAGAAGGGATTTTAAATTTAGATATTTTGAAGGGATACTGATTCAACCACAAGGTATCATAGCTATAAAATCATTTTTATTTTCTTACATATACAATTCTATTCACCATTGCCCTAAGCTAGTTTCTACAATGATTAAAGTCCATGATTCTAATAAGAGAATGGTGAAAAACTTCTATGGTATTCCACTATTTACTATTACCAAAGAGTTTTACCGTGAGTAATTTTCCATAGGGGTGCCTACCTTCATAGCCTAAACCATTTGATATAGCAAAAAAAGTAAGGTTTTATGCCTCATTAATGGTTTCAAAAGAGAAGGAAGTTAGAAATTATGACTTAATTTCAATTTTAGAAGGATAAGAGAGAAATATGAAATGCCAGAAGTTCCAATATCCATCAACAAATTTCCTAATCCAAAGCTATTTTCAATGTTAGCTTGTATGGAGGGTTTGGAATCTAACAAAATGGTGCATGATTGGCAAATAGCCATTGCATACTACATTTTTAATGAAATGATGTATGAGGAAGGCACAAAAAAATAAGGGTATTAGGGTTATCTATTTTGACAGGCCAACTTTTCTTGGTCAAATATTGCATGAGTAATTAGTAAGAATGAAGAGAAGCTCTAATGCACCTTGTTTTAGACATTGCTCAAGCCTAGTCTAGATGTTTTTCACTTCTATACTGGATATGATGCCCTATATTCCAATAAAGGACAATACCAACGAAGGAGACCCCATTCTAGTCTATTATTGGACTAATCATCTAAGAAGCATTGAATCCTTTTACAAATTCAACTTGGAATTCTTAGGGCTAGCATTGAAAATAATGTATGGAGAATGCCCTAGGTTATCACATCTGGATAAGAAAATATTGAGAACATAAGGTGCAAAGTAAGGAGATTGTTATCTCCTAAGAGAGGGCATAATCATTATACTATATGGCTTTATGGGTAAGCCTTTTCTACTTCCCCATTTTTTCACAGATAAGCTATTCACCTTAGAGTACTTAAGGCAAGCAGAATTCATAGATTTGAACTATGACTCTGGAAGAAAGAGGATATCTAGTTGACCTACCATAGTGTTGATGAAATAACCATCAATAAGAAGTGATAAGGTGAACAAATTGACCAATACATGGATAGTTTGGGTTTATTTTACATCCCTTAGAGATGGAGTTATGATTCAAATGATGTTTTCTATAAGAGGAACATAGCCCTAAATGGAGAAAAGGTCTACAAATTTGAGAAGAGACACATGCCCCATTTTGAATAGGGCATAATTAACAAAGAAAATACTATTTTGGAGTGGAATGTTTCTAATATGGATCAACTTCCTCCATGGTTAGACTTTTATGAATAAATTGTGGATTTTGATCCAGAAAATAATACAAAGCATCGATTGAAAGAGTCTACCATCAAATATATTGAGGAAAAATTAGAAAATAAAGAAGACCCTCAATCTTAGGAAACCATTAGTGATGGATCAGAGAAAAAGGAGAAATGGAATGAGGCTAAAATATCAAATTGGTGGAGGATGAGAATTGAGATTGGTAAAGAAAAATCCAAGTTTGAGTTAAAAATTGATGGTGAATTTTCTAAAAGGTATGATGATAATGTTAAATCTTGGAAGACCAAAGACCCAAGGAATATAGTTTTGATCTACAAAAAGTCACAAACTAAATCTTATTTCTCATACCCATCTTCAAAATAAGTCCAAGAAGAAGAGGTTGATACTCCATTGGCTGTTGTCGAGATTTTGAAGATATTTCAGCCCATGACTGAATAGGTGGAGAAATTTCTGAAGGGAGCATAGTTTATGAGCAAGATGCACTATTCTAATGAGAGGGTTGTCAGTGTGCCAATCATAGAAACAATGAATAGGCCTAAGTGTCTAGCCTTGGGTGGATAGCCTCCATATACAAACATAGACTAGAATAAAAAATATGAGAACTTTAGGTTTACACCTCAATATTTTTACCACTATAGTGATAGTGGAACTAAATCCAATTTTTGAGTAGATATTATAGGAAGAAACAATGTAGGAAGGATTATCTAAAGAAGATATAGAAAGTGATAAGTTTATTTGGCAAGGTTTTCAGAGAAAATCCAAGAGGGTAGCAAAAATAATTGAGAAAGATATTTCAAACAAGCAGATGTTGGATAAATATTACATAGTTGACAAAACATTTGTTCTAGTTGCAAAGGAATTAATTCAACCAATATAACAACATATTATAGAGACAACCCCACAAAACCCTACATCAATAGGTGAAGGTATGGTCTCTAATCCCTCTTCTCCTCTTTCTACTTCAAATTCCCTAAGGAAATCTCACTCTTTGTTTGAGAAATAAGTTGTAATAAAGGTACCTTCTCCACCCCATTGTCTACCACCTATTTCATTAGTTACTAAGGAGGTATAAACAAACCCATCTCATAAAAGGTCACCTCAAGTTCCATATTCATCCTCTGAGATTCCCTTGTCATCATCTCTCATAGTTATATCCTCATAATTACAACCACCACCCTCATATAAAGAGCAAATTGTTTCAAGTGCACCCATCACCCATTTGTGAGTCTCACTCCAATTTCTATGAGTCTACCAATTGCAACAAAAATAGTGGTAAAAAATTCCACTATGGTCACACATTCTGCTATAACCATTTTTGCATAGTTGTGGTCGACTATTGATTCTACTCTTGCATACATTTTATCTTCTTCTCCTCTTGCTACAAGTTGCCCTACTCAAGAAATTTTGCAAAAAGAGTAGGAATACAAAAAAAAATCAATAATTTTTGGGTAGAAAAGCTATCCAAGCCTTCTGATGAGCCCCGAAAATGCTCATATTTTGTATGGGTTTTTCTGATTATTATGCGGTAATATAATAGGAACTATGTACTTTTATGAATTAATATGTAATTATTTAATAGAATTGTCTATGTTATCTAATTTGTGTGTTTGTGTGGAAATATCATTGGTTTTTACAGATTTGGATTAGTTGAGGTCCTTCATGGACCTTGCACTCTATTTATTCTAGTATCAATGCATGGTGGTTAGGCACCTTCCTCTTCAAGGAAGGCACCAATAGAAGGTAGGCGCCTTTCGTATAAAGAAGGCACCCAACATACTTAGGTGCCTTACACATAAGGAAGGTGTCCCATACAAGGTAAGAATCCTTTCACATAAGGAAGGTGCCCCATACAAGGCAAGGTGCCTTCCACATAAAGAAGGTGCCCAACCTCAGTATGTGCCTTCCACAAGAAGAAGGCGCTCAACATCAATATGCACCTTCCACATAAATAAAGTGTCTGCCAAAGCACTTGAGGAAGGCACCTTCCTCATAGAGAAGACACCTCCATTCTTCACAAGTTGACAAAATAAAACGACGTGGGCAATGTTGACCAGTGCAGTTCTAATTCCACATCACACAAGACAATTATAGGAATTGTACCAATGGACGATAATGTCTTACCTACGCCAGGCAAAGCATGATCTAGTTCAAGCAACTCAAACCAATCAATGAATGTGCTATCATTAGGAACAATGACTATTTTTAGCAGATATCGATTGTGGTTACCAGACTATGGACTAAAATACTATTTTAACTTCCTTGTAATAGAATATTTGTGTGTGTGCTATATAAACACACACAAACCTCTCTGATATATATCCAAAAAGATAATTTAGAATACATTTATCATTCTTAGGAGATAGAAGTATTGTAATAATTATTTTGTAATTATAATAAAGTTTGAGAGTTCCTAATCGTGTGTTCAGCTAGAAGGGAGTTGCTAGAGCCTAGGCCCACTCCAAGCCAATATTCCTTCCCTTTTACTTGTTATTTCCTAGATTAATTTCCTACTTTCATAGGTTTGCTTTTGCACTATTATTTTCATTGTCGTAGTAGAATAGATTTCATGTTTATTTAATTATGCACGTATGAATATTTAATTTCCAAGGATCTAATTATTCATACATAAATTATTGTGGTGTGGATGAATGAATGTCATTATTTTAAACCCCCAATGATAGAATTAGTTAGACTCATATCAGAAGTGGGTATTGTAAACGATCTTGTTTGAGACACTTCTAAAGTTTACGTGCAAAATAGGATAAAATTTAACCTATGTTTGGCCCACAACACCTTCCAATAGGATGGCCACAAAGAGAAGAAGCATGTTTGTCAATCTATTTTCAAGGCAAAGGACCTCTAGATCCATAATTCCACTTGTTAGTAGGCCTAAAACTGATATGACTACTCAATATTATTGCATATAAGAGTTCAAAGAAGATATTGAGAAGCTTCTTGAAGAAGATAAATTGGTCAAAGCCAAAGCCCACTTGGAATCTTCTTACATAAAAAATGATATGTTCAAATAAAAGGTGGGTAATTTGGAAAAGCAAATTGAAAAGCTTAAAAAAACCATCAAAAATAAAAAAGAAGAGAAAGCTCTGAGAAAATAAGCTAAGATTTGTCAAGAGAAGTTATAGGAATATAATAAGCTCAAGGAGTAGATAGAATATCAAAAAAAAAAAGAATTAATAATAGGCTAAGGGGATACAAAGTTTGAAACAACAACTTTAGATTGAAAAAGCTAAATCTGTTGGTTTTTCCAAATTTGGACTAAAGAAAGTAAGAAAAGAATTGCTCTCTAAAGTTCTAGAGAATTGCTCAAGGCTTGAACTTATTATTGATTATTTAGATGATGTTAGCTACATACTCTAAAGCATTCAGAAGGATCCAAATAAAATCACTAGATAACTACAACCTATGGTAATTCCAACTGAGAAAATTCATAGGATGGTGGATAGTAGACTCAATGATTTTGCTAAGCCAATCCCTAATAAGGAGTGGAACATTGCTTGAGTTTCTACTCAAATTGTAGTGAGGAAGCATAGAGCACTTCAAAATTCTTTGCTATTATACAACAATATTGAAGGAGTAATCAAGGATGTAGTGGATGTTAATAAGGAAATGAACTAAATTGGTTTTAGAGGGTTATGGATGGAAGATCACAACTTGTTATCATTTGAAGAAATTAATTAAAGTATTGATAAGAGCCTACAAGATGAGTTTGATATTGACTCTCAGGAAGAACCAATTGACCAAGAGAAAGCTTCACAAATAATTATTGATTTTACTAGGCTTAGAGACCTTATGGAAGACCTGGTAAATAGAGGAAGTGTTGCTAATTATGAAGATACTAGTGAACTATAGTACATTTATAAGCAACTAAAAGAAACTTCCAATCCCTTTAAAGATACATGGAAACAAGCCCTAAAATTTTTGAAATTGATGATGCAGTTGTTTGGTGATAGTGTTGAAGAGAAAAATAAAGAGAAATATTCACTAGAGGAAGAAGCTAAGGAAGAATTAGAAAATAATGTTGAATAAGAGGTCCAACAAGAAGAAGATATTGATAGAGATGTAGACCCTGAAGGGACACAAACTTAGCATGTTTTTGTACATATGTAGTCATATAGAATTTTTGTTTTGTTTTAAGTCATTTTTGCTCTGGAAATTTCAGAATGTAACAATAAAATCATGAGTCCAGAGAGGTGCAGAGAGAAATATTTTTGTTTGAAGGCATTCTTTTGTTTTGGAGAAGTTATAAAAGGTAGTGCACAACTGTGTTTTTTATTGAAGAATTGAAGAATTTTAAAAAGATTTGCATAGAGGTTAATATTTATGGCATAGTATCCATGTGAATAGTTATCCTCTTAGATTTATGAAGCATGGTCTTGATATGAAAATTTATCCCCGAAGATGATCATAAAAGTTTTCATAGGGTAGTGTTCATATGGAAATTATTCTTTAAAAGCATTTTTGAAGATAAGCATTTTTGACTCTTGATGCCCAATAAATAGGACTCTAAGTTTTATGTATTTGCAAGAAAATCCACCTAGGAGATGCCAAAATGTAGGCCCAAAATTACCACATCCTTAGAAAGCATTGAAAAAATTATTCTAAGGTATGAAGTTTCCATTTTGCATATTCTTCAGTGTATTTAGGAGCAAATCCGCAACATGAGTTTCCTAATCTACCCAACACTTAGTGCATTTTTTGCCTTGAGCAATTCCACTAAGTTTATAGTGTATAAGGATGCATATTGATGACAAGTATTGATTCTACAATAGTTTTTGGTGATGATGACATCATCATAAGAATAAATGTGGAATGATGATCACGTATAATTTTTACATGCTTCGAGTTGCTAAGTTTCGGTAAGATCAATTCTGCCAAGTCTCAAGATTATTTTGGTGTAGAATGGCAACAAAGAGTATTTTGCACCAAATCTAGTGTGGAATGATGACACAAAGATGGAAAGCACTATATTTGATGCAAAATGGTGACAAATTCAGTTTTACACTACATTTGGTGTGGATTGGTTACAAAGTATTATTTGCACTAGCTACGGTGTGGATTGGTGATTTCACATATTGATCAAGGCAATGATGATGTCATCATATTTTATTGTGTATATTACAAATTATTTGAAGCCAAAGAAGAGAAAATGAGGAATAGTAAGTGGATTGACTGTGGATTGCATCCCATTCATCTCTTAACATATTTAATGCCAAAATTTGATTTCATAGAATTGAAGCCACAAATGATGACATCAGCAATTAAAAGTGTAGAATGGTGCTTTGGTTTTCCTTACCATTTTGTAGAGTATTTTGGGAGGTTTAATCATAGTAATCCATGATGAAGATCGACGGTCCAAGTTTGCTGACATTTTTGAAGGATTTAAAAGGCAAAAATCGTCAGATCAGAGTGCAATCAGTTAGAGGGTAGGAAGATGAAGCATTGAGGGTTTCCAAGAACAAGAACTAGAGTGGTTGTAGATTTTTTGTGGATCTGAGATTCCAAGAATGATCAACAAATGAAAGGTACTTTCTAATCATTCAAACTATAACTTCCACCAACAAACCAGCAAGTTGTAGTGATATGCTACCATGGTGGATTTCTCACAATGGATTTTTTGGAGTTCTCTAGCTAGTAATATGATGCCAAAAAACTCTCTACTAATCTATAAATGTGCAATATTTGTAATAGCTCCTTAAATTTTTGTTATTTCACAAACTATAAATAGAGGATGAACCCTCATTTTCAAGGGTCAACTCTAGTGCATTTGCTTTCCCTATTGTAAATATTCGTATGTATTAATATAAGTAACATTACTCTAGTTATTGACTCAAAATTTGATATCTTCATCACCTTCATGCAATAATTTTGAATGATTGAGCTGCATTTCTATTCATACCCTAATGGTTAGTTCATTTTAGCTTTTGGATTACTAGTCGTGAAGGTTATTGAAATTTGTTCATGGTTAGATTTGTGTTGTTAGGGAGTTTATTTCTAATAAATCTAACTATTATTCTATATTTCTATTTGGATTATCAATATTATATGTTCAAATTACTTTTCTACAACATGTCTATGTTTGTGCTTTAATGTTCGGAAATATTATGGATTTGGGTATTGTTCATTTTGAGTGATGATACACCAAAAATTGTTCACAGGAGATTTTTACTATAGTTGCCTATGCTTTTAGCCTATCCATACACTATTTTATCTCACATTTATAACCCTAAAACCTTTTCCTAACCCTTTTCTCAAAACCCTAAGTGAGCATAATTGTGTTACCACCTTGTTAAAGTTGACAAGGAACTAGCCTACTCTAGAGGTTGGATTGAAGTTACCTTTGGTCCATACAATGTTGAGTGTTGAGATGTGACTATTAGGTGCATGCCTAGATAGAAAACTAGAGGATAGATAGTCACATTTTCAATTAAAACTTGATGTCAATTCCGTGCCCAAAAAGACTCAGCAAAACCATCACATTGCATCCACAATCATCCATTTCCATTTATTGGTATTATTTTTCATTTTCTTTTCTTTATTTTTCTCTTTTATCCTTGGATCCCCGATAAATGTTGTATGGCAACACTTTGAGTGGCTACATACATTTTGTTGGATTCCATTCCCTCCTTCTCTTGGCTATCGATCAATGTTGTAAGGTCATGCTTTGAGCGACTACATACCTTTTATTGGATTCCATTCTTTTCTCTTCTTCTCTTGGCTATCAATCAATGTTTTATGGTCACGCTTTGAGCAGATACATACCTTTGGTTGGATTCCATTCACTTATTATCTTGTCTATCAATCAATTTTGTATGGTCACGATTTGATTGGTTACATACCTTTGATTGGATTCCATTATTTTTCCTTCGTATATTGGTTATCGATTAATGTTGTATGGTCATGCTTTGAGTGACTACATACCTTTGATTGGATCCCATTATTTTCCCATATTCTCTTGGCTATTTATCAATGTTGTATGGTCATGCTTCAAGTGGGTACATACCTTTGATTGGGTTCCATTATTTTCCCTTATTCTCTTGGCTATCAATCAATTTTATATGGTCACACTTTGAGCAACTACATACCTTTGTTAGGATCCCATTTTTTCCTTCTCTTGGCTATCAATCAATGTTGTATGGTTATGCCTCGAGTGGCTACATACATTTGATTGGATCTTGTTCTTTTCCCTTATTTATATTCTACACATCCGTTTATATTTTTGTATTAAACTGTGCTTCACACAGTATAGTACAAAAAAGGGCAAAATATAGACACCTAAAAGTCACACATAGCTACTTATACATACTTGTAGATCATTTCGAACACTTGTAGGTTCACATAGGCCATCCTAGATAGCTCTAGGCTATTTTAGACTAGTTTAGACTATTGTAGATCCCTCTATACCTATGTAGACTATCATAGATATGCGTAGACATGCGTAGACTACTATAGACATGCATAGAATAGAATAGATTGCTCTAGATTACCATAGAATATTATAGAATTACATAGACCACTTCACTAGTTTATAGGTACAAAACCCTATTAAACTACTCAATCCATGTTATAACCATATTCCATCCATAAAATAACCACTCATCAATCACTTAAGGCCACTTAAGCCCTTCCTAGAATTAATTAAGACCCCATAGGACTATTAGTTTCCAAAAAGTCTTAATAAAAGCTAATTTAAATTCTAATTTTAAAGTGACTTCACATAAAGTGCACTTTTAGAGTTAAAAAGGTTAATTAGGTTCCTAAACCCTAATTAGTCCTAATTATTCCCTCCCACATGTGTGTGCACAAATTTGGTTAGGATATTTCTTAGGAAACCCTAACCTAACCCTAATCTGACCTTAGAGTTGACTAATCCTAGTTAACCCTAATATCTCCTCAAACATGTGTGAGGATGAGATATTTCCTACGAGAATTTGAGGATGACACCTCACAAAACCTAACCTAACCATATTATAACCTAACCTTAGGGTTTAGTTCCCTCAACCACACCCCCTACACCTTAGGTTTATCTATAAATAGTGGACCTAAACCCTCATTCTACCTCTCTCTTCCCTTTTGTCCAAAGTATAGAAAATCTATCAAAATGCATAAAAAATTGTAGAAACAATATATTTGAACTTGGAAAACAACAATAAAATATCTAAGGAGCCCATCCATGTAGATATCTCCAGCAAAAACCACTTATAGCTAAATTCACCCCTTAGCCTATGAATCCGACCCCAATTCACCCTCGACCTACAATTTGGGTCTCTAGGGGTCAAATCACCCCAAATTTGTTAGGTAATATTCATTTGATATTTTTATGATGTTTCCTACATTTTTCATAATATTTTAGTTCAATTTCATTTACTTTTTTTATTATCTTTCATCAATATGAGGCCTAACCAAGGCAAGCCCCCAAACACTCTAATTCTATTGTTTACATCACAAAACAGGTGATATAGCATCCACAACAACAAAAATAGTGGCCCACATATGCAGGAAGTCCATCTACATCAAGAAATCCAAGAGAAACTATCAGTCTATATGATGTTCATTATTAAAGGATTCCCTCCAATCCTTATTGTAACCTATGAATTCTATTTCAAATGAATAAAGATAATTTTTTGGACATGTGCATTTACTTTGTACTTATGTTTGAGCAAATAGTAGTTTTTATACATTTCAATCATCATACAAATGAGAGACATGATTTAATGTGGTTCACCCAATGTGGGCTACTCCATAGAGAAAATATTCTTTATAGCTCTTTCTCAATGAATATTTTAGAAATTAAATCCCTATTACATTTTATATGGACCTCTATCCAAAGTAGACACCAATCCCCTATGCTCAAGTTTGTGTATATCTATCCATAAGATACCTCTATCCCCACTAATCTAGTTTGTGGATATATTTCCACATGAGAACTATATCCCCTCTACTCTGGTTTGTGTATCTCTCTCCATAAGAGAACTTTATCCCCTATGCTTTGCTCAAATATGATCAGCTCTACTCACAAATTTGATCTAATATGTTCACAACATTGATCCAATCTTCTCACAACATTGTCTTAAACCTGATCACAAATCTACCTCTAACCTACTCACAAGTCTACCTCAAATATTCTCAAAAATTTACCTCTAACCTATTCATAAGTTTACCTCAAACCTGCTTAAAATTTTATCTCTAACCTACTCATAGTCTCTACTCAATTATGCTCTAATACATGCTCATAACTGCTTATAGTACATGCTCAAAAAGGATTTCACAAATATGCAAAAACTTTTCTTCAAACCTAGCACAAGTTATTCACAATATCTAGCGCAAATGTCTCACTCTTTAAAAAATAGAAGCATATATTATTCTCAAACTCTATTCCAAATATTTCCCAAAAATATTCAACAATGAAGCACAAATCCTAACTCAAATGTTTCCAACAATGCATACCAAACAACCCTTTTATCTCCACCTTATGTTCCAAAACATTCACTTCAAAAAAAACACTTTAAACAAGGAATGATGTGCCCATACCTCTTAATTTTCTCTTATGGAGATATATCTTCAAAAACTTGTCTTACAAACAACTAATTTTCTAGTGCCACTTCAAGGGTTAGATTGCAAGATACTCGCTCAAAACATCCACATGAAATTTCTTCTAAAAAATATATGCTCAATGAAATATGAAATTGATATTCAATCACTCTTCTTTTTTTCTTAAAAATAAAACATTAAAACCCAATAAAACCTTTCATATCTTCCTTTCATAATGCAAGAGTTATAATAAAATGTCAAGAAACTTATCACAACTTATTACTCCTAATATTGCAAAATAAAATTCAACCCAAAAACTCTACAAATTACACACATAAATTTTCTTATACACATTATACCTTCTACTTAAAAAAATATTTCAATGCACCTTAATTATTCAATAATACCATAACATTATTTACTTAACACACCACACATGGCACTAGGAAAAACTCCTTTTTAATTCAACCAACCTTAATTACTCCATGCTATCCTTTTTAATTCAAAAATAAAAAATATTAAAATAATCACCTTATGAATCCCTAAGCAAGCACATACATTAGCTTTAGCGAATAATTAATTCATTAAAAATTATTGTCCCTTTTTGTCACTATCGTGATTCGAATTGGAATTGCTTGCCGACCTACGTCCTAGCTTTGGATAGGCCATCACGTGGGCTAGCCGCCCACATGAAATCAAATTTCCACATCCTTTGCTTTATTCCTTGTCTCCAGTGTGAAAATAATTTTCAGAATAAAAATTTAACTCTCTGCCTCTGTTGCATATCGAACTCGAGACCTCCCTGCTGCTACGACTTAGCACCAAGTGATTTGGCATCTGGAATAGATTCACATATGGGATTTATTTTTACTATCACAATGCTTTATCCCAAATTTGACCTCCTAAAAGGTTTTGCCCCTTTGTCCTTTCTCCCATGTGACCATGAACAAAGTGCATACATTTTCACAAATTTTACACATGTAATACATGGAATTTTTGCAAATTATTACCACACATCATTTTGTAATAAACTTTATGTTATTAATATGAATTTTCCCTTATGATCCTTCACGTTGGTGCTTGGGGAGGTATTTTAAATTTCAACATTTGCACCCAACTAAACCTTGAAAATTATTATAATAATTTAAATCTAAAGTAGATTTAAATATTTTAATTTATATTTTAACCTTTGGTCCCTTTTAATTTTTTAATTATTATAATTATTTAAATCTTCATAGATTTAAATATTATAATTTATTTTTCTCCTTTGGGCCTTTTTTTTGGATAAAGTCTTTGCCACCATAAAATATGTTCCTTTTTCTTTTGCAAACACCACCATGGTAAAACCATTAACCCTTTATTTTACTTGACATAAATGACAACTGATGTCATCAACTTATGGCATTAATCCTTTGACGTAAATGACAATAATATACTCAAAATTTCCAACAATTTGGTGATGGAGTCCCAAATTATCATTGTTTGTCCATGTAAGGGATATCATGTGGAGTGATAATCACCTCAATTAAACCATCATGGAGATGGGATAATTGAGCACTATAGTTTTATACATGGTGTAATGTGTAAACTAAGAGGTTTTATGCCTAAGTACTAGTATAGATGGACTTATACTAGTAATGGAATTTCCATCCCTTATATCTAATAGTTGATATAGGGTTAATCCATATTCTATGGTCAAGTTATCCTATATTCGTAGATAATGTAATGAAATATGGTGACCATGTGAAAGAATCCTTTAATATATAAATGTGTACAAGTTAAACCCTAATAATTTTAAGAGATATTTTCCACTCCTATCCACTCAAGGGATTTTTGTAGCATCTTGAACTCAAAATATGGATAAGTCTCTATGAATATAAATCCTAAAATAGAAACATATTAGAGAACCTTGTTAATATTTATCATAACTAAAAAAAATTCTCTCATCCAATCTAGTTATATTTGGGTTATTAAAGTTGGTATTAGAGCTCTAGGTTGTAGGGTTAGAAGATTTCCTAGAAGGAACTTAGAGTGGATCTGATTTTATGGGTGAATTTTGAGAATAAAAGATCTTCATTTGAAGTATGGAATGCTATGAGGAGTAATTATGTCCATAAATACTTTCATTGGACGATACTACTAAATTTCCTTTATGTTTTACACATGCATAAGGTAGTTATAAGCAGAAAACTCCTAGGTGGTTTGTATCCATGACAAATCTATCATATGTAGTGATAGATGGTTATCCCCCCCCCCCCCCCCCCCCCCCCCCCCCCCCCCCCCCCCCCCCCCCCCCCCCCCCCCCCCCCCCCCCCCCCCCCCCCCCCCCCCCCCCCCCCACTACCCATTGCAATTATGAGATAGTTGAGCATTATATTTGGTTGTGCACCATGGAGGGATGTCCAAATTAACTCAAGGTATTACGCCTAGAAAATGCCAACATAGAATGACTTATATTTGACAATAGAAACTCAAATATATAATAGCTTATGTTTGGAAGTAGAAATACCAACTATAGAATAACTTATGTTTGGCAGGTGAAATAGCACCTTATGTGGAGTAAGTGTGACCATTTATATTATCAGTGGATGGTTACTCTTTTAATGACACCTTATATGGAGTAAGTGTGACCATTGATATTATTACTCAATGATAATACTCTTGGAATGACACCTTTCATGGAGTAAGTGTGATCATTGATATTATTAGTGGATGATAATACTCTTGGAATGGTACCTCACGTAGAGTAAGTGTGACCATTGATATTATTAGTGGATGATAATACTCTTTTGTTAGTTTATGTGAATGATGAAACTAACTAGAAGTTAGAAGTACAATTTGGAGGAAATTGTAACCTAACTCAAACTTCTTTTATGGATAAGGGAAAAGGTACCTTGTAGTGAGGCAAGTGTGACCAAGATCATTTTCAGTGGAGTGATAATGGTTATAATTGAAATGGTATCTTGTGAAGATACAAGTATGATCATGACCATTACATAAAGGATGTTAATGGTCTAAGTTAGTTCATAGATAGATGTAACTAACCATTTGAAGTACAATTTGGGAGAAATTGTAACTTATCCAACTCCTCTATGTGACTAGAAGAATTGGAACCCAAATTTATGGAGAGGAAGAAGAGAATATTCTTAGAATCCAAAGCTAGTTATGCAATATGGAACCAAAAGAGAAAATTTTAGGAATTCTAATAAAAGAGGTGAAGAACCTCATTGTTATAGTTCTCAATTACAAGAATATATGGAACAACAAAGGAAATCAATGAACTAGAAAAAGGTAGTTGTTGGAAATCATAGTAAACTAAGACTCCTAAAATAGAAATCTTGAGGTTAGGTAGGATAGAACTACTACTACAAGAAAATAGTAAGTCAAGGCCCTTATTAAGGTAGAATTGGCTAAATATTTGAAGAAGGTGAAATCTCCAAAATTAGAGATGATTCAATCGGGGAATGGCTAAGTGAATTGGAGATATACTTCTTCATGAAGAACTACTCTTTAGTAACTTAAACAATTTGAACTACTCTCCACTTATAGGTGATAGGAATAGAATAGTGGAATACCTTTAAGGATGGTAAGGATATTTAGGTAGTGAATATTCTATAGAATGCTTCAAAATTTTAGATGGTAGATCCCTTGGTCATTGAGGTAAAACGAGTAAATATTCAAGAGTTTCATTTAAAAATGATGAGAAAATAAAATTTAAAACAATGCAAGATCTAGTGGAACCAATATTTTAAGAAAAGTGCCGCTTGGAAAAAATGAATGAGATGAAAAGACATCTTTACTTATTTATTTGGATGAAAATATAATGTGATATTTGCTTCAAGAAACAAAAACACAAAGGACTGTGTTTATTCCAAGGGGGTCATATGTTATGACTCACCTTGGCAGGACTCTTTTATGAGATGAACTTTGTATTAATAAATGATGATTTAATACTTAATTTTTATGTATTTGGATGATTTTATGCAATAATTTTTTTGATTATATGATATTAGTATATGGTACTACTTATGTTGTGCTTGGATGTAGAACTAAATGCTCTTATGGGTGGACAAGAAAGTTGATCATCGAGAATGAGATATCAGAAAGGAAAATGACATGCCAATAGCTCTAGGGTAAGAGTTACCCATGGTAACAAGTGGTTACTGCATATAGTTGCATTTCATAATCTTCTTGTTTGAAATCATTGCATCAACAAGGAAGTTTCCATAGGGAAATGGAGTCACCTATAATAGAAGTTGATAATTTGGAAGCTATCACAAAATATTCTATGGATTAATTCTTGCTATGCTTTGTCTATGCTTTACCAAATGATTATCTTCCTTCTATATGTCTTTAGGTGCTTGGTTAGATAAATATTCCATTAATAACATATTGATTTATAAGCATTTGAAAATATATGTTTTAATTATGTTTGAGTCTAGCAAGAGATTAAATAAGTAGAAGGATTAATAAATATTGAGGCTTTATTAATCCCCTAATGGTTAGTGTCAATGTTAGTAATTCATATTAACATTTGACACTAAGTTAATTAATTAAAGGATAATTAATTAGTTTAACTTGATGTTCAATTTTAATAATGAAAATGAGTGGAAATGAAAATGCAATTTGCATGTTTATACATTAAGAAACAACAAACCTTAATAGTTGCTTTGATGTTGCTAGATAACATTAAAAAATTAATTGCTAAAGGTTTATATATATATATATATATATATATATATATATATACACCTTATTATCAATAAAAAGGGTTTTGATGATAATGGTATTATTAAAAGCCTTCTTTTAAATTAAAATAAATTTAATTTGGGTTTTACAAACCCTTTTAGCTTGCAAAGGAAGGGCTTGATGTTATTTTAAAGACATAAAAAGCAAGAAAATATTGTAAAATAGTTTAGAGTTTCACCTTCTTCCTCTCTTTTGAAAAGAGATATTGAAAGGAGGAAAAAGGAGGGGGGGAAGAAAAATATGCGAAAGGTAGAAGAGGAATAAATGCATTATTGAGATCTATAAGAGGATCATGCTCTCCTATTTTCAAGTTTTATTTGATTAGAAATATTCTAATATTTCCAAGATAATTTTTGATGCTATGTTTTCTTTAATAATGTTAATGTTGCCTTGCATTCATTGAAACTATTGGACATTTTGAGTCCCTAAGTCAAATTTGTCATTGATATCACTAGATGAAGTCATAATTAATGCCAAATATTTCAAAAGGAGATAAAAGGGATAAATATGGTTATTTGATATTCAGAAAGAAGGCCAAATATCAAGTAAAACAATGCAAAAGATAGAATTTAAAAAGGAGTTATAATATTTATTTTATAAATGATTTAAATTCAGTGTGAATTTAAATTTTATAAATAAATATTAAAGGCACTTTGTCAAAGGTATAATATTATAATGGTGGTTATTATAATATTAAATGTGCCATGGTGAAAACCCAAATAAATAATTTATAATCCTTATTATAATGTTTTATAAGGCAAAAGTGGGTTTGATAAAGTCTAAAGATATTTTAATTAACCCTATGGTTGGGTTTAAAGACCAAAGGCACTTAAAGCTTTTATAATTATCGCCAATGTCATGTGGATTAATTGCAATTTGAAGCACCGACATTCTAAAGCAAAGGAGGGAAATCTAATATTTAAACCTATGCCCAAAGGGCATTAAGTTTATCCTTGCTCAATTTAAGATTGCATGTGAATTAATTAAGATGAGCTCGTGAGAAAGAAAGCAGCAAATTTTGTGTTTGTCCTACTATCAAAATAAAACAAAGGGAAAGCGTTGAGATTTTAAAAGCCAACTAGGCACCTTGGCCTAGTGGCAAGAGGGTTGTAGCTTAGGTTTTGTGTGCAAGGAGGACAATGTTCGAATCTTGATGAAAGCGCTTTGGTGGGTGTGTTAGCGCCAAATGTGAAGAATATTTTTGCAAAGCAAGGAAGGTATAATATTTTGAAGCACATGGTGCTTCTTCCTATCCAACGAGCGTGTAGCCCATGTGGTGGTTTGCACTGTGGGTAAGACATTTTTGTGGGCTACGTTGAGAGTTTGAAACTCTCCAAAGGTAAAGGTAACATTTTTATTTTAATTTTAATTAAATGCCTAAGTTGGAGGTATAAGGTTGTTTGGTGGTTGAAGTTTGAAAAGGTTTCTTTGTAATAAAGTTGTGGTAGTTGAGAACTACCTTTAGGAGTTATAAGGAGAATTTTGTTTTTATTTTTAAAGTCTTAAAATTGCTATTGTGGAATATTGAAAGGTTAAGACTTTGTGGATGATATGTTATTTTGAATTAAGGATTTTTGTGACTATTGTGAGGATATTGATTATTATTTAAGTTGGAGTGATAAGGTGTAAATTTGATATTATTTTTGTGATATATTTTGTTGAAGAAAATTATCCTCTAACCCTTATTGATATTTGCAAAGAAGTAATTGTGAGTGTGGCAGATTTGTGAGGACAACTACTCTTCAAGAAAAGGTATGGGTAAAATTATTCTCTATTGAGTTGGTTGATTGGATTTATTGAAAATCAAGTTTAGAGTGAAAAGGAATTGATTAGGGTTTCCTTTTTTAAAGTGGTTGAGTTAATACTTCAAGTTTTTCTGGATTGAGAGTTATGATTAAACCTTGTTTGATAAGCATTGTTGTTTAGACCATTGGTTAAGTGAAGTGCTTTGAGTTAATGCTTCATAATTTTCTGAATTGAGAGTTGTGATTAAAACCTTGTTTTATTAGAGTCCAATTGGTTATGCAAAGAACTTGAACTAGTGTTTGAAAAGAACATAAGTATCATTGTTATGTGAGAGTTGTTTTTGAATATTGTTGAAAATATTTTGAGTTGGTTGATATATGCTTGGACTAGATGTTGTGGGCCAAACAAGGTTAACTTATTTTCTAATTTTGTCACATGCACGTGCATTAATTTATCAACCAAGGGAGCTTCGTAAACTTGCGAAGGGTATTGAACAAGATTGCTTACAATACCACTTGAGATGAGTCTGCTAATTCTACTTATTGGGGGGTGTTTTCAAAATGGTTGTCAATCATTCATGCACTCCTCAATAATTTACATAAGAAGAAAACAATTAAATCTACAAAAATGAAATATTCACACATTCCTGGAAATGAACCTACTATAAATACTGGAAATAGCAATGCGGTAAACAATCTTATAAAAATAGTGAACTAATCTAGAAAACACAAGAAAATTGGGGAAGAAATACTGGCTTAGAGTGGGCCTAGGCTCCAACAGCTTCCTCCCAGCTGAACATGCACTTAGAAACTCTTAGAACTATAATATAATTATCAAAGTATTATAATGCTTCTTCTGTAATTCTATATCTCCCTATACATCTATATCTTGTTATTTTATTATCTTATATATATTCCCAGAGAAGTCTGCATGTGTTTATATAACACACCCGTAGAAATTATGTTACAAAGAAGTTATAATAGTCGATTCATTCCAGATTAAACTAATATAGTCTGGTAAATGCAATCGACATCTGCTTAAAAATGGAATTTGGTTCTAATGGTGGCGTGTTTGTTGATTGGTTTGTTCTTCGTCTGGCATTGGTAGGACATTTTCATACATTGGTGCAATGTCCAATTTAGCTCTACATGATGTAGAGTTGGAACTGTACCAGCTTCTTTTGTCCACGTCATGCTTGTCTAGTCAATGAGCGAAGAACAAGGCCACCTTCCCTATGAGGAAGGCACCTAAGTATGTCAGACACCTTCTCTATGCGAAAGATGTATTACTGCCATTGGTGCCTTCCCAGAAGAGGAAGGTGCTTACCTTCTGTTGGTGCCTTCCTGTGAGAGGAAGGCACTTGCCTTCTAGTGGTGCCTTCCTATCGACACCTTCCTTATGAGAGGAAGGCACTTCTTTTCCTTTGGTGCCTTCCTGGAGGAGGAAGGTGCTTGTCTTTCCTTGGTGCCTTCCTAGAAGAGGAAGGCACCTACTTACTCTTGGTGCCTTCATGGAAGAGGAAGGCACCTACGTTCTCTTGGTGCCTTCTTGGAAGAGGAAGGTGCCTATGTTCTCTGCATTGATTCCAAAAGAAACAAAGTGCCAGGTCCATCAAAAAGACCTCGACTGATCCAAATCTAACTAAACCAATTGTAATTCCACAAAACACACTAAAAACACATAAATTAGATAACATGCATAATTTCATCAAATAATTACATAATCATTCATAAATATATGCAATCCTTATTATACAACCACATAATAATCAAGAAATGATATACAAAATATGAGCATTTATGATGCTCATCATCCCCCCATGCTTAACATATGCCATGCCTTCATGGCATCAAAATTGCAGGTAGCCCTATGGACCCCTCATCATCACCGTTTCTTTGTGGATCTGGCTGTACCAGTAGCCCGTGTTTACCTCTTCTACATGGGTGTGGCTGTCGGCTATCCTCTCCTCGTTCTGGCTACTATCGGTGGTGATCTATCCAGCGTCGTCTCTGCTAACTGGAATGCAACTTCTACAACTTGCCATAGGTTAGCGTCCAGAGGTCTGACTACTGCAAGAGGGATATCTAAATTTTCCCTCCTAAAATGAACTACCTGGGCTTTGTATAACCAAGATATTTTAGGAGTAAGCCCTACATTCTCCCTTGTGATGGTAGTAGCCTCCAATTCGGGGCCATATACCCCCCACCATTAAAAATATCTTTTTATCATGGACGGTCATCCCCAGGATGACCCATAAATATCCCAAAATTGGTTTTCCTCTTCTGGATTGACATAGATGCCAGTATCCCCCTGCATCCTCGAGGCTACCTTCCTAGTCTCTTTGGTTGCTTTCATCTCTTTGAGCAGCCATTTGAACTATTTTTTCCTCTCTGTGAATGGCTGCATATCCCACTCGTCCTCTTATGGCTCGACGAAGGTCACCTTCGCCTTCTTTCAAGCCATCCTAGGCCATTTTCTTTTGGCCTCTATAGAAAATGTGGTGGCTCAGATAGGGGTCTTCCCTTTCTCCCTAGCAGACATCTTCTCACTCCGAGGGGCCTACTCTGTGGTCCCTGGAGTGTTCTATTCATTCTACATTGTTGCCCCTAGGTTGTTCTCTTCACTCTGCACTATCATCCCTGGGGGTTCTTCCTTGTCCCCTTGTCTACCCTATGTTGTCCCCTCAAGTTCTGTCCATTCGAGGAATTCCTCCTTTTCCTTCGACCCTGTATGTTGCTACTAACCCTTGTCATGGTATGTATCATTAAGGACGATGACAAGGGATGTTACAAGACTTATTTCCCTTTCATTCTTGAAATCAGGGGAATTATCCCCTGCCTCTGGGTTGCTCTGTCAGGTGTCTAATTGAATTTCTCTCAAAGAAAATACTCATTCTACAAAGGTGGGAGAATTCATCAGGACTTCTATTGCCTATTCAGTTTGGGCCGACGCATCTCTTCTTTTCATTCCTCTAGCTTGGAGTAGCTAGTTCTCCTCCCATAACTATCGGACCAATTGCTCAAGCTGGGTGATTCATTCTTCTCATTCTTTCAACTCCCCTCTATGCTTGTCTTGGAAATCCTCCAAAATTTGCTAGGTCATCCAAAAATTGGTTTTGCCACTCTAGTGCTTCCTCCAAGGCC
Organism: Wollemia nobilis; assembly: GCA_028583015.1. NCBI lineage: Eukaryota > Viridiplantae > Streptophyta > Pinopsida > Araucariales > Araucariaceae > Wollemia > Wollemia nobilis. The sequence goes on from JAQPPZ010005019.1 coordinate 226,500, forward strand.
ACGTTGACCTGATCATTGCTCCCAAAAGTCCCTACATTTTGTGGGCTCCAGTTTGTCAATTCTCGAAGGGTTTGGGCTGCCACATCGACCTTCGGGTCACTCTATTCTTCTTCTACCGATAGGAGGAGTCACCATAGGCATTTCCTCTTGGGTACTGGCAACTAGAACTTGACCTCACTACTAGTAAGTGGTGCTCCTTCCTCTTCATGTTTGGGCACTAGGGAATGCCCTCTTTCCCCTGTGTAGTTGGGCACTAGAGAATGCCCTATTTCTTCTATACATTCAAGACACTAGGGAACGACATCTTTCCTCCATGAAATAGGGTAATGTCAATTTCTTGATACTCACCATTTCCTCCATAGGGCTTCCCTCTTCTTTCCCTTCTTTGGCAATAGCATCTTGTTGCCTTACTCAGCCGCCATCTCCCTCTGCATCGGGGTTCTTCCTTTGAACTTTTGCATGGCAGACTAGCACTGATATCAGCCCATGGTGGGCCAAGTCGGATGGTGCTCCTTTCTGGTACCTAGACACTTCATCCTTTAGGGCATTCGCTAGGTAGAAGGGCACATTCAGCTTCCTTCCATGCACTAGGTGGGTCAAAAACTATACATGGTTGGCATGCAGATGGGTATACTTCCCGGTGCATGTAAGAAATCGAGCAACCTGCTTGAATATCTTTCGTAGATGCATGGGAAGGCTAATTTTGGTTAGCCCTTCCTTATCTATCTACACAGTTTCTCCTAGAAATAACACTTCGATGTATGACTTCAACAGTATGCCTTTGTATATGCATTCCCCCATGAGGGGTAATCCAGTTGCCTATGAGATGTATTTGGGGGTGACTAGAATTTCTACCCCCCGTACCTAAGCTACATCGCCCCTTAAGGAGGCAACAAAGTCCTTGGCTGCCTCCATATCCTATCCTTGACTAACTAGCGTACAGTATTCGAGCCATCCTTCAGCCTCGAACTATTCTCTTATAGCCTCCCTGATTCCTTTCGTATCGCTCGGCTCATTCTTCTTCACTATGTGGTTTTTTGACCTTCCTCCCATGGTGCATTCCTTCACTACTACATTTTTTTTGTCCTTCCTTCTTCAAGAAGGCGTCTTCTTATAGGGAAGGCGCCTAACCTTCACATTTATTTCTAGGGTACACATTTTGAGCCATATCATTTGGCACACAGTTTCGGCTATGGGGGATGTGATTTTTATGATGATGATATTTTTTTTGGTATCGCATAATTTGTAAATAATTATATAAAAATTTGAGTTGATATGCACGTACTTGATTTGGTGTTTCATGCATTGTGAAGGGCATTGATTCTTTGATTTGTAACATGAGGGAGGGGTATGGTCATCTGATGTTGCTCGTTCATGTGGTGGTTTCATCCCGATCGAGGCATCTAGGAGATTTAAGTGTTGGTTGTACGTGGAAGGTGCTCTTTGGTACCTTCCCGATGTGGAAGGTGCTTATATGGCACCTTCCTAATGTGGAAGGTGCTTATATGGCACCTTCTCGATGTTGTCGATGCTCTCTAAATGGATGTACCTTTTGGTGGTGGAAGGTGCCTCTGATTGGATGCACCTTCTGGTGGTGGAAGGTGCCTTTTTGATGATGGCACCTTCTTGCTATGAAAGGTGCTTCTGAATGGGTGTGCCTTCTCGATGTGGAAGGTGCCTCGATCTGCATGTGCCTTCTAAATGTGGAAGGTGCCTTGGTCTGCATGTGCCTTCCCGATGTGGAAGGTGCCTCGATCTGCATGTGCCTTCCCGATGTGGAAGGTGCCTCGGTCTGCATGCACCTTCTCGATGTGGAAGGCGCCTCAGTCTGCATGTGCCTTCCCAATGTGGAAGGTGCCTTGGGCTTCTTTTTTTTTTTTTTTTGTGGTGCCTTCCAGCCATGGAAGGCGCCTATATATATATATATATATATATATATATATATATATTTGTTCCTTCTTTATAAGGAAGGTGCATTCTTCTAGTGGGGTGCCTTCTTGATATAGAAGGTGCCTTCTTCTAATGAGGCACCTTCTTCTGGTGGGGAACCTTCTATATAAGGAAGGGGCCTTCTTTTGGCAGGGCACATTCTTTATAAGGAAGGGCACCTTCTTTATAAGGAAGGTGCCTTCTTCTGTGACTTCTCGATGTGGAAGGCACATTAGTCTTGGTAATCATACTATAATTTACTAGGAAAGGGTGATCAAGCCTTATCAGTCTTACTTCACGCTACCTCAACTTCTACCTACGAGTGCCGATGTTGGAATGCTAAGCCAAATCAGGCCTGGTTTCCTAGATACCTATTCCTCATGCTATTAGGTCCTCCACCTACAAAAATCAAATGAAAAGAAAGAAAAATAAAGGTAGTTAGACACATTTCATGCCTGTTAGGCCCTAGGTTAGGATGCCTACAGCTTGCATGCGGGCACTATCCCTGCAAAACACATTGTAAGAAAAAAACTAAATTAACTAATTTTGGTGAGCACCTCCATGCCCACCATTTCATTTGTTAAGAGTTTTGTCCGGATATAACAAGATGGGATACCCCCACATCTATTCTAGATTCCACCTATAAGGTTTTGGATGTTATAGGGGCATAATCGATGTCCATTGACCATTAACATGGTGTTTCTACCATCAATTGTTCTAACACACATTGCCCCATTCTTGATGAGCTCTACCACCTCATACGGTCCCATCCATATCTGCATTAATTTACCTTTCCTTTCCTAGAATTGAGAATCATACAACAAAACCCATTCTCATTCTTGGAACTGCTTCAATCTAATGTGACGATCATGCCATCGCTTTCTTTGCTTTTGTATGATTTCCATTCTCTACAAAGCATCTAACTAGATTTCATCCAGCTGATCTAGCTATCAAATCCTTTATTTTTGAGCGTCATCCAAGCTCAAGATCAATTCTAAAGCCATTCTCAGTGTCTTAATTTTAAATTCAATGGGCATCATCGCACTCTTCCCATAGACCAGTTGGAAAGGTGTGAAGCCTATGGTGGATTTCCACGTGGTATTATATACCCAGAATGACTTTGACAACCATGTAGCCCAATATTTCTTGTGTTGCTACATGGTCTTCATTAGGATGTTCTCTATTTCTCTGTTCATCACTTCCACTTGCCCGTTTTCCTACGGATGGTAGGGTGTAGTTTTATTATGCCAAACTCTGTATTGCTCCATCAGCTCCTTGATCAACTTGGAGGTAAATTGAGGCCCTTGGTCTGTTATTATCTCACATGTGTAAATGGGGCACATGCACTATGGGAGTGATTTGAACATTCTCCTTATTCATGAGTATGTCTTTGTATGTCCTCACTTTGTGAGATCATAGAGTGAGAGTGCACATTAGAGGTCCTATAACCTAGTCTTTATAAAACCTAGTCTAGTCCATTGAGTTGACTAGTCCTCCAAGTTTCATTGGGAGGTGTACCATTGACTCTAATAGTGGAAAGGTGTATTGTGAACCTTCTAGGTTTATTATGGTTTAGAGCCCTTAGGGATCTATGTTCTGATGAAGTCCTATCTTCTTACCCGTAATAGGGTAGATATTATCTATGCCTATGATGTGATGATGGGGGAATTGAGCCACCCTCAATTCTATAACATGAGGAGTGTGTGTTATGTCCTCTAATTGGGGTATTATAAAGAGAACCCCACATGTCGATTTGTCACCTTTGATACTAGTTGGACGTTATTTGGTAGAATTCTATGTAGGAGATTTTAATTTGTTATTTTATGTGTGGTTTGGAGCTTCGAATTCCACCTTAGTTGTGTTTCAAGGATGGTATCTCCGTGTGTTAACCCTGATGTGAACTTATCCCGTATGTAAATTTTAGATAATACAAAGTATACAAGGATGTTTATCTCTTTTAAAATTTCTTTATGTATCCTAAAATTTTTTAGTGTATTTTTATTTATTGAGTATATAATATAAATATCATCATGTTTTGCAATTTTTTTGATGATATTCTTAGATATTTTAAATTTTTTCACCTATACACTCACAATGACATAACCCGATAATGGGATCTAGGAAATATTTCCCCTAAGATATGGAGATGAAATCCATAACCAGACAAGGAGCATAGGTACTACCGATTCTCACCCAACACACCATGATTAATGATACACCTCTTCAAAGAGGAGTGCATGCTATTTTTCATGGATAGGATAGTTCTTGAATTGGCCTTAGCCATGGTTGGGTCTTGATAGTACAATTTCAAATGAGCCAACCAAGTGGTAATGGCATCCACTATGGTCACGATCAACGGGTTAGATGTGAGAGTCCAACATCATTTATGTTTAAGTGAAACATGGTGTGTATGGGTTATTTTTAATTTTACATAAAGTAAAAATGCATTAAAGATAACTCATGATCATTTCCTATATGCCTAGAAAAATATGTTTCATTTTTAGAAAGATGCAATGTTAAATGCTTTTTTTACTTCAAAGAATGCAATGCAAAATTAAATGAAATTGGCCTTTGGATAGGCCCCAAGCAAGCAAAACCCTATCACATAATCTTAAAACTAGCTACTATTTTATAAAGTAGGCAACATACTCGGCCGAAAAGCAGGTAAAATCTTAGTCATTGTTAACAACACCTAACAGAGTTGGTTGTTATTGTCAATCACGACTACTAGTAGATAAATATTTTTCATGTATTTTTTCTTAAATTTTTCTAGGTGGCCTAATTAAATCCTAATGAAGAGAAAACATAAAAAGAATGAAAAACATAAAATAGGATACCTACCTGGAAATCCTCATTTGATGAAGAGACAGACTGCTTACTGTCTTTCTTAGTTTTTTGGTAGTCACTATTGCTCAACATGGCTAGGATGCTAATCGCTATTGTCAACCGTGGTTGATACTATGCACTGCTAATTTCAAACATGACTAGTACATACACATGAAAAATAGAGAATAATTAGTAGAAGCAGCAAATTTTTTTAGGATTCTACCATGATCACCACTATAGAAAGGCTTTAGGAGTGTATATCTACAACTATTGCAACATCATAAGCAAATTTGAAAGAGATAACATATATAAAACCAAATTTGAAATAAAGTGAGCCTCCTTTGTATTAATCATTGATAAAATGGATTACATATACATCCCTCTTAGGGATACCAAATGATACATGTTTACAATCATGTTAAAGCCCCTAAGTGAGGGTGATATACTCTAAATGCTCCTTAGATCTCTACCAACTTTGCATGAAGGCTTACTAGGATGCCTCCTTCTCCATTTTCAAGAGGAATGATGTTGAAGAATGCTTTGAAGCCTTGAAGGATATGTCACATGCGTACAAGAAACAACAAAACACATCAAATGCATATGAAGCCTCTCATGATGAGGCTATTATTCAAGAAATGTAATAAATGAAGCAAATACTTGAAAGAAGCATAAAATATGTAAATATGCTTATGAAATTGACAAATAAGCACAAATAATGGCTTGAAACATGTAAAGATAGCTAATATTACATGTAATCTGAAGTATAAAGCATGAAAGAAGCTAATCTATGAAAACTTGTGAAAGAAAGCATGCATGACATAAATGGAGGTAAATCTACCTATGAAAATGCTAATTAACCATATAAATGCATGAAATAAAACTAATCTATGCTATATTAACCTAATAGCACAATAAGAAAAGTAAATCTAATGCTAAAATGGAGGAATAAGGGCATCAAACCCTAGCTATGGATTCTCAGAGTAGTCAAGCTCTATTAGTCATGGTTGAAAACCATACCTAAGCCCGTGGGCTGCTACTAATAATAGTGGCCATGGCAAAAGTATTATTTCTTCTTAAACCAGGGCTAGAAATGCTCAAATTCTTCATGGAATTGATGATCAAGGGTCACCTTTGTATCTAGAAATATATTGACAATTGAAATTGCTTGAATTCATGTTAGATTCATGTGGAATGGTAAGGTTTGCTTCTCAATCCTTTGGAAGATCCATTGTTGCAAAGCTAGGTGTCAAACTAGAATTTGATAGCATCTCCATACTCTTCATAGGTTGTAATTGAATCTCTAGTTCGGTAGGGCTTCACTACAATGAAATTGAGATCCTATTGGCCTCTTTGAGGGGTCTATAAATAGACTCCCCAAATCCCAATCTTGGCTTCTCAAGGAAGCCAATATCAAGAATTGCTAGGTTGGGATAGTTGGATGGAATATTTTGGAGGATTTTTAGTCTATAACCACTTGAATTGGTTGCAAATACCATTGGAACAACCAATTTGTCTTGTTTTGGGAGGCCAAGATAGTTATAGGGATATCCATTGTTACTCAACATGGCTAGGACCCTAGCCATGATTATCAACTATGGCTGAGATCTAAGCTATTAATGTCATCAATGACTAAGGTTGAATAGGTCTAGTATACCTAAAATGAGTAGTTAGAACCACTGCTTACTCTTGGGATGGTCCAAGGTCATTCATATGGTATGCAAAGGTGCCCATATGATTAGTCTCCTAAACATTATGTGTTTTAGGTGTCTAAAGTATCTATGGAGGATATCCTTAGTTAACCAAGCCTAGAAGAACCTAAAATATGAAACTAAACTTGAGGTGGTTGCATTGTAGCAACACCTAATGGTTTTGCAATGGGAAATCTCAATAAAGGATGTTTGAAGTGGACCCAAAGATAAAGAGTATTTGGAAAATATTCCATTGGTGTAGCTTGAATCCCCTTTTTCAATCATGAAGGTTTGGATTTGATTAGCAAATTGAATTTGGTGATGGAGCTTTGAATGACTATTGGGTTTCCATGTGAGGGATATCACATGGAGTGATAATCACCTCAATTAAACCATCATGAAGATGGGATAATTGAGAATTGTAGTTTTATACATGGTGTAATGTTTAAACTATGAGGATTTATGCCTATGTACTAGTATAGATGGACTTATACTAGAAATGGAATTTGTGTCTCTTATCTCTAATAAATGAGATAGAGTTAATCCATACACTATGATAAATTTATCCTACTTTATCGAAGAATTTAAGGAATAAAGAACACAAGATTATACTAAGAGGGGGGATGAACAGTATAAGACCACTTTTTACTTTTCTTTTCAAATCAATATTATGTAGTGTATAGATAGCAATATCAATAGCAGAAATCAAAGCAATGCACAACCATACATAATAGAGACAAAGATTTAATGTGGTTCACCCAATGTGGACTACTTCCACAAAGAAAATATTTCTTCTAAATATTTCTCAAATAATATTTTGGGAATATTTCCAAATTACAATGTTTATGGACCTCTATCCAAAGGAGATGTTGATCCCATAAATTTTATTTATGGATCTCTATCCACAGGAGAACTCCTTCTCCTATGTTATGGATGGTGATCCTCTAGAACACACTGCCTCCACTCATTGACTGTGGATCTCTCTCCACTTAAAGACTCTTGTTCTCACTCAGAAGACCTAGCCTCAATATCGTAGTTGATGGATCTCTATCCACTGGAGACTCTTTCCTCTTTGCTCTATCACCTCCAAATATATTCTCAATGTTCACTCAGAACCTTCTCAAGTCTACTCAACAAGTCCACTTAGAACCTTCTCAAATCTGCTCAATACGTCCACTTAGAACCTGCTAAAATCTTCTCAACAAGTCCACTCAAAACCTACTCAAATCTACTCAACAAATCCACATAGAACCTTCTCAAATATTCTCAATAGGACCACTCATAACCTACTCAAATCTACTCAAAAGGTCCACTTAGAACCTTCTCAAATCTACTCAACATGTCAACATAGAACTTGCTCAAATCTTCTCAACAGGTCCACATAGAACCTAATCAAATCTTCTCAATAGGTCCACATAGAACCTATCCAAATATGCTCAATAGGTCCACATAGAACCTATCCAAATTTTCTCAATAAGTCCTCTCTAGGACTTGCTCAAATCTGCATTGCAAGCTTCCACAAAATCTCACACAAAAATAGTCCACAAGCCTTCTTAAATACTTGCCTCAAATCAACTTAACAAGTCCACACAAAACTTGTCCAATCTCATAGAATCATAAAGAGAATTGTTAGAGACTCAATATGTTCTATACTCAATGCTCAATCACTTTCTCAACTCAATCTCATAGAAGCATAAAGAGAATTGTTAGAGACTCAATATGTTCTATTCTCAAATCTCAATATCAACTCAAATCAATCTCATAGAAGCATAAAGAGAATTGTTAGAGACTCAATATGTTCTATTCTCAAATATCAATCTCAAATAAAATCATAATATAGAATAGTTTATTTTAGGGAACTTAAACAACCACTTCACACATTCACTTGACTAGGCTCAATCAACTCTACTCACCCAATCACCTCAAGGAATAACCCTTTCTCACAAACCCTAGTCCAAGCATAAATCAACCAAATCAAAATGCTTCCAAAAATGCCCAACACAAATCTCACATAACAATGATACTCATGTTCTTTTCTAACTCAAGTTCAAGTTCTTTGGATAACCCATTGGCTTCAATAACACTGCTAATAAAACAAGGTTTTAATCACAACTCTCAATTCAGAAAACCTTTAAGCATTAATTCAATGTACTTCACTCAACCAATGGTCTAAACAATAATGCTTATCAAATAAGGTTTAATCACAACTCTCAATCTAGAAAACCTTGAAGCATTAACTCAACCACTTTCGAAAAGGAAACACTAATCAAATCCTTTTCACTCCAAACTTAATTTTAAATCAATCCAATCACCTAACCCAACAAAGAATAATTTACCCATACCTTTTCTTGAAGAGTAGTTGTCCTTTAAAATCTACCACACTCACAATTACTTCTTTGACAAACTCAATAATGGTTAGAGGATAATTTTTTTATATCACAAAAATAATATCACAATTACACCTTATCACTCCAACTTACACAATAAGCAATATCCTCACAATAATCACAAACCCTTTATTCAAAATAACATACAACCCACAAAGTCTTAACCTTTCAAAATTCCACAATAGCAAAATTTTAAGACTTTAAAATAAAAACTGAATTCTCCTTATAAATCCTAATGGTATTTCTCAACTACCAACCTTTATCACAATGAAAAGGCTTCAACCACCAAATACATTATACCTCCAACTTAGGCATTAATAAAAAAAACATAAAAAATGTACCTTTGTCTTTGGAGAGCTTCAAACTCTCAATGCAGCCCTCACAAGCGTCTTTACCCATGGTGCAAACCACCACACGACCTACAAGATAATTGGGAAGGAAGAAGCACCACATGCTTCAACACCCCTTCCTTGCCTTGCAAAATGTATGTGCCTAATGATTGGCACCTTCAACACATCCACCAAAAGCTTTTGTGGTATTCGAATACTATCCACCATGCACACCAAAAATGTAATCTTGTAACCCACTTGCCACTAGGCCAAGGTGCCTTTTTGGCTTCGAACTAATCAACACGCTTGCTTTTGTTTCCTTTTATAGTCAAGTCAAACATGAATTTCCAATTCTATATCATGAGCTCTGAATTTAATTCGTATGATTTCTCTTTCAAATTTGAGCAAGGATAATTCGGAAATCAACTTTGGGCATGGTATTTATATGCATTTCCACTAAAACAAAAATGTCAACGCCTCCCTTTGGCTTCTATGACCTCGACGAAAATAAACTTTGCCTTTTTTAAAACTTTAAATCCAACCTTTGGATTTATTAAAATATTCTTTGGTCTTTAAACATTTAAATCCAACCTTTGGGTTTATTAAGATATTTTTAGACTTATAAACCCACTTTTGCAATATAAAATATTGTAATGAAAATTACAAATATTTTATTTTGGGTTTTCACCATGGCACTTCTAACCATTATAATATTTCACCTTTGATAAAGTATATTTTAATATTTATTTATAAAATTTAAATTCATCCTAAATTTAAATAATTTATAAAATAAGTATTATAACTCCTTTTTAACTTCTATATTTTGCATTGTTTCACTCAAACTTATGCCTTCTTTCTAAAATCAAATGACCATATTTTTTGCCTTTATTTCCTACTAAAATATTTGGTATTAATGATGACTCAATATGGTGGCATCAATGACAACTTTGACTTAAGGACTCAAAATGTCCAACAATCTCCCCCTTTGTCTTCTATAGGATCACTCACTTCTTCTTCTAATTCCATAAGAATATTTTCATCTGGTCTATCAAGTGCATCTTCAAAATCATCATCACTAAAACTATAACCATCCCTTGTACAATCATCTTCAATATGTCCAAATTTACCACATCTAAAACACTTGAGAATAACTAGAGTCTTTTTCTTAACTTGTTCTTTCTCTTCAACCATAAATAGGACTTCATCTCTATCATTCTCTGAAAAACTATCATCGCTATCATTTGAGTAATTACTTGCATTATCTACATAGTAGCTTATCTTTTGCCTTTGGAAGAACTTCTTTCCTTGTTTGTTTTGTCCATCCTTCCTTTTCTTCTTGTACCTATGTCTTTCTGATTCCCTATAAATTTGATCCTATTTTTCTTCATCATTGTTTCTCTTTGGCTCTTTGCACTCTGTTGCATAATGTCCATACTTTACAAAATTAAAACACTTAACAGATCTTAGATCTATGGGTCTTCTGGAACATTTATCTCTTCTGCCATAATTTGCTTCTTCATCACTGGAAGACTCAATGCTTGATTCTGACTTCTTACCCTTTATCTTTTTGTCCACTTTAAATGTAACTTCTTTCGGAGGAATAGGATTTTTTGTTCTTATCTCAAAAGTTGTAAGCATGCCAAGCAAAGCATTTCTTGTTAGACTATCACTATCAATTGATGTTTTTATAGCAAAGATATTTTCACTATACCTTTTTGGAAGAGTTCTCAAGATCTTATCACAACCATTAGATTCATAAATCTTCATTCCAAGACCTTTCATCTCATGTATAAGTTTAACAACATTACTGAGATAATCATTAATTTTTCATCATCTCATATTCTTAGGTTCTCAAATTCTCCTTTGAGATTTTTTATCTTAGCTTTCTTGACACTTTTATCTACATATATGGTATGCAATAGTTCCCACATATCTTTTTTTTTTTTACAATCCATAACCTTTATAGATTTTGATATTTGCAATCCTTTTATAATTTCATTTATAGCTCTTGAATTTGCATGTATTAGAAGCTTACCTTCCTTATATGTAGGAGGATTTATTGTTGAATCATATCCAAGTTCCACTGCATCCCAAACTTCATTGCCAAGTGTCATCAGGTGAAATCTCATCAACACACACCAATACAAGAAGTCACTTCCATCAAATACTAGTACTACATTATTGATGGACCCGTCCTTTTGATCCTTTTGATCCATTATGTTGTTAGACCACTTTTCCTTCAAGCTATCCAACTCTTCTAAAGGAACCCACTCTGATACTAATTGAAGAACACAAGATTATACTGAGACGGGGGTGAATAGTATAAGGCCACTTTTCACTTTTATTTTCAAATCAATATTATGCAGCGTATAGATAGCAGTATCAATAGAAAAAATTAAAGTAATACACAAAACACCATACACAATAGAGACATATATTTAACGTGGTTCACCCAATGTGGGCTACCTCCATAGAGAAAATATTTCTTCTAAATATTTCTCAAATAATATTTTGGCAATCCTTCCCAATTACAATGTTTATGGACCTCTGTCCAAAGGAGATGTTGATCCCCTAAATCTAGTTTGTGGATATCTATCCATAAGAGAACTCCTTCTCCTTTACTCTAGCTGGTGATACTCTAGAAGACACTACCTCCACTGCACTAACTATGGATCTCTCTCCACTTGAAGACTCTTGTCCTCACTCATAATACATGTCCTCAATCTCCTGGATGATGGATCTCTATCCATGGGAGACTCTGTCCTCTCTTCTCTATCACCTCCAAATATTTGCTCAATAGGTTCACTCAGAACCCTCTCAAATTTACTCAATAGTTCCACTCAGAACCTGATCAAATCTACTCAACAGGTCCACTAAGAACCTGCTCAAATATGCTCAACGGGTCTACTCAAAACCTTCTCAAATATTCTCAACATGTCCACATAGAACCTTCTCAATTTTTCTCAATAGGTCCACTAAGAACCTACTCAAATCTTCTCAATAGGTCCACTCAAAACCTGCTCAAATATTCTCAATAGGTCCACACAGAACCTGATCAAATCTTCTCAATAGGTCCACACAAAACTTGTCCAAATCTACTCAATAAGCCCACATAAAATCTGTCCAAATATGCTCAATAAGTCCTCTCTAGGACTTGCTCAAATCTTCATTCCAAGCTTCCACAAAATCTCACACAAAAATAGTCCACAAGCCTTCTTAAAGACTTACCTTAAATAAGTTTAACAAGTCCACATAGAACTTGTCCAATATCATAGAATCATAAAGAGAATTTGTTAGAGACTCAATATGTTCTATACTCAATGCTCAATCACTTTCTCAACTCAATCTCATAGAAGCATAAAGAGAATTGTTAGAGACTCAATATGTTCTATTCTCAAATCTCAATCTCAACTCAAATAAATCTCATAGAAGCATAAAGAGAATTTTTAGAGACTCAATATGTTCTATTCTCAAATCTCAATCTCAACTCAAATCAGAATATAGAATAGTTTTTTTCAAGGAACTTGAACAACCACTTCACACATTCACTTGACTAGGCTCAATCAACTCTACTCACCCAATCACCTCAAGGAATAACCCTTTTCTCAAAAACCCTAGTCCAAGCATATATCAACCAACTCAAAATGCTTCTAACAATGCCCAACACAAATATTACATAACAATGATACTCATATTTTTTTCTAACTCAAGTTCAAGTTCTTTGGATAACCCATTGGCTTCAATAACAATGCTAATAAAACAAAGTTTTAATCACAACTCTCAATTCATAAAATATTTAAGCATTAATTCAATGTACTTCACTCAACCAATGGTCTAAACAAAAATGCTTATCAAACAAGGTTTAATAACAACTCTCAATCCAGAAAACCTTGGAGCATTAACTCAACCACTTTGAAAAGGAAACCCTAATCAAATCCTTTTCACTCCAAACTTAATTTTCAATTAAGCCAATCACCTAAATCAACAAAGAATAATTTTCCCATACATTTTTTTTAAGAGTAGTTGTCCTTTCAAATCTTCCACAATCACAATTACTTCTTTGACAAACTCAATAAGGGTTAGAGGATAATTTTTTATATCACAAAAATAATACCACAATTACACCTTATCACTCTAACTTAAACAATAATCAATATCCTCACAATAATCACAAACCCTTTATTCAAAATAACATACAACCCACAAAGTATTAACCTTTCAATATTCCACAATAGCAAAATTTTAAGACTTTAAAATAAAAATATAATTCTCCTTATAACTCCTAATGTTATTTCTCAACTACCACCCTTTATCACAATGCAAAGACTTCAACCACCAAATACCTTATACCTCCAACTTAGGCATTAATAAAATAGAACATAAAAAATGTACCTTTACCTTTGAAGATTTTTGAACTCTCAACACAACCCTCACAAGTGTCTTTGCCCATGAGGCAAACCACCACATGAGCTACAAACTCGTTGGGAAGGAAGAAGTACCACATGCTTCAATACCCCTTCCTTGCCTTGCAAAATGTATGCACCTAATGATTGGTACCTTCAACACATCCACCAAAAGCTTCCATGGGATTAGAACACTATCCACCATGCACACCAAAAACATAAGCTTGCAACCCACTTGCCACTAGGCCAAGGTGCCTTGTTGGCTTCCAACTAATCAATGCGCTTGGTTTTGTTTCCTTTTGCCACTAAGTCAAACATGAATTTTGCAATTCTATCTCACGAGCTATGCATTTAATTCGTATGATTTCTCTTTCAAATTTGAGCAAGGATAATTTAGAAATCAACTTTGGGTATGGTATTTATATGCATTTCCACTAAATAAAAAATGTCGGCACTTCCCTTTGGCTTCTATGATGTCAACGAAAATAAACTTTGCCTTGTTTAAAAATTTAAATCCAACCTTTGGATTTATTAAAATATTCTTTGGTCTTTAAACCTTTAAACCCAACCTTTGGGTTTATTAAGATATTTTTAGACTTTATACCCCCACTTTTGCAATATAAAATATTGTAATGAAAATTACAAATATTTTATTTTGGGTTTTCACCATGGCACTTCTAACCATTATAATATTTCACATTTGATAAAGTACCTTTTAATATTTATTTATAAAATTTAAATTCATCCTAAATTTAAATAATTTATAAAATAAATATTATAACTCCTTTTTAACATGTCTTTTGCACTATTTCACTCAAAGTTCTACTTTCTTGATGAATATCAAATGACCATATTTGTCATCTTTATTTCATGCTAAAATATTTGATATTAATGATGACTCCATATGGTGGCATCAATGGTGATATCAATGACAAATTTGACTTAGGGACTCAAAATGTCCAACAAGGAAATGAAGTAACCATGTGAAAGCATCCTTTAAGCCATGAAGGTGTACAAGGTAAACCCCGATATTTTTATGGAATATTTTGAAGAACATAAACTTATATTGAGAGGGGGTGTGAATAGTATTAGATAAAAAAATTACTTTTCTTTCCAAAGCAGTAACTTAAATTATTATCAATTGCAATAATGAAACAATGCACAAATCACAACACACATAAGAGTAACAAATTTAATGTGGTTCACCCAATGTGGGCTATGTCCATGGAGAAATATTTCTTATAAATTTTCTCAACAAATTTCATGGGAACCAATTCCCTATTACAATATTTGTGGAAATCTATCCATAGGAGACACCTATCCCCTCCCACATGTTCATGGACCAAAATCCATAAGATACATATATACCCTCTACTCTAGTTCATGGACCTCAATCCACTCTGCTCTAGTTCATGGACCTCAATACACTGCTTTGATTTGTGTACCCCAATCCATAGGATACACCAATCCCATCTACTCTGGCATGCTCTAAATCCTTCTCATAGATCTTCTCAAATATACTCCAAAACTTCTCACAAATCTACTCAAATTTGTTCACAAAAACTTGCTCAAATCTACTAACAAAACTTGCTCAAATTTTCTCACGAAAACCTACTCAAATTTGTTCATAAAACTTGCTCAAAATTCTCACAAAACCTATGCAAATCTGCTCATAAAAACCTTCTCAAGTCTGCTCACAAAGCTTGCTCAAATAATTTCACAAAACCTGCTCAAATATGCTCACAAATCTATCTCAAAAGGCCTACTCAAATCTACTCCAAAACCTGCTCAAATATACTCACACAACCTACTCACAACCTACTCAATCCTACTCACAAAGTCTTCTCAATATTGTTCAAATATTGCACATAAAAATGCTCATATCTTTCCAAATATTACATACAAACAATACTCATATCTTTCCCAAATCTTGCATACAAACAATGCTCATATCTTTCCCAGATATTGCATACAAACAATGCTCACTTTTTTTCAAATATGCTTTCCTCTACTATAGCAATTCAGACATATTCTACCCAAAATTCTTTTTCTTCATGAACATATAGAAAATTATATGCATTACAAATACCCAATATGTTCTTTCACATTCATTAAGTCTATTGCTTTCTCATGTCTCACATTCATTACGTTGAAGGATAGCTTTTAAACTTAGTATTTGACAACTAACCTTGTAATATCCTTTTCTTTAATGAATCCTTTAGTACTATATTTGTACTTTTTGACACTTTGGTTTGCTTTACAACACTTTTACTATTTATGTGAGACTATTCTATTTTTCTTACTTCCACATTCTCTTCAAAATCAATCATGAATAATACACAAACTTTCTTACAAATTTGATCTATTACTCTTTGCACATTCACTCTCTTCTTTCAATAAAAAACAATGCACATCTAATCATCATTCCTTATACATCCAACCATATGACAACAAAATATTTTATTCAACAAAAACACTTTGAGAAAGTAATTAAATCACCATACCTCTAAATTAACCTCAATGATTATGATGAGCTTTCAAAACCTATATTTACAAAAATAGTTCCCTTTTTGTTCCTTCAAAAATCTAGTTAGTAATTTTCTCTTTCTTGCATAGATATTAAACCCCCTTTTTAATATTCAAAATACAATTTAAAATCAACAACAATTACACCTTATATATAATTTTTCTAACATGTACAAGTACAAATAAATTTAGCCATAATACACCTTATATCTCCTTTACTAATGCACAAATAAATTTAACTTTATAACTCCCTCACATAGTATGCAAAATGTAATTTTCAATTAATCACAATATACCTTATGACCAGGGTTATGCATAAGGGGTCGGTACCAAAATTTATGTATAAAATAAAGGTAAATTGTCTTGGAATCCTCATGAAATTTGTAGAAGTATACATGGAAAATTGCATTTATTTATCTCCAAAAATTTTCAAATTGTGGTGAATTGCATTAATTTTTCTCCAAAAAATTTCAAATCATGGCAAATTTTTCTATGTTGGGGCTATGAATATCGGTTTGCAAAATCTAAAAATGTACAAAAAAATTTAAAGATTTAGGTCAACATGAAAGACTTTAGGCTGACATGATGACCGATGGCATGCATGACGATCGGTTGAAGGCATGATAATCGATTGAAGGTATGATTATCGATTGCAAGCATGACTGTTGGTTGAAGGTATGATGATCAATTGTAGGCATGATGATTGGTTGAATGAATATCAATAAGTTGTAGGTATGATGATTGGATATAGGTATGGTGATCGGCTATAGGCATGATAGTCGGTTGTAGTTATGATGATCGGTTGCAAGCATGATGACCAAATGCAGGAATGTCGATTGGTTACAGGCATGACAATCGATTGCAAGCATGATGATAGTCTGTAGGCATGATTATTGGCTATAGATGCGATGATAAACTATAAGTATGACAACCAAATACAGGAATATCGATCAATTGTAGGCATGATGATCGACTGCAGGCATGATGATCATCTGTAGGCATGAAAATCGACTACAGGCATGATGATAGGTTGCAAACATGATGATCAATTATAGACATAATTATTGGTGACATGCATTATGATAGGTTGTAGGCATGTCGATCAGTTGCAGGTATGTCAATTAGGTGCATGTATGATGATGGGTTATAGAAATGTCAATCAATTACATGCATGACAATAGGCTGCAAGTATATCAATCAGCTATAGACATGACAATCGGTTGCAAGAATGCTAATTAGTTATAGGTATGATGATGGGTCCATGGATTTCAATTGATTTTAGGAATGACGATCAGTTGTAGGATGCCAATATGTTGTATATATGATGATCAATTGTAGTAATATCGATCAAATGTAGGCATGATGATTAGATATAGAAATGTTGATCAGGTGCATGCAGGTTGATCGGTTGTAGGAATGTCGATCATCTTATGCTGATAGAAATGGCTTTACAACTGATCATATTATATCGACAGACATAGCTCTTCAACTAATCAACTTATGATGATAGATACAACTCTAAAATTGATCAGATTATACCGATCATCTTGCATCGATCGACACTCCTCTGCAACTGATCGACTTATTTCAATAGACACTCCTCTACAACCTTGTCAAGTTTTTTGTTGATTCAAAGCTATTTTCGAGTTAGATTATTTTATATGTATGTTTATCAATACCCACTACAATATATATATAGGTAGTATATGAGGAAATTTGGGCAAGAAAAATAAAATCATTTATAATTTGAAGGCAATTTGGGTGGGAAAAATAAAATCATTTATAATTTGAAGGCAAATTGGGTGGGAAAATAAAAATAATTTATAATTTGAGTTTGGCCAATTAAAATAAAATTAGGTTAATGATTATCAACGATGTGCGAATTTACCCCAAAAAAATGTCCATCCCATAAATTTTGGGTGAATGGGCCCCAGTGAAAGGATCCAAAATTAGCCAATTTAAAATATTGAAAATCCTAAATAGAGCTAATTTACGATATTTCACGCTTATGCATAACCTTGCTTATGACTCCCTCACACAATATGCAAAATGTAATTTTCAATTAATCACAATATACCTTATGACTCCCTCACATAATATGCAAAATATAATTTTCAATTAATCTCAATACACCTTATAACTCCCTAACACAATAATACACAATGCAAACCTTATCTCTCTAAAATAAACTTACATAGTAAAATCAATTCAAAACCTATGTCTCCCTAAATTTAATTTAATCAAAAATTATTTTTCCCTTACCACACATAGCCATCGTGAATCAACCCTATAACCTCCTGCTCATCCATGCCCTATCGCAAGCTAGGCTATTGTTAAAGCTAGCCATCTGCATGAAAACCAAGGTGCATGATTTATATTTTAAAGTCTTTTTCAAATTCCTCTCTGACCAAAATCTTAGAAAAATGGTACCACCATGAATCATCCACATGACATCTTTTTCTACAATGCTCTAGTGTAGGCTAGGCTACCATATGGTCTAGCCACCCAGATGGAATCACAAATGCATTGTCTTCTTATTTTAGTTTTTGATTCTACCTTTAAATATGTGTGCGCTTCCATTTTTTATCTTTTGATATCCATGAATTTCACATGAAGGAATTTTCAATTTGTGCTTCTTGAACAACCTTACTTGAATGAATTATCGCTCCCCATTTATATATGTATTTCATTTTCATCAGTGAATGTCGACACTATATTTTTCTTATAGATTTTTGACTTTATGCTTGCTCTCATGGCATTGGTGTCTTTTAAACTTATACTTGTTTATATTATAATATTTTAAATCTTTGATTTTAATATTATAATATATTACTTTTTAAACCTTTGTCCAAAGCATTCTATAATTTTAAACCTTTTGTCCCAAGCTTTTAAACTTTTGTCCTTCTTTTAAAAATTTTGTCCCAAGCACTTTTAAACCTTTGTCCATCTATTTTATAATATTTAAATTTGATATTTAAATATTATAATCCTTAAAAATAATTGCCTTGCTTTGCAATAAAATTTCCTTGTAATATATATTTACCTTGGATGATTTTCCATTGTTTTCTATTTATCAAACCCATCTTTGACCTCAATGATATATTGTCCATCCTTATAAACTTTTAATCCTTGAAGAATATTTCATGCTCCTTTGACATCAATGACAACTCAATATTTCCAATAATATTGGCCTCTACTATACACTTGATGGATATTTGTAGAATGTTGAACTCTAGATGTGGAGAAGTCTGTATGAATATATTTTTTAAACTGGAAACATCTTGGAGAACCTTATCAATATTTCTCCTACAAAAACAAAGTCTCTCTCTCTTGGGTTGGTTAGATTTGGGTTGTTACAAAATTTCTTTAATGATAACTGCCATAGGGGTGTGCCTAAAAGAATTTAAATGTTCTACATTGTAGGAGGAATGCCTAAAAGACTTTAGTGATCTATGTTGTAGGGGGTGTTCCTAAATTTTTTTAGTGATCTACGCTATAGGGTGCATGCTCAAAGGACTTTAATGTTCTATGCCATAAGGGGAATACCCAAAGGATTTTAAATGATCTACATCATAGAGGGTGTGTAAGAATATTTAAAATGATATGGTAAAATATATCTTGATTTTAACTAATGCAAAAATGTCTCAACATGATCTTAATATAAAATTATGCAAGGTATTTGAGCTAATGTCTATGCATAATGTTTGATTTTTATGCATGAATAATAATATATGTAAAATAATGCACATAATGAGTGACATAGATATAAATAATTGTATGTATATATTTTATTTATTGTAAATATTTTCCCCCTCGTAGGTGAAGGATGAAAATTTACACCAAATAACTAAATAGCAATGAAACACAATGATTGAACAAATGAAATGAATCTTTATATTTATTTATATCATTATTTCAAAGTGTTACAATAGGATCCCCTCGAGGGGATTTCACCAATGATACAATGAATACAATAGGGATGTTATTCCCCTTTTTATCAAAAGGATTCTTGGTCCGATATAAATATATCTATGCTAGCACAATTTATCAAGGAGTGGATTTTCTGGGACCAGAGTGTGAGGTTTAGATATACTATCTTTCTTTGTCCTTGAGTCTTGTTACCTACATGCAAAGACACAAAAAGTGGAATAGTATCATATGGGAGGCCCACCAAATTTGGGCCCATATTCAATCTAATAATGCAAAATATGAACAAAGAACATATACATGCATATGATATTTGAGATCTAATCTAATGTATAATAATAAAAATACAAATATCTAAGCTAAAATGTAGTAAAACAATGGAAATTGATCACCTAACCATGATTGTATTAGGTTGAGATGGTTTTTATCTACAAACCATATCGATACGAGATGATCACTATCATGGGCTTGCACCTCAATGTAAGTAGATCTGAACAACATCTTGGGTTGTATGAGATGTCATTTTGAGCGATCTACAAACATGAATTTCCATAAAAGGGTGCAAGTGATCACTAAGGAAATGTAGGAAATCATTCGAGGGAAAGGAAGGTGACTTTAAATCCAAAATGGTAATCTCACAACATTGGATTAATAGCTAGAGAACCTGGTAGATTTTTGGTAGCACTTCATTTCTTTGGGATTTAAAATCTAGGGTCCTCAAACTAGGAGGGAGGGCACCATTTTATAGTCTCTAAAGGCAAAAATGCATGGAATGGTAAGTGCCACTCAAGAGGAGCCTGATTGGATACCATCGAATGCTTACATGCAATAAGTGTAACTATCACTTGCAAGGTTTGTGGCACCAATGTAATTTCATGCATCATGCTAATAGGTCATTTTTTTGGAAGTTTTTTTTTGGTCTTGTGTTACCATCTAGAGTTAATATGGTCTCAATTCTGAGATCATCTTGGGTTAATATGGTTAGGCTTCTCATAGGGAATGTTTCCTACTACTTAGGGAAAATCATTAGATTAACCCTAAGGCTACCCAAGATGGATGGTGTAAGTTATAAAGGAGGCATTTTTAGAGTCTCCTTGCAATGATGCCTTTTAGTTGTCTATAAATACCCCATTTTGGGATGTTTTGTACGAAATCACAATGTAGAGCAAAAATATATGATATAAAATGGTTGAGTTGGTGATGGATGATATTAATTAAAAAATTCAACATGAGATACCCTAAGCATGGAAAGGGTGCACATAATTGAATCATTGCTTCCAACACATTGATGAATCTTGGTAGCTTTTTGGTCATGGAAAAACTTTATTTGTCTATAGACTTTAGGTTTTAGGTCTACCAACTATTTTTTGGATTGATTTTTTTGCTTTTACCCTAGCAAAGAGAGTGTATGATTATTCTAGATAATGATTCTTGGATAAATATAATTTCCACTTTTGATTGTTTGATTATTGACTTGATTTAGAAAATAAAAATTTTATGGTTATTGACTACCCCCTCAAGAGATGAGCCAATGGGGGAGATGTAAAATGATGATAGTGATGTATCACTTGATAAAAGTGGAGCTATAGCATGGTTACCCTAGGAAAATATTAAATTTTTGGTGATTAAATCAACCCAAGATGGTTGCTTTTTTGTATGAATTTTTCAAAAAATGAGACCATCCTAGATGGTCACATTGCATCGCATGACCATCTTGGATGGTCCCAGATGTGAAAAACTATATAAGCTAAATTTTGTGGGAAAGACTAATTTTTATTATTTGTGATGAGCTGAGAGCAATATGGGAAGGAGGAGAGCTTAGTTTATGCAATGAAGTGTTTTCGAAGGACAATTTGACAAACCCCATGGACCCATTAGGTGCATCCACAAGTGGAGAAGCTAGTGTGAAGAAGGTAAGGATAAAAATTTAAACCTTTTCTTTATTAATGAAATGAACCACATTAAAATAAAATAATAATGAATGGGTTAGATGGGTGAAATGGTTAGAATTAGATGAAATGAAAATGGGGTGGGGAATTGGTAGATAGCCTTTATTACTTTTGATTTTCTCATCTTCCATTCTAGTATTGTGTATTTTTTTTAATATTTTGATGTGATTTGGAGGTCATATCAGGTTGATAAAATTATTTTTTATGATCATCTAGATGCAATACAACCTCTCTTGGTGACCGTATGGACTCAATATGACCTCTCTTGGTGATTGTCTTGAATAGAGATAGTTTTATTATGGAATTCTTAGTTTTTGATAACCATGGGATAATCTCCATTAGGGATATATATTCCTAACTCGTAGTGGAGTAGCCTTACGTGTTGTGATATGTTTATCACATTAGAAACATTATTTTGTATATACCGATATTAGCTTGTGTTTTAGCTAGATTTTGATGGTTTACACTCAAAGTAGTTAAGTCCAACTAAGTACACAATCAAGGTAATAAAATTGGTCTTCCTATAAAAGTTTTATATTTCAAATGCTTTCATGGTTAGTATATGACTTTTGATTTTTCAACTAGGGTGTTTGAGTCTCATTGAAAACCTTATTGTTCCCTTATGACCTCTCACTATTCATAATCTATTATCATTGTGCTTCTCCATTGCATATCATTTCTTGCTTGGTTATCATTTCATTGTATGCCCTTGATGAAATTATTTACATCTTGATTTGTGACTCATACATTTTATAGCACCCATACTTAGTTTTGCATCACAGAATCATACACTATATTTCATTAGTTAAACATACATACACAATTTGCATTAAGAAAGTTATTATGTGTCATTAGTACATTATAGGCATACTTAGTTCTATGCATACATAATAGATCTATCATATCAAAAAAAATCATTCATATAACATTAATGCACCCTCATATCTACAATTTTAGGTATATATTTATACTCATCTACCATTACATTCATCCATCCATCATATCAAATATATATGCACAATAGAAGTGACAATAAACAATAATAAAGTATAATATCATATATATATATATATATATATATATATATAATATAAATGAGCATGCGTACACAATGATAAAAATTCCCATAGGCTACAATATAGTGGGTCCTTAGACCTCACATCCAAAAATAAGCTAATACATAGGGACCCTACTCAGGCTAGCCTTACTCCACCACTCTTTCCACTACCCTTTTGCCTCATATATCTAAGAATGTTTGGATTTGTTGGTATCTAACATTTGTGATATATCATGTGTTACAAATTGTAGGATAAGTGGTCTCATGAATGGCTCTCTAGAGACCTCGCTCTATCAGCTCCACTAATATTGGGATAATTTTAACCATTAATAGGGTAGAACCCCACCATATTTATCAACCTTATCCTTAAGGCGTATGATGCAATATCATTCTACCTAATATAGAACATGATCTATGGTCACCCTGACCTACAACTTATAGTCTAGCCACCTTAGTTGTGACATGTTTGCTTGAGGATGGTTGAGCCTATCCAACTATAAAACCTACCACCTAGATCCATAGATCATATTTCTCTAATATGAGTCTAGTTTGCTTCTCTTGAAGACTCTACACCTAAGATCATAAGGTGTCATTCTCCACCTTCTAGCCCTACCAACACTACCTACCTACCATCCAATGAATCTACTTTGTAGCATGAGTTGTATCCTTATTTGTTTTCTACCCTTAGAGGATGTGAACCTACTCTCTCAAGGTGGTGATCTTCTCCTATGGGTCATCCTCATCTATCCCATCACTTCTCATAGGTGTTTGTGAACCCTTAGTGGATTTCTATGAAGATATCCCACATCCCTATCCACTCAATGATGCATGCATCACTATCCTAGATCCTCTACCTTTATCATCATCTCAAAGTGAGATGATTATGATTGTTTGATTTTTGTTTTTTAACTAAGTTTTCATTTGTTTGTGGTATCTTTATAGAGACCATCATCGATTAATGAATACCTAAAAGTATGCTTGTAATGAGTTTTATAATAAGGATTAGGTGTGGCTGAAGGACCTCAAACTTTAGTACATAATTTTATTGGAGTCTATTCATGCAGACTAGGCCTATATGATGGTTTGGATAGATTGGTGGGATAGTTATAAAAATACCTTTGACATGCCCACTAGAGAGATCACTGTGAATGTAGAGGAAATCTATCAGATTCTATAGCTCCCTATAGAGGAAAATCCTATTATTACTACTATGACCAGTAAAAGAGAGCTTGTGCTAGAACATATGTTGTTGTGACCAATTAGAGAGAGCTTGTGCTATAGCACATATATAAATATCGATGGCACCTTGTAGATTGTGATGCTGGTAGTAGTGGAGTAAGAGTGGGCATTGGATTTGAGATAGATCTCTTGACAACTAGATAGAAAGTGTTGATGTCATTGATGTTTAACTTCATTTTGTCTAACTCTTTATGCATGAGGTTCCCCTAGAACCTCCTAGGCCTTGTGATGGATCTATTTGAGTAGTCTAGGATCATGGTGTAGGGCACTATTGTACCCTACAGTTACAACTCATTTTATACCAAAATTTTGCAAAGACATCAAATTTAGGAGTTTAAATCTTTTTAAATTGGCTCACACCAAGATTTATAGGATATTGATTGCATTCATCTTTTGAAACTATTGGAATTTTACATTTTTTAATATTGGTCTTTAGTTACATTGATTTAAATTCAATTTCTTTGAATATTTACATATAACCTACATTATTTTAGCTAAATTACTTCAGAAAAATTAATTCCTAAGGTTTATTAAAGGTCTATATGATTAAATTTCATTTTAGGGTTACTCCAATCTTGTCACTTTGCCCTACATTTTTATGCAAATTGATATGGCCTTACCTTGAGATAGAAGACTCTATTTAGGGTGATTCAAAAACTGGTGGAAAGAGCTTGATCTCATCTTCACAATGGCATTGAATTTTAAGATTTTTAGCTGTCCAATTTTTCTAAATATTATTTTGATAACAGTAGCATGTGATCTTTAAAATAACATATCTCATGAATCATGATGAATTTTTTATGATCACAATGGATTTGAACCTATTTTGCCCATTTAGATTCATGGATTTTTTTTTAAGATTCTAAGCACTTTGAATTTTGCCCTATTTTTTGCACTATGGGACAACTCAAAGCTTCGGGTCAAATTTGGTCTCCATAAACCAGGCCTAAAATCAGTCCTTGGATGAGTATATAAATTACCATGATCTCTGACCTCTTATTTGGCTGTGCAAAATTATCCATTTTTAATTTGGTGCCAAATTTTGCAAACTCAGATCTCGGGAAAGCTTATCATTGATAAATCAAAGCCATTGCTCTTACATCGGTGACAAAGATCTTCCATCAGAAAAAGGAATATATGACTTTGAGATATTTTTATTGATAGACCAAGGCTATCACTCTTCCATCAATGATAAATATTTTATATCGGTGACATGAGTTTAATAAATTTTACTATCGCCCTTGCATCAACAACCAATAATTTACATTAGTGAAATAAATTTGAATGACTTGGATACAATTTTTGATTGACTAAAGCTATCATCGATGCATCATCAACAAGGATTTTACATCAATGACCATGTATTCATCGTGCATTTTTAGCAATATTC
This sequence comes from Wollemia nobilis, assembly GCA_028583015.1. Classification (NCBI taxonomy): domain Eukaryota; kingdom Viridiplantae; phylum Streptophyta; class Pinopsida; order Araucariales; family Araucariaceae; genus Wollemia; species Wollemia nobilis. Next base: position 252,150 of record JAQPPZ010005019.1, read on the forward strand.
ATCGCTCTTCGAGAAATCCTAATAGTGACACATCAACGATAATGGTTTTACATCAGTGATGAAGGTTATGGTAGGCTATTCAAGGTATTAATGGTAAACATAATATTATATGAATGTGAGCAGATGCAATAATTAATTAACCCTATTATTGAGAACTTTAATAAAACCTTAGAGAATAATTTAATTAATCTAAATACTTAGGGTATTTTAATTAGAAGGATGTCATGAAATAATTAATATTAAAATCTTGAGCATAATGATAAATAATTTGGCCAATAAAATTTTATGGCTCATGTTCCTACTCTAATAGAATTTATCGCTCTTAAGAAAGAACCATCACTAATGTATAAACGCTAAAAGTCATTCATTGTCAACATCCAATGAGATCTCATCACCAATAGAAGAGGGCCATTGCTAATGTATATTTGACAAATATTGCACATATTCAAAAATGTTTTTTCTTTCTAATAATCATCACTATCATTCTAGTTAAACCTAAATTATTTATCATAAATTGAATACCAATGAGAACTCGTCACTGATATAATAAATTCATTCCTCTTCCATCAGTAACATAGGATTTGCATGACTGATACAAATTTAATGATTTAATTTCCATCATTGATAGAACAATGTCATTGCTAATGCATGAGCGACAAGGGTTTTACATTGTCAATGAGATTTAAAAGGGATTTTTTTGTGAAGTCTTAACTATATAAATTATTTTAGCATGAAATATGAGTTCCTTGATATTTTAATAAAATTATAAAGACTGATACCAAAATACATATCATAGGGGTTACATTTATTAAACTTGGAATGAAACCTGACCAACTGGTGCATAATATATCATATCAAATGGAATGTGATGTTTCAGCTACCCAAAGCTTCATAGAGAAGTTTTTAATTTTTTAGATATTAAGGGCTGAAATTATAGATCTGAATTAAAATTTACTTCAAGACCCACAACCACAGAAGGAGAAAAGAAATCAAAGCTAATCACAAAACAAGAACAACTTGGATATTTGAGGATAGGTGGCACAATTTCTCTAATTTTGATAGCCTATGATAACCCAACTCCTGTTGTAATACATTCACATAAATTAGTAGTATAGAATATGCCAATTGACTACATATGTACCAAGTATTAAAAATAGAATTACAGAATCTAAACTATAAAAGAAGCCTTTCAAGCCAAAATTAATTATCGGGTATCAGAATATCAAAATTTTGTAAAAGGTATTTCAAGTGTTTTATCTGGGTTGGATGTATTTATCCTATATCATATTTGTCTTCCATTTCTCAATTCTTCTCACCTTTGTATAGGTACTACCGAGAGTTGAGTAGCTCACCTGAGATCATTTCTTGGGAGTTGCTTGAGGAGCCAAAGTCTATATATCACTACAATTAGGACAATATATTGCATTCCCTGGTTACAACATTCAAACATGGTGAATATTATGTTATGTTCGTTGGGAGACCTAAGCACACTGCCAAGCTCTATCATTGTAATCATCAGACATCAAATATAATATATAATTCTGATTTTTACTCTTTGTTGTATTCTAGTGCAATGTGTGTGTTACTTGTTTGTATATTACTTATTTGAATCTACAAGCAACATTTCTTTTCTTGATTTAAAAATCCATGTTGATTGTGATATTTGAATGAATGTGGGTTTATCAATCTTCCTTTCTTTTTCTATTTGTTTCATGTGATTGATTGAAATTTGCTATAGTAACCCAATGGAAAAGGCATCGGTCTACTTATACATCTAAAATGCTTCAATTATATGCTTGGTCATGATTTTTACATATCAAAAATTTGGTTGAGCACATTTGTTTAAAGACCATTATCATAGGCTCATATTAAGGTGTCTAGACCTGACCTGTTTAGTCATCAAGCATTCCTAGGTCAAAGTACTGAGTCTACCAGAGCTCACATATTGTTGTGATTCTAGAAATTTTGGTAGTGTGACAACCATCTTCAAAGAATATTAAAATTTTCCACAATAATTTTTGGCATCGTTATCAGGGATAGACTGTTTGGTGTTTATATGTTTCCATAGTCTATCTCCTCATGACAAAGTTTTTACCTATCAATGTCTCAATTTTTTGGCACCAAGGATACCTCTATGCATATCTGAGATATTGACAAAATTTATAAGCCGAGCATTCTTGGCCTAAGTGAGATTCAATTGCACCAACGTTTTAGTGATTCTAAATGAAACCAAAATATAGAAGAAAGAAAAAATTGATTTTGTACATATGAGAGAAAGTAGGACGTAAATATTTCAAAAATTCAAGAACCTAGAGGTATTTATCTAAAACCAAAAAAAAAATCAGTTTACAATTGTATCATAGCGGTAAAGTTTTGTTAACAAACAATGTTCCTTTAGATAGTTGTTATAGCATCTTAAGTTGTTCTGGTAAAAATATTTCAAGTGTTAATACCAATCATAAGTGTATCTTCTGTCATCACCCCCTATGATCACTATGGCTAATTATCCTCCTCAGAATAACTAGAATAATCAATACCTTCATATCTAGATATACCATAGGTACAAGCCTTTTAATTTGTCCCCTCACCTTCATAAATTACCCATCAAAGCCCCTAAATACTTTCCTAAATTCTAAGGTAGCAGTGCTATCACTGGAAAAGAACATATCCAAAGCTTTCTATATGCCTTAGATAAATTGGAATTTGAAGAAAAAGATGTGGCCCTTAGGCTATTTAGGTAGACCTTAGAGAAGGATGCTACATACTGGTTTAATAGTCTTCCTTCACATTGCATATCATATTTCTAATAAATGGAAGAATTATTTTTAGAAAGGTATGGTAAGAAGGGAAATATACGTTCACTCATAATTGAATTGGCTACAATAAAAAAAATGAATTGATTAATGACTTCAACAAAATATTCATCAAGGTTAAAAATAAAATTTTTGATAAGCTAGCTCTTAATGATCAACAATACATTTGCTTTTATAAGAATGCTTTCTCTACAAAATTCAATTATGAACTAAGAAAAGAGCAAGTAAACACTATTGATGAGTGCATGAATAAGGTTGTTTACATAGAAAGGAATATGATCAAAAATAGAAAAATCAAATCATATTCTATAGGTTTCAACATAAGCATTGAAAGGTTTGGTACAATGAATAGATGCCTTAAGATCAAAAAATGGAGGGGAAATATTTTAGTACAAGAATTTTCAAATATTGGTACAAAATTTCCTTTCTATTGTCCTACCTGTAATTCACCCCATGAGCCTTCTAGTTGTGCCATCTATTTAGCTTTACATCCCAACATAAACCTTAAGGAATGACCTAGTAAAGAAGTTAGGACCAACTTAGATTATAGGGATAAACATCCTAAAGGATATATTGAGGTCCATAAAGAATAGAGAGCTTTAATATCCAAAATAGAGCAACATTATCCTATAACCCTTGATGTCAGATTTGATGAAGTCAAATAGGTTCCACTTGTAGCAACACAAGTTTTTCAAGAAATTCATGCCATGGATTTTAAAAGTATAATAGGTAAGATGATTTTTTTTTTATATGAATGAGGTGTGAGAATGACATTCAAAGGAAAGGATACTACCCAACAAAATAGTTTAGGCTAAGGAAGAAAATTTTGATAAAGGGTCAACAACTAAGAATGATGAGTCTAAATATGAGGTTATCAAGACCAACTCTAAAGATACACATCCTAAATCTAAAGAAGAGGTTGAGGTTCATCAAGAACATAGAGATTTAATTTTCAAAGGAGGACATTGCCCTGAAACCTCTAATGTCATACTTGATGAAGTCAAATGGGAATCACTTATAGTAGCAGTGGATATTTTTCAAGAAATCCATGCCATGGACTTTGAGAGTACAATAGGGGAGATGAATGTTCCTAATATCGATGAGATGCAAGAAAAAAATTCAAAAGAAGGGGAACTGTCCAAAAAAACAATGCAAACTAAAGAAGAAAATGTTGACAAAGGGACAACAATTAATAATGATGAGTCTGAAGATGAGGGTCTTTTTAAGTCCAATGCAGAAGAGAACCACCAAACATAATGGATTGATCACAAGCTTAAAAATATAATTAATTTTGAAGAAGATATCAATACTTGTGTTATCAATAATGAGAAAAGAACTTTATTTCTTAGATAATAACATCATCATCAAGCTCTTGATGATAATTTTAATGAAATCCAACAAGATTAATCTATAACAGTAGAACATCCAAAAATCCTTCAGATCAATGATTTCAATATACCAAAATTGCCAGAATAACATTCAAAAGTAGAGGTATTATCCAATAAAATAGTTTAGGTAGAAGATGAAAAAGTTGATAAAATGTCAACAACTGAGGATGGTTTATTAGAAGATGAAGTTCTCCTTGATAATCCCAATGTAGAGGAATACCATGAGACAAGACTGACTAGTCACCATCCTAAAAGTGTATTTAAGTCTAAAAAAGATACTATTCAAAGGATCATAGCACAAAAAAAAGTAATAACAACTCTTGAATGCATAGATGACTTTTCTAGATATTTTAAGCTTATTGATCAGTCAAAAAAATTATCAAGTAGACCTCCAAGCCTAGAAAATTGCAAAAATGAAACCACATTTGAAACAAGACCCCTCCATGTTTTCCAAATATATATGTCAGAATCAATGAAAAAATACTCTATCCATAATCACGTTCTTGATAACAAAGCTTCATATAACATCATAGTTGATTTGTTGAGTCTTTCGTCTACAAATAATTGTTCCTCTATTTTTGTTTTAAGTGTGAAATAAATCATATTAAAACATGCCAAATAAACTAAAATCAACAAATTCATAGTACTCATGGGTCTATAAAATGATGTTGGTCTCTTTGCTAACTTCTCCATCATATTCATTAACAAAGCTTCTATCCTAAGTAATACCACATATGTTACCTCTTTTCAGGGTAAAATCCCCAATACTCAACCCATCATCAGGAGTCCCACAAAAATTGATCAATCTAACAAAAAATACATCATGACAAGAACAAAGGTAAACAATATGTATAAAGTTTAACTACAAATTGTTCTTCTCTAGAATCATAAAAATTTGAAAATGCATCTAAGACCATCTAAAAAAAAGCAAAAGAAGTTTAAACTCACTCTACATCCTGAGGTCATAAAACAATTTTTGTAAAATAAAAGTGCTACCCCTATCTTATTCTATGTTTCACAAAAATTATCCCATAAAAGCTAATTGTCCTTGAAAATATTCCAATGAGATAATTTCCTCTTTTTCCTCATCACCATTCATATCTAGTAGTGGTTATGTTTTTGTCTCCTTAAAAATTTTTGGTTCACATTATAGTTTTGATAGACTTGTTCTAATTAGTTAATTAAAGAGAATCTAGAGTAAGGACAAATGACATTGAGATCTTATGAGCCAAGTTTTAGGTAATTGTTCTATAAGTCTGGATCTATAATATATTAAGTAGAAGGTACTTTGTGTTATGCTAAAGCTTCACATATTCCACAAATTTTAAAGCTATTCCAAGGTCAAGAAGAATGAAGTCATCATTGGTGGGATGCTTTGAGCTAAAAACATATACACTCTTATTTTTAGCCTTATAGATTTCTAACCCAACATGAGCTTTGTAATTCATCATAATTATTCTCAAAAAAGAAGAAAAATATAAATAATGCAAAATAGCTATGTGTTTGGGGTATTTGGATAACCTCTACCGGGGCTATAGATGCCTGGCTGGTAGTAGAGTAGGTCTAGAGGAAATCGAGGTCATCTCCACCGGGGCTATAAATGCCTGGCTAGAAGTGGAGCAATGTCAAGGCTAATATCATTCAGAGTGAAATACTTAATAGGATCAAATTCTACCAATATGATAAAATTTTGACTGATCAAGGAATAAAAATGAATTATCAAAACACACACAATCCTAGGCATGATGACACAACATCTTCAAAAAAAAAATATGCCTCAACTCTATCTTAAGACATTGTCGATAGATCGGTTGCCCCATGAGTCAAAGTTCATCTATTTTTAAATTGGGTCATATAATTTTACTAATCAAGATCAATGATAATCCTTTATTATTTTTAGCACCTTTGTTTTCCTTTTCAGCTTGCAATTTAAATTTTTGTGGACTCTTGATTGTTAACCGAATATTTTGGTGTTATCAAGAGCATTCATGTGCCATTCATACTACCTATCCCAATCAGATCCTATGTTGTACCCCATAGTTACAACTCAGTTTATACCCCAATTTTGCAAAGACATCAAATTTAGGAGTCTAAATATTTTTAAATTGGCTCACACCAAGATTTTTAGGATGTTGATTGCATTAGAGATTTGACACTATTGGAATTTTGTATTTTTGAAGACTAGGCTCTAGCTACATTGATTTAAATTCAATGTATTTGAATATTTACATATAACCTACATTATTTTGGTTGGATTACTTTAGAAAATTCAAGTCCTAAGGTTTTATTAAAGGTCTAAATAATTAAATTTCATTTTAGGGTTACTCCAATCTCGTCACTTTGCCCTACATTTTGATGCAAATTGATATGGCCATAACTTGAGCTAGAAGAATTTATTTAGGGTGATTCAAAAACTGGTGGAAAGATCTTGATCTCATATTCATAATGGCACTAAATTTTTAAATTTTTAGCTATCAATTATTTCTAGAAATAGTAGTTTATAGTAGCAATATGTGAACTTTAAAATGGCCTATCTCATGAACCATGACAATTTATTTATTATATCAACATATTTGAGTACCCATTTGGCCCATTTAGATGTTTGGAATTTTTCATAATATTCTAAGCACTTTGATTTTTTTCCTATTTTTGGCACTACGGGACAACTCAGAGCTCTAGGTCAAATTTGGTCTCCATAAACTAGGTCTAAAATTAGTACTTGGATGAGTATATAAATTACCATGATCTATGTAATGACCTCTTATTTGGCTGTGCAAAATAATCCCTTTTTAATTTTGTGCCAAAGTTTGCAGACTCAGATCTCGAGAAAGCTTATCGCCAATAAATGAAAGCCATCGCTCTTACATCGGTGACAAATATATTCCATCAGGGAAAGAAATATATGAATTTGAGAAATTTTCATTGATAGACCAAGGCTATCACTCTTACATGAGTGACATATTTTCTATCGACGATATGAGTTTAATAAATTTGACTATTGCTCTTGCATCAATGACCAATACTTTGCATTAGCAAAATAAAATTGAATGACTTGGAGACCATCACCAATTAAATAAAGCTATCATCAATGCATCAATGATAAGGATTTTACATCAGTGACCATGTATTTTTTGCAGTATTCATCACTATTTAGTAAAGCTTGTTGGCAATGCATCAATGATAATGGTTTTACATCAGTGACCATGCATTTGTGGTAGTCCTTATTGCTCTTCGAGAAATCCTATCAGTGATGCATTAGAGACAATGGTTTTACATCAGTGACAAAGTTTATGGTAGGATATTCGAGGTATTAATGGTAAAAATAATATTATATGGATGTGAGCGAATGCAATAATTAATTAACCTTAATATTGAGCACTTTAATAAAACCTTAGAGAATGATTTAATTAATATGAATACTTAGGGTATTTTAATTAGAAGGATGTCATGAAGATATTAATATTAAAATCTTGAGCATAATGATAAATAATCTAGCCAATAAAATTTTATGGCTCATGTTCCAACTTTAATAGAATTTTGTCACTCTTAATAAAGAACCATCGTTGATGTATAAATGCCAAAAGTCATGCATTACCAACATCTAATGAGATATCATCAATGATAGAAGAGGGCCATTGCTAATGTATCTTTGAAAAATATTGCACATCGTCGACAAAGTTTTTTTGTCTAATAATAATCATTATCATTCTAGTAAACCTAAATGATTCAGCATAAATTTAATACCAATGAGAACTCATCGTCGATATAATAAAGACATTACTCTTCCATCATCGACAAAGGATTTGCATGAGAGATGAATTTAATGATTTAATTTCCATCTCTGATAGAACAAGGTCAGTACTAATGCATGAGCAACAAGGATTTTGCATTGCATATGAGATTTAAAAGGATTTTTTTGTGAAGTCTTAATTGTAGAAATGATTTTAGCATGAAATATGAGATCTTGGGTATTTTAATAAAATGATAAAGACTTTTAAGCATCCATATTTAATATTTCAAATATTAAAATCAAGGAAGAGAACACTAACAATTGAGGGCATGGAATTAAAAGGAGAACGAATACTTTGGATATATTTGATATTAACGTGAATACTTTGGTATTTATTAATATTAATTCTTGGACATTGTAAGCTTAATATCAAAAGGAAACCTTAGGATTAATGTTAATTAACAGGGTTATGCATAAGGGGTTGGACATAAAATGTACTTGTAAAAAAATTATGAATCCTAATCAAAATCAAGGCAAATCCTAATCAAATCAAATCAATCATATTCACACCAACATTTGGGGCATTTCAAGCCCTAAAAAGTAAGGTCATATTTGGTATAGAATTTGACCTATTAAATCACCTTATAACTTCTTAAAACCACCACCATTATATCAGGCTCGAAAAGAGATTTCCAACGAGTACAATATGCCTATGTTTTGATATATATTGTGGTGAAATAACCCTAAGAAAAAATTGGTCCTAAAAATTTTAGGCGAATGGGCCGACGTTGAGGGTCCTCATATTCACCAATTTTTAATTTTGAAAATCCTAATATTTATCCAATTTGTGAATATTCACCACTATGCATAACCCTATGTTAATATGAACCTTAATGTGAAATTTAATAATTAAAATTAAAATCCAAAAATATTATAAAATGATAAAAAAAATGAATAATAATAAATTTAAAATTTAAATTTAAAATTAAACCTTAGGTAGTCTTTTAATAAATCTAAAATCATCGATATTAATAATAATAATAATAAATTTTGATTTCATTTTCCTACCAAGAGCAATAAAGACTAATATTGACTATCTTTTGATGTACAAGCAACAAATGAAGGTTGAACAATAAAAATCCAAAGAAGAAGAGAAATCATAGATAACCGAACTAGGCTATGAAAGATACCAGAAGACTTGTTATTGGGATTACATTCATTGAACCTAGACTTAAACCTAGCCAGTTGGTGCATGACATATCAGATCAAATGGAATATGATGATTCAGCTATCCAAAGCTTCATGGAAAAGTTTTTAATTAGTTATAGATTAAGGGCTAAAATTGTAGATCTAAATTAAAAGTTACTTCAAGACCCACCACCACCGAAGAAGAAAAGAAATAAGATTCAATCATAAAACAAGAACAACCTAGATATTTGAGGATACGTAGCACAATTTCTCCAATTTTGATAGCCAATGGCAGCCCAAATCTTGTTGTAGTACATTCACAGAAATTAGTGGCAGAGAGGATGCCAAGTGGCTACATATGCATCAAGTATTAAAAATAAAATTATGGAATCCAAACTATAAAAGAAGCCTTTCAAGCTAAAATTAATTATCGGGCATCATAATAGAAAATTTTTGTAGAAGGTATTTCAAGTGTTTTGTTTGGGTTGGTTGTATTTCCCCTATGTCATATTTATCTTCCATATCTTAATTCTTCTCACCTTTGTATAGGTACTACTGAGAGTTGAGTAGCTCACCTGAGATCATTTCCTAGGATTTTCTTAGGGAACCAGAGTCTACATGTCACTACAATTAGGATAGTAGATTGTATTCCCCTGTTATAACATTCAAACGGGGTGAATATTGTGTTGTGTTATTTGGGAGATCTAAACACACTACCAGGCTCTATCATTGTAATCATTAAACATCAAATATAATATATAATTTTAGTTTCTACTCTTTGGCATATTTTGGTGTAGTGTGTGTGTTACTTGTCTATATATTACATTATTTGAATCTGCATGCAATATTTCTTTCACTTATTTAAAAATCCATGTTGATTGCAATATTTGAATGAAAGTGGATTTATCATTTTTCCTTTCTTTTTCTATTTGTTTTATGTTATTGATTAAAATTTTCTATAGTAACCCAATGGACATGGCGTTGGTTTGCTTCTACATATGAAATGCTTCATTCGTATGCTTGATCATCATTCTTACTTATCAAAAATTTGGTTGAGCATATTTGTTTAAATACCATTATCATAGGATCATATTAGGGTGTCCATATCTAACTTGTTTAGTTATCAAGCCATCCTAGGTCAAAGTGGTGAGTCCACCAAAGCTCACATATTGTTGTAATTCTAAAAATTTTAGTAGCATGACAACCATATTTAAAGGATATCAAATTTTTCCACAATAGGCACTACTTTGCTTGGGAGTTGTACAAGATCCAATAGTGAGGCTCACTAGGCTTTGGGTGTATATTTCTTCTGTAGGTATGGGGATGGGAGTATTTTTAGGTTGATCAACCAATTAGATTATTGTGGACCGCATACCAAGATATTGTAGATACTGATATTCCTTATGTGATGCAATTGTTGCATTAGTGAGAGTAAGACAAGAGCCACCCCTTCCAAGGTATCCTACAGTACTACATAGATATATGGGTTGGATTGTATCTAGGATAGGTTATCTAGAGACCATGGTAGGAAGCACCAACCTGGGATGAGGAGGTCAAGAACTTGAGATGAGTGTGGCATGGTAGATGGCTAGTTGGTTAACTTGGGATTTAGCATGAGTACTTTTAGTACTCATGGGTGACCTACTAGTTCAAGGTGAGGTAGGGTGTTCTTGATGATCCAATGGTTTATAGGTGGAGGACTAGTGAAACACAACTAGCATGGATGGAATATGAGCCTTTGGGTGATATGACAAATGATGCAGTAGCAGATGTTAACATTAAGTATCCTAAGACCATAGTAGATTATGATGCCTAGTCGGTAGCCTAACATTTTTAGAGAGGGGTAGTGATTAGAGGGGAGGTAGAGACTAGTGTAGTAGAGGATAAAATATAGCAATGCATACATTTCCATGTGGATAGGGATGTGGGGGATATTCATATGGAGCTACTAAGGGTTTAGATACACCTACAATGAGTGACAATGGTTATGGGATAGATTAGGATGACCCATAGGAGTAGATCACCACCTTTAGAGAGCATATTTGCATTCTCTAAGGGTAGTAGATAGATAGGGATACAACTCATGCTATGGAGAAGATTTATTGGATTGTAGAAAGGTAGTGTTAGTAGGGTTGGGAGATGAAGAGGAACACCTTATGGGCTTAGGTGTAGAGCCTTTAGGATAAATGAGCTAGAATCATAGCAAAGTGATATTATCTATGAACCTAGGTGGTAGGTTTTATAGCCAGAAAGTCTCATCCATTCTTAGGGAGATAGGTTATAGTTGAGGTGGCTAGACTACAGGCATAGGTAGCACAATTGTAGGCCAAGATGATTGTGTATAAATCTCAATATTAGGCAAAGTGAGATTACATTAGGTAGCTTGAGGATAATATTGATAGACTTGGTAGGGTGCTACCATCATAATGGTAAACATCATCTCAATATCAACAAATTTTATAGAGCAAGGCCTCTAAAGAGCCATCAATGAGATCACCTATCCCATGATTTGTATCACTAGGACATCACATATATTAGGGGCTAGTAGAGCCAGGTATTTTTAGAGAGATGAGGTAGAGTGTAGTGGGAAGAGTAGTGGAGCTAGTCCCTAGGCCAACCTAAGTAGGGCCCCTATGTATTAGCTTATTTTAGATATGAGTAAAGCCCCTATATTGTAGCTTGTAGGTATTTTGTATCATTGTGTACTCATTCTCGTTTAAAAATTATATATATATATATATATATATGATATTATCCTTTATTGTTTTTTATTATCACTTTTATTATGCATATGTATGTGAGATGATGGATGAATGAATGTAATGGTAGATGAGTATAAATGTATGCCTAGACTTGTAGATATGATGATGCATTAATGTTATATGAATGAATGTTTTTTATATGATAGAGCTATTATGTATGCATAGAACTAGGTATGCCTATGATATACTAATGATACATAATAACTTAATTAATGCAAATTGTGAATGTATGTTTAACTAATGAAACATAGTGGATGATTCTATGATGCAAAACTAAGTATGGGTACTATAGAATGTATGAGTCACAAATCAAGATGTAAAAATACACTAAAACAAAAACCAAGTGAGAAATGATATGCAATGGAGAAGCATGATGATAATGGATTACAAACAACAAGATATCACAAGAGAACAATAAGTTTTTCATGAGACTCAAACACCCTAGTTGACCAATCAAAAATCATATATTGACCATGGAAGTATTTTAAATATAAAAATATGCTAGGAAGATTAAAATATTCAATATCCCTATGTATGCATAGTGAAGTTCATTACCCCGATTGTGTACTTGGTTGGACTTAACTACTTTGAGTGCAAGCCATCAAAATCTAGCTCAACCACAACTTGAAATTGGTCTATACAAAATAAGACCACTAATATGATAGAAATGTCATGACATATAGGCTACTCCTCTGCTAGTTAGGCATCTATAGCTCCGATGGAGATTACCCCACAGTTGTCAAAATTTAAGAATTCCAATGATTTAAGCTCTTTTTCTTCTTTTTCCTTGGGATTTTGAGGATTTTGATTTTGTGGGAATTTTTCTCATTTTGTGGAGGATCAAAGGGATTTTTTTGGGGGAATTGCTCATTTTGTGGAGGATCAAGACAATTTTATTGTTTTTTAGGACTTTCTAATTTTGTGGAGGAGCAAGACAATTTTATTGTTTTTTAGGACTTTCTAATTTTGTAGAGGAGCAAGGGGATTTCTTTTTAGTATGAGCTTGTCCTTTTATCAATTCTTAGTGTTTTTTAGACCATGTGTATGATAGCAAGTGTATACACCTAAAAAATTTCATGTTTAGGAGACTACTCATATGGGCACCCTTGCAGACCATATGAATGACCTTGGACCCTCCCAAGGCTAAGCAGTGGTTCTAACCACTCATTTTAGGCATCCTAGGCCTATTCAGCCTTAGCCATGGATGACATCCATAGCTAAGATCTCAGCCATGGTTGACAACCATGGCTAGGGTCCTAGCCATGCTGAGCAACCATGACTAGCCCTGTAACTATCTCGGCCTCTCGAGCCGAGCCAAATTGGTTGTTCCAACTGCATTTACAACCAATTCAAGTGGTTATGGACTATGAATCCTCTAGAAGGTTCCATCCAACTACCCCAGCCTGGCATTTCTTGATCTTGGCTTCCTTGAGAAGCCAATATTGGGATTGGGGAGTCTATTTATAGACCCCTCAAAGAGGCCAAAAGGATCCCAATTTCATTGTAGCGAAGCCCTACCAAACTGGAGAGCCAATTGCAACCTGTGAAGAGTAAGGAGATGCTGCCAAATTCTAGTTTGACACCTAGCTTTGCAACAATGGAGCTTCCAAAGGATTGAGAAGCAAACCTTATCATTCCACACCTATCCAACATGAATTCAAGCAATTTCAACCACCAATCTATGTCTGGACATGAAGGTGACCCTTGATCATCAATTCCTTGGAGGATTTGAGCATTTCTAGCCCTGGTTTCAAGAGAAAGAAGAGTTTTCCCATGGCCACTGGCTATCAATCATGGCTAATAGAGCTAGCTACTCTGAGCACCCGTGACTAGGGTTTGATGCTCTCTTTCCTCCATTTTAGCCATATATTTCCATTTTTAATTATGTAATTAGGTTAATCTAGCATAGATTAGTCTTATTGCAGACATTTCTATGGTTAATTAGCAATATTATAGGTAGCTTTACCTTCATTTATATCATATATGCTTTCTTTCATAAGTTTTCATAGATTAGCTTATTTCATGCTTTATACTTCAAATTTCATGCAAGATTAGCTATATTTACATATTTCAAGTCATGCTTTGCACTTATTTAACAATTTCATAAGCATATTTATACATATTTGCATATTTGATGTTTCTTTCAAGTATTTGCTTCATTTATTGCATTTCTTGGATAATAGCCTCATCATGAGAGGCTTCATATGCATTTGATGTGTTTTGTTGTTTCTTGTACGTAGGTGACAGATCCTTCAAAGCTTCAAAGCACTTTCAAAGATCAATTCCTCTTAACAATGGAGAAGGAGGCATCCTAGTAAGCCCTCACGCAAAGTTGGTGGAGATCTAAGGAGCCCTTAGAATATATCACCCCCATTTAGGGGCTTTAACACCATTGTAAACATGTATCATTTGGTATCCCTAAGAGGGACGTATATGTAACCTATATTTCAAGTGATTAATACAAAGGAGGCTCACTTTCTTTTAAATTTGGTTATATATATGTTCTTTCCTTTCAATTTGCTTATCATGTTGCAATAGTGGTAGATATATGCTCTTTAGACCATTCTACAGTGGCAATCACGATGGAAACCCCACAAATTTTGTTGTTATTTTTTGATTTTATTTGTTTTTTATGTTTAGGTCTTGGTCACATTTGACAGTCGCAGTGCATAGTCTCACCCAGGGTTAACAACAGTGGCTAGCATTTCAATCACGGTTAACAACAACTAACAGTCAATAGAGAAAATACAGTAATCAACCTGTCTCTTCATCAGATGAGGGATTCTAGGTAAATATCCTCTTATGTATTTTCTTTCTTTCTATGTTTTCCTCTCCAGTAGGCTTTAATTAGCTCACCTAGCTAAAATTTAAAGGGAAATACATGAAAATTTCTTATCTACTGTTAGCCATGATTGACAATAACAACCAACTCTGTTAGCTATGATTGTCAACAATGGCTAAGATTTTAGTTGCATTTCTATCCAACGATCGAGTCTATTGCCTATTGTATAGAACAATAACTAGAATTTAAACTATGTGGTAGGGTTTTGCATGCTTGGGGCCTATCCAAAGGCCATTTTCATTTAATTTTGCATTGCATTCTCTTAAGTGAAAAAGCATTTAGCATTGCATCTTTCTAAAATTAAAACATTCTTTCCTAGGCATGTAGGAAATGATCATGAGTGCTTTGTGATGCATTTTTATTTTATGCAAAATTAAAAAGAACCCACACACACCATATTTCACTTAAACATCAATGGCATTGGGCTCTCACATCCAACCCATTGATCGAGACCAATAGTGGATGTCATTACCACTTGGTTGGCTCATTTGAAATTGTACTATCAGGACCCGACCATGGCCAAGGCCGATTCAAGAACTATCCTATCCATGAAAAATAGCATGCACTCCTCTTCAGAGGGGTGTATCACTGATCATGGTGTGTTGGGTGAGAATCGGTAGTACCTATGCTCCTTGATCAGGTATGGGCTTCATCTCCATACTTTGGTGGGTTTACATGATCGAATTTCATTATCGATTGTCGAGTTATGAGTATATAGGTGAAAACCCTTAAACTATCTAAGAATATCATCAAAAAAATTGCAAACACGATGAGATTTAGCTTATATACTCAATGAACCAAAACACACTAAAAATTTTTAGGACTCACAAAGAATATTTAAAAGAGATAAACATCCTTGTATACTTTGTATTTTCTAAAACTTACATAAGAGATAAATTCACATCATGGTCAACACATGGAGAGGCCAACCTCGACACACAACCGAGGTGGAGGCCAAAGCTCCAAAACACACACAAAATAATGAGTTAGAACCTCTCCCACATAGAATATTTCCAAATGATGTTCGGCTAGTATCAGAGGTGACAACTCGACACATGGGGGTTCTCTTCAGAATACCCCAGTTAGAGGATGTAACACACACTCCTCACATGATAGAGCTGATGGTGGCTCAAGGCCCCCATCATCACATGATAGACATAGAGAAGATCCACCCAATCAGGGGTAAGAAGATAGGGCTGCATCAGAACATAGACCCCTAAGGACTCCAAACCATAATGAACCTGGAAGGTTCACAATAGATCTTACCACAATTGGAGTCAATGGTATACCTCCAAATGAACCTTGGAAGACTAGTCAACTCAATGGACTAGAACAAGTTCTAGGAAGACTAGGGTATAGGACCTCTACTACTCACTCTCACTTTAAGAGCTCACATAGTGAGGACATACAGAGGCATACCAATGAGCTAAGAGAATGCTCAAAGTGCTCCCATAGTACATGCCCCATCTACACATGTAGGCACAGAGCACAGACTACAACACAACACAAATGTCATCTACACAGACAAAGGCAAGAGTGTGGTAGATAAATCTATTGGGGCTCATACTAATAAAGCCCCTCATATAGAGCTACAAAGTCAGAGGTCTCACACAACCGATCTGATAGATCGATCACATAGGCTAGCTTCAGAGTAGAGACAATACATATTCCAAGACCAATTGGAAGATGTGCATGTAGAGTGTGAGCACCTCGAGCATGAGGACTCTCAACATCAAATGTTGCTTAGGCAATATTTATATGAGTAGCACCTATGAGAACAATGCATCCTTGATCAAAAGGAGCATGAAGAGAGAGAGGATAGACTAGCTCAAGCTAATCTACCTCCTCATAGTGAGTATAGGGAGTGCAACCAAAGATATGTTGCATCATAGCCAAAATTGTACCCTAAACAAGTTGAAAATCGTACTCATCATACGACCCAAAATACGCAATAGTGCCAAGCGCTAGAACAACATGGGCATACCCAATACAAAGAATCAGAAGGAGATGAGCAAGATCAACAATATCCCAAAATCTCCTTAGTAGATGTGGATGATGAGCCCAATCCTCCACCTCAACCTAAAAATAATCTACCTTTGATAGCTCCATAGAGACCCCTTAGAGAAGAGGAAATTTTATCCTCTCAAGCATACAAAGCCTTGGCTAAAAAGGTAAGAGCTATTGAGAAATAAGGGATGACTTATCAAAAGCCTACCTTGAACAAAATTCACAATGAGCCTCTATGTCCTTCAGTTCCTAGCCCAACATATCTCGATCATTTTGAGATGCCTAAGCTAGATAAATTCTAAGGTGATGAAGATGCACAAGAGCATGTGATGAGCTTCATGAATATGTGCTTCCAGATCCAAAGTAATGATGCCTTATTACTAAGAACTTTCATAATGACCCTTTTAGGTCCAACCTTGGAATGGTTTAATCAATTGAAAAGGCATAACATTACCAACTTCGAACAATTGGAAAATGCATTTCTTGAATGCTTTTCTTTTGGCATCAAGAAGAAAACCAATTTGTCTGACTTGGCTACTTTAAAGCAATATGATGATGAGCCAATCATGGAATTTGGTAATAGATGGAGGAAGCTAATGGCTAAGCTACCATTCTCCATCCCCACTACTAAATTGATGTGAATGTTTACCAAGAGCTATGCAAAACACATCTCATTGTTATTACAACTACAACAATACCAAACATTCGAAGAGGCTTTGGTGCAAGCCAAGGTCATAGAGGATATCAAGTTACAAGAAGGTGACTTGAAACTTTGGATGAAGGAGTGGAACAACAAGAACACAAAGAACCAGAATCACCAGGCCAAGCCTGCGCATGTGAATCAGGTTGTGTTAAATCTTCAGAAGGGGGATAAGGGCCAACAACCACAAAACTATCAAGCTCAACCTCCCCCTACGCAATATAATCAGTGCAACAACAAAAAGTAGGGCAAGAACAAAGAACAACACCCTCCTCACCAATTTACACCATTATCTGAGACTATGGCATCGATATTCAATCAATTGTGTGAGGCCAAGGCCATAACATTGCTCGAAGTTCAATTACTCGATCCTAATCACCCTAAATCAAAAGGATATAGGGAAGATCATTACTACCCATACCATAGACAAAAGGGGTATGATATCGAAGTGTGCCATAACTTCAAGCATGTGGTACAGAATATGATTGATAGGAATGAGTTGATCATTGATAATCCTCTAGATTTGGACAACCAGAATATGGGAATATTCAAAAATCCCTTACCAAATCATGAGCCATCGAGGAATAACATCGAACAAGTCAATCAAGTGCGGATTGAACCACCCATGCAAGGATTTATTAGCATGGTGAATGTGGTCACCAAAAATAGGAGGTACAATCAACTAGATCCTCCTCCTAGCACCAGTTTAAATTCAAGTTGCACCCCCACAGAGGCCAACGCAAAATCCCTTGCTAGGCCCACCAACAAGACCGATGGTGACAATAAGGAATAGACTTATTCAGAGTCTACAAATGCCTTGACAAAATTATCAATATATGAGATAATACAATAGTCTCCTAGGCATAAGGAGATGCTAATGGATATCTTAAGGTCCATAGAAGTACAATCCCAAGATCCAAAAGCTTTCACAAATTTTGTGGGGCATGTGCAATAGTGCCAAGAGCCTATGATCCAATTCTATGATCATGAAATCAAGATAGTCTCCACTACTATAGCGGACCCCTACTTCATATCATCGCATGTGTAAACCACACACCCTTCAAGTGGGTGTTGATTGATACAAGATCATCGATCAACATAATTACCATGAAGGCCTTGGGATATCTAAAATTACCTAAATCGCATATCGTACCCTCAACTTTCACACTACGAGCATTCAATGATGCATTATGCTCGATAGTAGGCACTATAATCCTTCCTATTTAGGTTGGATTGAAAACCATCCCTATGATGTGTCACATGCTTGAAGGTGCTATGCAATACAATATTCTCTTAGGCAGGCCATGGATAAGAGAAATGCAATGTATCCCCTCGATCTTGCATCAATGTATCAAATATGTGCATGAGGGACAAGTGCATGTGGTTCCTTCAGATGAGGAGCCATTTAAGTATGTCAATCAAGTGGATTTTCTAAGAGATTTCATCCTCCCATATACGCATCTAGATATTAGACCTACATCACCTATCAAACATCCAATAGGTAAATCGAAGGAAGTGTGCATCGATCCTTCAACATCGGCACCACGACCAACTTCAAATACAATAACTACTTCTGCAAAGCCTATGACATCGACAAGGCTTAGGAATGATCAGAAGCTAAAGGTAGTATTGGGTGAAAAAGAGTCTAAAGAAATCCCCAACATAGCAACTACCGAGATCCCAAATCCCATGGAGGAGGGAAACTCATAAAATATAGTCGAGGAGGTACCTCAACCTACCTCACTTGTGTCTTCAACTAGATCATCTACACCATAGGTGACAATTCATTTAGTCAATCCTGGGTTAGCAGAATACCTGGTGTAGAATGTAACTTTTACACCAATCATAGAATCTACATAGGATATGGGTAGGCCTCAAGCCCATCACTTTCCTATTGGGATAGTGGTACCACTAGGGGTGCCACCTAATCAGACTAACTTCATCTATGGAGGTTTAGATCAACTTGTAGATCATTCACCCATAGAAGAAGATGATGATGAACCATTTGTAGTAAACATTCATTATCTATCTAACCCAGAGTTTACCCTTCACTATTTTGATCATTACCATTGGCATGGTTACGGTTTGGGTCTATTTGAACAAGGATGATGAACTCCATATCAACCATACTATCAGCTATCATATGATAGGTTTAGATTGGGTTATGACATAAGAGGTCAGGATGAGTTATTAGCTATATCTCTAGATCACCTAAACCTAAGCATGGGGGTGGATGTTGATTGGAACCCATACCATCCTAACCCTTCATATTCTCGAAGGGGTAACTAGCTAGTGACCATGGTTGCCATAGAACCACCATTGGTCTATCATGATAACATTTCAGTGGAGGCTAGTTTAGATGATATTACAAGAATTGATTGGGTTATCAGAAACCATGAATATGCCAATGACATTAGCATTGAACCCCAAAATTTTAATACAACAATAGAAGCCGAATCAAAATCCACTTCTGAGGAGGGTGAATCAGAATCCATCTCAGAGAGAGGTGGACCAAAAACAATTCTGAAGAAGATGATGGTGAATATTTCTTAGAGGATGAGGAATATGAGGATGAGATAGAGATGGCCTACCTAGGGCCTCACCATTTGCATCATCTTAGGGAACCTATCGACATGGAACCCATTTATCATGAGGTGTTCCTAGGTCCTCCCATTCAAAGAAGGCCAGTAAATATGGAAGAGATATACCATATGGTTTTTCTTGGTCCTTCAAATTTAAGGCAATTGCTTCCTCCTTGAGGATCTAATTGTTATATCTATTCCTAGAGCAGACCCAGTAATCCCCATTTCACCTGAGCCACATCTAGAGAAGGGGAGAAATCTAGAGATAGTGAGTTGCATCCATGTGGTCCTGGAGATTTCTTCCATTCCATAAACATGGTCTCCATTGATTTGACCACTCCACTCCACAATCCATCTGACCCTTTAAAACCTTTGTACCTCAATCCTGAGGCCATTGATTTTGATCATACCAATTCACCTTTAGAGCCTGAATATTTCTTCCCTAATGAAGAAATGTTACAACCATTTCATTTTATACTAGGTTATGCATATGATGTTTATCATGCTGAGGATAATCCCAATTTAGTGGAGCCTTTAAACCCAGTAGATGACATCCATTTGATCCCTACGCCTCACCAACTTGAGGAGGGGTCACATATGTCAATAGAGGAAACCTTCGAAGTGGATATCAATGATGATCCCACCAATCCAAGGAAGGTTAAATTTGGAGAGAGCTTATCTCCTGAGGAGCATGCCAACCTCATTCCTCTATTGAAAGAGAGACATGATCTCTTTGCTTGGACATACAAGGACATGCTAGGTCTAGATCCAAAATTGGTTACTCATAACCTTTCGTTGGACCCCACCAAGAAACCAGTCAAGCAAAAACTTAGGAAGATGCATCCAACCATCACTTTGATGGTTAAATATGAATTACAAAAACTGTTGGATGTAGAATTCATAATTTCCATCGACTATCCAGAATGGGTATCAAACATGGTACCCATAGGAAAACCTGATGGAAGAATCTATATTTGTATGGATTTTAGAGACCTCAATAAGGCAACACCCAAGGATTCATTTCCATTGCCTAATATCGATGCTCTGGTAGATGCAACTGTAGGTCACGAAATGCTTTCCCTCATGGATGGTTTTTTTGGTTACAATCAGATTTAGATTAAACCCGAAGACCAGCATAAAACCACTTTCACCACGCCATGGGGAACATTTTGCTACAAAGTTATGCCATTCGGTCTTAAAAATGTTGGTGCCACATATCAGTGGGCTATGACATATATCTTTCATGACTACATGCATAAGATCTTAGAATATTATATCGATGACTTATTGGCCAAGTCATTGCTATGCGAAGAGCATGTCGAGGTTCTCAGAAAAGTCTTTGATCACCTGATAGAGCATAATGTCAGGTTGAATCCCAAGAAATGCGTCTTTGGCGTAACCTCAAGTAAACTCTTGGGATTCATCATTTCTAAATGAGGGATCGAAGTTGACCCAGTGAAGGTCAAGGCTATTTTAGAAATGTCTCCCCCCATGAACATCAAGGAATTGAGAAGCCTATAGGGCAAAGTAGCATCCATAAAGTGATTCATCGTATAATTATCGGATAAATGTTGACCCATGAATCGACTTCTACACAAGGGGGTCCCATTTAATTGGGATGAGGACTATCAAAAGGCCTTCACTGAGATCAAACAATATCTGGCATCATCACCAGTATTAGCTCCACCTAGACCAGATGTGCCATTCTTGCTATATATATCTACCATAAACTTTGCATTGGGAACCATGTTAGCCCAAAAGAATGTGCAAGGCAAAGAATAGGTAATATATTACATCAGTCAAACTCTAGTCAGCTACGAGCTATGATATGCATATGTAGAAAAGCTATGCTTAGCAGTGGTCTTTGCAATGAAGAAGTTGCACCACTACATGTTGAGCCATACGACATATGTAGTATCAAAACAAAATCCTTTGTAATATATGATGAGCAAGACATATCATAATACATGTACTACAAAGTGGATCATGCTATTGATGAAATTTGACCTAGAATTCATAAGTCAAAATTCTATCAAGGGATAAGTCATAGTAGATCAACTGGTAGAGGCTCCTCTTCAAGATCATAGGCCTCTTATCATAGAGCTTCTCGATGATGCAATCTTTGCATTATCAGAGTCACCTAAACTCGAAGAACCTGATAATCAAGCAGATATGTCTTTGTTCTTTGATGGTTCCAAATGCGAGCAAGGGGGTGGTGTAAGAATTATATTTTTCATGCCACAAGGTGCTCCAATGCCCTTGTCATTTAAACTCAATTTCCCTTGCACAAATAACAATGTTGAATACGAGGCCCTAATCTTGGGTCTCCAAACAGTGCTCACCATGAAGATCAAAAAGTTGAATATCTTTGGTGACTCCTTGCTCATTGTTAATCAAGTTAAGGGGATCTATCAGTGTAGATGTCCCATATTGAAGGTATATAAAGAACTTGTGGACACTTACCTAGCCCAACTAGAATGGTATGACATCGAGGCAATCCCTCGAACATCCAATAGATTTGTAGACACCATGGCATCTTTGGGATCTTTAATCCCTCAGAATCCATCTGCTGACTTCACTACCATTCAAGTGAAAATGCTATCACAATCCATGATACGATGTGAGGCACAAAACAATCAAGAATCAGTCCACATGATTCAGATAGAACCAACCCATGAATGGTTCTACAAAGCTAGAGACTTTCTAAAAAAGTGCCTTGGGGATCCTTGCTTTCGTAGGGTCCTACAGAGAATGGTACCACTATTCTCCATAAGGTTGTTTCCCAATCAGCTTTTGTACAAGTCGAACTATAGTGGGAATATGTCATTCAGTCAGTTGAAGTTGTTGCCTATCAAGATTGGATGTCGCAATTACATGATTTCCTTAAACTTGGTATAATCCCATAAGGATTGTCGCATGCCACAAAAGAGCATTTAAATAGAAAGTGACTAAATATGTCTTGCTAGGAGACATCTTGTATCATCGTAGCTATGATGGAATTCTCCTTCATTACCTTGAGCCCCAAGAATCAACTTGGGCAATCTCACAAGCTCATGATGGTACATGTGGTGGCCATTTTAATGGCATGGCCATCATCAAGCGCATCCTTCAAATGGGTTATTATTGGCCCACTATGGAGAAGGATTGCACATGTATGTCAAGAAATGCATCAAATATCAGCATCATGCTAATCTTATGCACTTACCATCATAGGCCTTACAACCCATCCAAGCAGCTTGGCCATTTTCTCAATGGGGTTTGGATCTAATTGGTAAGATCTCTCCCCCATCATTGGTCGACACACATTTATTATAATGGCCACTAAGTACTTTACTAAATGGGTGGAAGCAATCCCTTTAACAACAATGATAGGAGCACATATTGTGGAGTTCATACTCCATAATATAATATGTCATTTTGGGATCCCATCCAAGATCATATCGAATAATGGAACGTCATTCAAAAATAAAATTGTAAGGGCTTTAACGTCCAAGTATAATATACAACATAGTTTTGCGACTCCATATTATCCACAAGAAAATGGGCAAGCAGAAGCTTCTAACAAGATAGTGGTAGCAATATTAAAGAATATTGTTCAAGAAAACCATAAATATTGGCATATCCAGCTACCCCTTGCATTATGGGCTTATAGAACTAGTATACGGATGCCCACTAGGGCAACCCCATTTTCACTAGTATATGGTGTTGAGGCCATTATGCCCTTGGAATTGGAAATTCCAACCTTGCACATCACATTGAAAGAGTTCATCGATGATGACACTGCGTGACAAGCTCACCTAGACCAATTGATGCTTCTTGATGAACATCACATGAATGCCCTTGAGCATCTCCGAGTTTATCAAGAATGCCTAAAATGAGCTTACAATAATAAAGTCCACCTGAGAGACTTTAAATTTGGGGATCTTGTGCTAAAATAAAACCAATAGAACTCAAACCTATCACCACATCTACGAGACAAATTTATAACCAATTGGTTAGGTCCATTTATCATCTCAAAGAAGATAGGACCTAGGACTTATCGCCTAACATCGCTTGAAGGTGTTGAAGAGCCTGAACCTCTCAACATTCTTCATATTAAGGTATTTCACACATAAAAATCAAAAATTCAAAAACAATTGAAAAATCTAAACAAATCCAAAAATTCAAAAACATTGCAAAACATCAAAAATACAAAAATATTTACATTATGCATTTTCATTTTGCATATGCATTCATTTAATTGCATTGCATTAGGCATTTTCATCCATTGCACTTGCATTAGGATAGGTTGTGTTTACAATCTTACAAATGACACCACATTTGTATCTTAATCATGCATCTATTCATCATCATCATCCATCACCCTTGTGAGTAATTGTGTTTTTCAACACAACCCCTCCTATTGCTATAAGGAATATACTAGGGTTTTTTAGTCATTCAACCATACCTAGTGATCTTCTCAGATTTTGTAGAAAGCTATATTTGCTTTTGGAGATGAGGTCTAGTTTTGATAGCACCTAGCATATGTCAAAATCCCATCACTAATTAAACACATTAACAATCCTAGTCTAGACAAGGAAAGATGAACACTACAAAGTGGTCCTAGTCACCTTAAGTGAAAGGTTTTTACTTGCTCATCTTGTGATGTGCATGGTCTAGAGTGTTGATCATTGAAAAAAGGACAAGCTCCCCCTACCCAAAGAAATCCCTTGCTTTCATACAAAATAAGCAAAATCCCAAAATCAAAGCAAAATCCCTTGCTAAAAAAAAATGCAAAATAAATAGTGATTTTCATCACTAAGCATGAGCAAGTATCCCAATAAATGTGAAGAAAATAAGGGGGTGAAGAGCTTGAATCCCTAGAATGGTCACTACTCGAAGCCATTGAGTGATCCCCAATACAACAATGGGCTGAATGAATCTCGCCTGGCATTGGGGTAGTTCTAAGCAATTTACAAATGAGCTAGCTTTAGGTGGCCTGTATTACCTAGTAGTCTAGTCCAACTGCATCCAAACTTAGGATCATGATGAACATTTGGTGATCCTCATTACAAAAATGGGCTGAATGAATCCTGCCTAGCAATGAGGTAGTCTTATGTCTCATCTAATATATTCATTTGCACACATAGGGATAATGAATATCTTGGTCTTCATAACAAAAACTTTTATCTTTCAAGAGTCTAGTATAGTCATTATACAACTTTTGATTAATCAACTAGGGTGTTTGAGTCTCATGGAAAACCTCAAAAATCCCTTATAGCAACAAATCATCTCATCATATCAATCATACACAATTTCTCGTATGAGGTTTTATTTATTAAGAGGTGTTCATGAAATAGGATAGATATCGAATGGATATCAACAATGATATTTAGACCTTTTGTCATCCATTAGTTTGTTAAAAACATATTACATTCATTCCTTATGTTTAAGTGATTAAACATACAGGTTCATTTGCATTAGTTCATTCATCATATAATTAATGCATTACATTCCATATCATATATCATATCATATCACATAAATTAAATGCATAAACAATTGAAACAAATTAAACATACATTTAATAATAAGCAATGCATCCATATATGTACCCATCATCATAATGCATCCATGCATGTAGATCATAGCATCTAACCATACATCTATCATCTAGCTAGTGCATGTCATCAATACATCACATCCATATAGCATCAATCAACACATCATATAAGCATTGCATCCATGTGCATCACATAAACATAAAACAATAAAATGATACACATAATGAGCCATAATAAAATATCATATATATATATATGTGTCAAATGTATACAAGAGGTATCAAAATACCCATAGGCTACAATAGTGTAGGTCCTCAGACCTTACACTCAAAAATGATATAATGTCATCAAGATATAATCATGAGTGGCCTACACCACCTAAGTCACCTCCTCCTCTATGCCCTCTCTATGAGGCTACCTAGAGCTAGTGCCTACTAAACTCTCTGATCAAGCACCTATCCTATGATTCGTACTGATGACTACCCTAACTCACTTCACCTACTCTGGTGTGAGCCCCTACTATAGATCTAGCTAGAGAGTGTCCCCTAGCATACCTAACCTAACCTCTAAGTACATGATATATGTACCATCTATATCTTGACTGTATCATCTACCACATCCCTCTAAACACTGCATCTCTACATTTGCATCTACCCTATCGATCTCGAGTAGCTGGAGAAGAGGGTGTATCCTATGAAGTAGAAGGAGCCCCTCTCATCACCCTGAGCGTATCTCGCTCTATAGTCCTGAGGTCTAGGTGTGACTGTAGAAGATCCCATTGTGTGATGATCTTCTCTATCTCTATAGTGGTTGTGTCAACCTGTGCCTAGAGGGCAGTCCTCTCCTCCTGATATCCCCACCATTGAGTCTACCCTACTATGAGTTGTGCCTGTAATGCACTCATCTAAGCCTATAAGGTAGCAATAGAGGTATCCCTCTCTAAAATCTACCATTGAGTCATCTATAGTTGTACCTGTAGGCCATGTATCTAGGCCCATAGCTAAGACACCTCATCATCAAGCTCCTCCTCACCCTCTACCTCATCTTGTGCCTCCTCCTCTAGAGTGGCTACCTATCCCCACTCACCCTCAATCCTCTAGAGAACTCATCACCCATGTGGGTCATCAAAAGTAGCCTCTACAGCCTCACCATCCCTAGATCTACCAAGGGGACCACCACCCTACCATAGCCTAGTAGTCCACCAAGCATCATAATCTAGAGTCATCCCAACATCTACAACCCTTATATCCTCAATGGCATCATCCTCATCGATCAATGCTATAACCTAAGGCCATGCTATATGTATCTCTACCTTAAGATGATGGTAGAGGACTAGATCCTCTAGGATATCCTATCATATCCCAAACTATCTAGTGACCCAAGAGAAGTGGAAGAACTCCCACACATCGGGCTTACACTCAATGACCCAGTGATCATGCCTAGCCCATCTCAAGTAGTGATCAACCTCCTCCCATGTTGGGTAGTCTAGGTAAGGATACCATATGATCGCTAGCCTACAACCCTATCAATATATCCATGTAGTGTTGAAGATCTTCCACATGTGATCTACTATGGTATATCTCTAACTCCCATAGCCATAAAGCCCCATAACACTATGTAATGGGTGCCAATGATGAGATCGATAATGATAGTCCTCCTAGAATATCTATCTGAGTAGGAGACTGCATCCTACTCCTATTAATCCTTTTTGTGTAATATGATAGAGCTCATCATAGAGCTAGACAAGGAGAGCACTCCCCATGATAGGATGAGTGGTTGATCCATCATGCTCCCAAGCAAGTCCTATACTATAGCCAAGAGGTTCCAAGGGAACCTCACTCTGATGTATCTGGTAGGAAAACATTGTAGATGATATGCATCAGCATGCTTGGCACCATGAAAATACATCTACTCTATACCAACACTCTACTGGTACCCCACCATGCTCTATATCCATAAGCACCTCATCATGCCTATCACTAAAAACCCTCTAGAATATGGTAGTCTTCACTATGGTAGGCGAAGAAGTGATGGCCTATCCATATATAGGGATCCTAAAAATATGGTACACATCCTCCAATGTCACCATCATCTCCCTAATAAAAATATGAAAGGTATTAGTCCATGCATCCCAACGATGGGCTAATGTAGTCATATAGGCCTGATCTACCCTGATGGTGGGTAGTCTCAAGATATAGCCAAGGCCCATGACCCCAAACCAATCTAGGTCTACATGCCCTAGCTAGGGTAGCAGTGTGTGCATCAAATTAGGCTCCCACACCCATGTAGTCAAGGTCTAAAGGGAAGGTAACACAAAAAATCAACTCAAAATTACAAAAAATCAAAAAATTAAAAAAAAAATCAAAAATCAACAAAAAAAAAAATAAAATAAAAAAAAAAATAAAAAAATTAATTAAATTTTTCTAAAGTTTCTTAGCCATTGTTAACATCATTGTAGATCATAGTTGTCAACCATGGCTAGCACCAATGGTCAATTTTTTGACCATTGGTGTTTGAACCTAGTCATGGCTGACAACTGTGGCCCCCAATTGGCAAATTGGGAGCCACAGCTATCACCCATGGCTATGGGAATGACCCCTTTCAAGGTCATTTCCCACCCCAAAAAGTCCCAAAATTAAAAACCCACCCTTCTAAGCTAACCTAAAGCTAATCCTAAGCTAGGGTGAGGTTCATTACCAACAAGTTTAATTAGGTTCATTTAATGCCATTAATTAGTGTGGTTCATTTTAAACTATGCAAATCACACATGAGAGATCGAGATTCTACCTTAGAAGCACTAGCTCCACCACTAGTGGAAGCCTCAGGTTGGTCTACCATGGTGGTAGGTAGTGGTTTTAATAGCATCTCATATCAAGTTTTCTCTCTCCCCTTAGAGCTCTCACTATCAATCTCTATCAATAGGAAATAATGAAAAGTAAAAACCCTAATTTTCTTTTATATTTTCATTTGACCCTCAGCTATGATTTACCATGAGCATATATTACAACTCCATTCTATCAGACATGGCTAAGAAAATTGCTAAAACTAGTTATGACTGACAACCATGGCTAGCAACTAACAATAAATGCTCCAAAATTCTCACCATGAGGAGCTTCAAAATGGATAATAAAAAATATTCACCAGTCCAAAATTCTCAAAAATTGCAAAAATAACAAAAAAATCACATAAATCAAAATTCAAATGTGCCTTGTATCTAGTTATTTATTCTATACACTTGGTGGTTGCAGTGACTTGCGCTCCATGCAATCCGACAAGATGAGTAAATTACCATAAGGCCATTTGAGGTAAATTAGTCATCGTTGAATTGAAATGTCTTCACTTCAATCCCAAAGAAGGCCATTGTGGTTGGACTACCCCATAGGAATGAGGTGTTCATTTCATTTCTTCTATGACATTTTTAATAGATCATCGAACATAGTGATTCACCATAAGCTTAAATGGAATTGCTATCATCTTGATTCCCTAAGAAGGCCATTACGGTCAGATTGCTCCATGGGATAGAGATGTACAATTACTATTAATGGTTGAAATCATAACTGTAATAGGCCTTGCCATATAACAAAATGCAAAAGTCTTGAATCATCCAAATTATTCATCTTGGTCAAGTGACTCATCACTTTAATCACTTGTCCTTTCCTCATCGACTCATCACTTGAGGGGGTAGTCATAATATCAAATTCATAATCAAAATCAACAAAGGATCACTCGATCATGTCAAATTGTGTTCATCTTATGAATCATTGCTAACAACTATCATAAGCTTACCCTTTTACTAGGGAAAAAAGCAAATATGCTAGTTTAAAGTCTTTTAGCGATCCACCTATTGGACCAATTGTAGCAGCCCTAATGCTACCCGATTGTATTGGACACACGAAAGCTTTACAAATTTAAGCCTTCCATCCCATTGGAAGCAATGATTCTAGGATGTGCATCCTTTGTAGGATTGGGGCATCTAATGTTGATCAGATCAATGATCATCAATCAACCTACAACATGGCTTTAGGTGATCTATTTTTTCTCAACATCATGTTTTCCCACAATGCATCCCAAAAGGGGCATCTATAGACACCTAAAACACGTCATGTTTAGGAGACTACTCATATGGGCACCTTTGTAGACCATATGAATGACCTTGGACCCTCCCAAGGCTAAGCAGTGGTTCTAACCACTCATTTTAGGCATCCTAGGCCTATTCAGCCTTAGCCATGGATGACATCCATAGCTAAGATCTCAGCCATGGTTGACAACCGTGGCTAGGATCCTAGCCATGTTGAGCAGCCATGGCTAGCCTTATAACTGTCTCATCCTCCTGAGCCAAGCCAAATTGGTTGTTCCAACGACATTTGCAACCAATTCAGGCGGTTATGGACTATGAATCCTCTAGAAGGTTCCATCCAACTGCCCTAGCCTAGAATTTCTTGATCTTGGCTTCCTTGAGAAGCCAATATTGGGATTGGGGAGTCTATTTATAGACCCCTCAAAGAGGCCAATAGGATCCCAATTTCATTGTAGCGAAGCCCTACCAAACTGGAGAGCCAATTGCAACCTTTGAAGAGTAAGGAGATGCTGCCAAATTCTAGTTTGACACCTAGCTTTGCAACAATGGAGCTTCCAAAGGATTGAGAAGAAAACCTTGCCATTCCACACCTATCCAACATGAATTCAAGCAATTTCAACTACCAATCTATGTCTGGACACGAAGGTGACCCTTGATCATCAATTCCTTGGAGGATTTGAGCATTTCCAGCCTTGGTTTCAAGAGAAAGAAGAGTTTTCCCATAGTCACAATTGTCAACTACAACTAGTAGAGCCAACTAGTACAAGGAAAGTCTAAATTAAATTATAAGTGCATTGGAGAACCTTGTGGTGTGAAGAATATAATTCATGCACAACTCCCTTGCTCACACTTCAAACCATCAAAAAACAAAGTCATGTCAGATTTGTTATCTAGTTCTTCAAGTTTGGGTTCCTTTGATAATGTGAATATTGTATCATTAGGAAGTTCTATGGTGAGAGGCCTACTATTCTCAAAAGGCAATTTTTCTAGTTGATCAGCTATGACCTATCCCTTGATGAAATTTTAGCTGATGAATTCCAAGTTGAATTCTATCAGTAGCATGATCCAATTTATAGTACATGTATTATGATATGTCTTGCTCATCATATAATGAAAAGGATTTTGTTTAGATATTACATACGTCATATGACTTAGCATGTAATGAGGAAAATTCTTCATTGCAAACACCATTTCTAAACATAGATTTTCCACATATGCATATCCTAGCTCATAACTCACTAAGGTGTGACTGATATAGTATAAGGCTTGTTCTTTGTCTTGCATGTTCTTTTGGGCTAACATGGTTTCTAGTGCAAAGTTAGTAGCCAATATATATAGCAAGAAAGGCACATCTATTCTTGGTGGATATAGTACTAGTAGTGTTGAAAAGTATTGCTTAATTTTTACAAAGGCTACTTTATAGTCCTCATCCCAATTGAATGGGACCCCCTTGTGTAGAAATCGATTCATGGGTTGATATTTGTTTGATAATTGTGTAATAAATCGCTTTATGAATGCTATTTTACCCTGTAGGCTTCTTAGATCTTTGATATTTGTGGGGAATGCATTTAAAATAGGGCCTTGACCTTCATTGGGTCAAATTCAATGCCTCATTTTGAAATTATAAATACCAAGATATTTCCTAAAGTTACACCAAATACGCACTTCTTGGGATTCAACCTAACATTATACTCTATCAGGTGATCGAAGACCTTTCTCAGGACCTCAATATGATCTAAACACAACAATGACTTTGCCAATAATTCATTGATGTAATCTTCCAATATTTTATGCATGTAGTCATGAAAAATATGTCATGTCTTGTTGATATGTGGCACCAGCATTTTTAAGTCCGAATGGAATAAATTTATAGCAAAATTTTCCCCATGGCATTCTTAACGTGGTTTTATGTTGGTCTTCAACTTTAATCTGAATTTGATTAGAACTAGAAAAACCATCCATAAGGGAGAGCATCTCATGACCTACAATTGCATTTACAAGAGCATATATGTTGGGCAATGGGAATGAATACTTTGGTGTTGCTTTTTTGAGGTCTCTAAAATCTGTACAGATACGAATCCTTCCATAAAGTTTTCCTATAGGTACCATGTTTGATATCCATTATGGATAGTCTATGGAGATAATAAATTCTACATCCAATAGATTCTATAGCTCATATTTAAAAATTAAAGTGACTATTGGATGCATCTTCCTGAGCTTTTTCTTGGCAAGTATTTTACCAGGTTCCAATGAAAGGTTATGAGTAATCAATTTCAGATCTAGTCTAGGCATATCCTTATATGTCCAAGCGAAGAGATCAGGTCTCTCTTTCAATAGAGGGATGAGGTTGGCATGCTCATTAAGATATAGTCTCTCTCTAAACCTAACATTCTTAGGATTGGTAGGATCATTGATGATATCCACATCAAAGGTTTCCTCTTCTAACATGTGTGATCCCTCCTCAAGCTAGTGAGGCATAAGAATCAATTTGATGTCATCTACTAGGTTTAAGAGTTCCATATTGGAATCATCCTCATAAATATAAATATCATGTGCATAGCTTGGTGCAAAATAGAAAGGTTGCAATTTTTCTTCATTAGGAAAGAAATCATTAGGCTCAAGTGGTGAGTTAGTGTAATCCCAATCTATAGCATCTACATTAAGACACAATGACTTGGATAGATCATCTAAATTATGAAGTGGGGTAGTCAAATCAATGGAGACCATATTTATGGAATGGATTAGATCTCTAGGACCACATGAGTGCAACTATACCTTATCTATGATATTTGCATACCCAAGATGTGGCTCTAGGGGTATGGGGATATCTAGATCCAGTATATGAACAAACTATCGAATGAAATCACTAGGATCAAGGAGTTATATGTACGGTCTTGGGTTAGGGAATAAAATACGATAAATCATATCCAAATTGGGTGGTCTCCCTATGAGGTGTGGGCCAAGATAGACTCTTAGATACATATCATTGATGTGAACTAGTTTATGATAATTTTGTAAATAGTGATGCCCAAGATAGGCTCTCTCGGTCTCATCCTCATCATCACTATAATATATGAGTCTTTCTCCCCTACCTACTAGAATTGGATGATCAGCAAGATGAGGACCAAGGTAGGCCCATTCTATTTCATCCTCATAGTCACTATCAACCATGAATAATTACTCTTTCTTACCCATTTGTTCTATGGGTAATAGATAACATAAATTTAGAGGGCCTAACTAGACCAACTTAGTTTCATCCTCATATTATTCAGTATTTGAGGATTTCTCATCATCATCTATTTTAGACTTGCCATCGGGTCCATCGCTTTCAACAATAGCTCTGCTTGCACTTCCTCCTTAGAAGGGGCATTTGATTCAACCTCTTCTGCTATGGTAGCATTCTACACTCTATTTCCTATGTTGTTGGTAGCTTCATAGTTTTTTTTTACCCAAGTTAGCTTTTGGGGTGTCTTCTAGACCGGTTTCCACTAAGATATCATCATGATATAGCTCAAGTGGTTCTATAGATATGTAAGTCACCAACTAGTTATCTATTCAAAATTAGGAAGGGTTAGGGTGATATGGATTCCAATCCACTTCAACCCCCATATTGAGGTTTAGGAAATATAAATATGCCACTAGGAGCTTGTCCTAACCCTTGATATGATATCTCAACCCAAACCTATCATTTGGCAGTTGATATTGTGGTTCATAGGATGTGATAAATTATGCAATAGGCTATATAATGGATTGATAATGTAGGCTTTTAAATACAAACACTAAGGCTAAAAATAACCTAAAGTATATGCTAACGACTCATGAATATTTCTAACCTACTAACAAATTACTAACAATAATATATTCTAACAAGAATATCTGCCGATATAAGAAATATCGATATCTAACCTAGGTAGTAAATAAACTAACTAATCTACCATAGGAATATAGGTAATATCCCAAGTAATGGAATATTTACTCTAACATCCCCCCTTATTACATTATTTGGGTAATAATATAAATGTACCAATACAGTGAAGAAGAAGAGAAATGAAAGAATGTTGGACCGTACTTTTGTCTTTGGATTTGGCTTTGGCTCATGGCTCTAGCTCTAGATCTAAGCGTACCTCTAGATTTGTACCTCTAGTTCTATCTCTAGATCTACTGATGAATATGACTTTGGATCAGTGCATCTATATTTGCTTGTAGATCTGTTGCTGTAACGTTGTCTCTGGGTCTATCTTTAGGTCTATCTCTAGGTCAGTGCCTCTGGGACTACCACTCGATCTCTCTTTGGATTTGCCTCTCGATCTACCATAGGTTTTACCTTTTTGGTAGAATCCATAAAAAAATTCTTTCATCATGGTCCATTATGTGTGATCATTCCATCCATAATCGATATGAACCTTGTTGGCCCTTTTTATTTTGTACCAAAAATTGGAAGAAGAGTGATTCGTACATCCACATGTATCATAAGGATGTAATTTCTAACATCTAGCTGCAACATGTCTTGTCTTTCCATAATGACTGTAACAATGCTTTTTAGGAGTTGTAGGAGATTTAGGTTTTACAAACATGGTATTACTAGTACTTGCATGTCCAATATAGCCAAGGCATTCATTCTTTGCCTTAACATTTAGCATTATAGGAGTTTTATGCCTTGTTCCTATTTACCTAATCTCTCACCATTGAATCCCATTTTCTTTGTCAATTTGGAACCAAATACTTTGGTGTGTTGTTCAAAACACCCAATTTCATCATCTTCATCAATACTTTTAATAATATGGCATTTGTCAATGATGAGATTATGGAGCTCTTTTGAGGAGGTTCAGTTGTTAAGTCACTAGTGTTGCAAGAAAAATCTACTACTGAAATGAGATCACCTATGCTACAACTGATATCTACCATTGAAGGTAGGAGCTCATCTGTATCACAACAAGCATTGGCCACAATAGGCTCAAGGTCACATGTGTCACAACAAGCATTCACCACTATGGGCTGAAGATCACTTGTGTCACAACAAGCATTGAATATTAGGTGTTTGACCTCTATTTTCTCACTAATTTCCCTTTTCACTTTACATTGTGCAATATCAAGAGAAACAAATGACATGTATATTCCCATTACAACGCCAATAGGGATTAGAACACCATTTTTTTGCATGTCTTCACAAGACGCAAAATCATTGATTATGGCATCTACACCATTTTGTAGTGTGAGAAATGTGCCATCTTCATAAAAATCCATCCCGTCCATGTGTGGGGAAAAGTATGGGCCTTTAACTGATTTAGCAACATTAGTTGGTTTTGGGATAGTTTTCTTCTTTGATCTGCCCATTCTTAAGGTGTCGGTCTCTACCAAAAATGCACCTTTTACAATGAAATTTTGCAAAAATAAATGGCTAAGATGTCGGTCTTTTTCAAAAATGCACTTTTACAAGGTTATCCCCCATTCTTTTTACAAAACAATGTATCCCCCCTTGTTGCAAAAAATACTCTTTGACATAATATTGCAAGAATTTCGACTAAGGTGTCGATATCTGCTAAAAGTGCACCCTTGGTAAGTCATCCTTGCTTTTTAGCAAAAAAATTTATGAGGAGAAAATAATGATCCCCCCTTAGTGCAAGGAAAAAAATTGCAACTTGACAAAAATGCCTTGAAGGCAAAGGTCAAACAATTTCACCACAAAAATACCCCTTGAAGGACTTCAAAAAAAAGTAAATTTGCTATTTATGAAGCCTAAAAAAAGTAATATGGTGATGATTGTTGCCTTTCTCAATGCCTTTGAACAATGTTTAAGCTTCTTTTTTGTTTGAATGGTTTGTATTTCAAAAAAATTAAATTTTAATCAATTAAATTAAAAAATAATTTATCATAAGCTTAAAAAATCAATAAATTGATAAATGAAGCTTAACAAAATAAATTATTTAATTAAATAATTAAAAAAACTATTTTTGAATAAAATACACCATTACCTTTCAAATTGA
The DNA here is from genome assembly GCA_028583015.1 of Wollemia nobilis. Taxonomy (NCBI): domain Eukaryota; kingdom Viridiplantae; phylum Streptophyta; class Pinopsida; order Araucariales; family Araucariaceae; genus Wollemia; species Wollemia nobilis. The sequence goes on from JAQPPZ010005019.1 coordinate 287,767, forward strand.
CACCCGACTATTTTTATATCAACAAGAATTTCGACATCCATGGAATCGCACAGGGTCGACCTCCCAACCTTATTGTCCACAAATTTTTGGGTGGAGAGTCGGCTACCGTCCCGACTACCATTCAAGATGAGTAGAAAATAACATGATACCCTTTTAAACCCAGAATTTACGGTGCTCATGTGTTGGATGGCACTCCGCTCTAGGTGACACTGCCTCCCTCTCACGATGCTGCCACCTCCAAGCTCTGTTGCCACCTCTCACAACAGTGATACCTGCAATGGATTATGCCATTAATTCATCACACTTGATTTTTTTTTGTTTCAAATCCTTCAACTGCCTGCACTATCCCTCACATTGCATCTATAGATCGTATGCCTCTGATAAAGTTGATTCTGGAGAATCTAAGAATTACAACTCTCGAATTATGTCTACAACGCATGGACATATCTCCTAAATGGTTGTTGTTGGATCGCATTTTGCTCTTAGAGCTCTGGGCTCATGCAACTTGATTTTTTCAATGGTGGCTCTTTCTTACTGGGCATTTTTGAGATGTCATGCGATCAACACTTTCGATAATTTTTTTAACTACTAGTAATGGTTGCCTGTTGGTCTGCAAAGCTTTAAATTATGGCTATGATTTTTTTTTTCTCATCCTTAATCTTGGATCAGTATTCAATGTCTACTATACCACACAGATCTATCAACATAGCATGATCATTGAAAACCTAGTGCCAAACAACGACGTCACAACATCTGCGATCTATGCACTTTCTTGTGTGCATTCTAGTCACCGATTCTTCACAACCATGTGAATGTTATTGTCTTTTAGGAGCAAAACAAATCATGCCTATAAATAAACAACACCTATAGTTTTTATGGTAAATAGCTTACAAATACTTCGTTCAATGTCTGCAATGGGCTATACATAGGCTATCGTAGATCAAGCTACATAGTTTTTTTATTTGTCTACAATTTTACTCTATTTTAAAATTAGGTCAGGTTGTGTTACATTGATGCGTCTGCATGAGATCAGGACCGCCACTTTGGGAGTAACCAACGACAATGCCTGCATCTATGGTAAGAAAAAAATATCCACCACCACTAATTTCCTCCATTTTCTACAAATAGATGGGCAAGAATTTGCAGTAGAGTGATTGATTATCACCAATCTATCTCTCATGACGTAGTTTGTAATGGTTTGAGCCAACATTTTTGAGGTCTAGGTGTTGTTCTAAAATTGATTATTCAAAATTTTGTCTGGGATAATATCCCACATGCAAGCAAAAATAATCAGCAAGCACTTTAAAAGAAATAAAGTGCAGATAATTTGATGTCCACCTTAGGGTGGACAATCCCTTGCATCATCCTTTTGTAAACTCACACACTCACCCAACTTCCACCAATCACGATTTAGTGCCATGTCACTCAATGAGAGTTATCCAAGCATCCACATGTCCCCAATTTAGTCTAGCATAGTTGCTAGCATCCACACATTAAATCATCCTCTCAATACAACCATGTATCGGTCTTCGTGCCTCCTATAGCCAGTCTCTGAGTTGGTCTTAGGTTAGGTCCTATCATGATGCCACCTCGTAGATGCATGTATTGTGTCCAGTTGTCTGGAGTCCATAGGGTCCCACTTGTTGTCTTCATAGTATAGCGGTCATAAGTGCATCCGACTTGCTAACCAACATGATGTCATCATTAGGTGGTTGGTTGTAGTCTGCCACATCACCCTAGCTCATGTGTCTAGTGTCCAATAGGGCTCTCCAAGGTTGGCATGAGACTCATGTGTGTTTTCCAACATCACCTCCATGTACAATACTCTTGGTGAAGTCCGGTCTTCGTGCCTCCTATAGCCAGTGTTTGATTTGGTCTTAGGTTAGGTCCTATCATGATGCCACGAGATGAGTTGGCTAGTTGTCTAGAGTCCATAGGGTCCCACTTGTTGTCTTCACGGTCTAGCAGTCAAAAGTGCATCCGACTTGCTAACTGACATTATGTCATCATTAGGTGGTTGGTTGTAGTTTGCCACATCACCCTAGCTCGTGTGTCTAGTGTCCAATAGGGCTCTCCAAGGTTGGCATGATACTCATGTGTGTTGTCCAACATCACCTCCACGTACAATAATCTTGGTGAAGTCCGTAGTGCAATCAAATCTATAGATCTACTTCAATACTCAGCTCGCTAGTAAGTTGAACACGTCTCTAGGCTACGAATGAGCCTAGAGCTTTAATAGCTTTGATACCATGATAAATTATGCAATAGGCTATATAATGTATTGATAATGTAGGCCTTTAAATACAAACACTAAGGCTAACAATAGCCTAAATTATATGCTAATGAATCATGAATGTCGCTAACCTACTAAAAAATTACTAATAATAATATATTCTAACAAGAATATTTGTCGACATAAGAAACTTCGATATCTAACTTAGGTAGTAAAGAAAATAACTAATCTACCCTAGAAAGATAGGTAATATCCCAAGTAATGGATATTTAATCTAACACTATGCCCTTCCTTGAATAGACCTAGACTATAACAATACCAATGGTAATATTTAAAATAGTGCAGGGTATACTCAGGGTTAGACAGATAATGAACATTCACAAATAATGGTTCATCATCATCTTCATCTATGGGCATGTGATTTGCGTATTGATCTATTCCTCCATAGAAAAAAATTGTCTCATTGGGTGGCACCCCCAGTGATCCCATTGTTCCTATGGGAAAGTAATGGGCTTGAGGTCTACCCATATCCTGTGCAATTTCAATAAATGGTGTGAATGTCACATTTTGTACTATATATTTGGCTAACCTAGGATTGACTAGATGGATGATCACTTGTGGTGTAGATGACCTTTTTGAATATGTAGGCGAGATAAGCTGAGGTTCCTCCTTGACTTAATTTTGATCATCCTCTTAATCCATGGGAGTAGGGACCTTAATAATAGCTACTTTGGGTGCCTCTTTCTCACCCACCTTTATTTTAATCTTTCCAACCTCTCTAAGCATTTTAGATGTTGTAGGTTTTGTGTAAGTAGTTGTTATGTGCTTTGATAGTTGCGGTGATATCATGGTAGGTTCTATGCACACTTCTTTATGTTTACCTCCTATATTTTTGATAGGCGATGTTGGCCATATGTCTAGGTGCATTTAGAGGAGAATGAAATTCCCTGGAAAGAATCCTAAGTTCACATATTAAAAGGTTCTTCATTAGAAGGCACCATGTAAACATGTCCCTCATGAATGTATTTGATACATTGATGTAGAATCAAGGGCACACAACACATTTCTATAATCCAAGGCCTCCCTAAAAGGATGTTATACTACATGGTGCCTTCTATCACATGATACATCATAGGGATGGTCTTTAGTCCAACTTAAATCAAAATAAATATAGTACCTACCATTGAGCATAGCACATCGTTAAATGCTCTCAAGGTGAAAGAAGAAGGTACAATGTGTGACTTTGTAAACTTCAAATATGTCAGTGCCTTGGTAGTAATAATATTGATTGATGACCCTATGTCAATAAAACCCATTTGAATGTTGTGTGATTAACACATGCAATTATATGTAGTGTTGGGTCCGCTATAGTAGTGGAGACCATCTTAATCTCGTGATCATTAAATTGAATCATCGGTTCACTACACTGTTGAACATGTCCCATGAAGTTTGTAAATGCTTCAAGGTCTTAGGACTAAACTTCAATTTGATCTTAGAATATCCATGAGAATCTCTTTAATCTTAGGAGACTATTGTATCAGTTCATATATCAACAACTTCATTAGAGTTATCTGCAGGCTTTGAACTAGCCTACTCTTGAAAGTCACCACCAGTCTAATTGGTGGGCTTGGAATATTTTGCACTAGATTTTGAGGGGGTGTAGCATGAACCTTTATGGGAGCTATAGGTGGATTTTATTTCTAATACCTCCCCTTGTATTGTAATTATATTTACCATGTCGATGAATCTTTGGTTTGGTAGGTCGACTTGCACTTAATTCACATGACCAACATTGTTCCTCGATGGCTCGTGATTCGGTAAGGGGTTCTTGAAGATCCCAATATTTTAGTTTTCAGGAGCCTAAGGGTTTTTATATAGTAGGATCACCTCTTTCAATCATGTTTTACACTATATGTTTGAAACTCTAACATCCTTCAATGTCGTGCCCATTCATACTGTCGAAAGCATAATATAGATCATCCCTATACCCCTTTGGTTTGGGTTGATTAGGGTCTATTAACTTTATCTCTAATAATTTAAAGGCCTTGGCATTGCATAGTTGATGGAATATTGAGGTCATAAATTTTGATAGAGGTGTGAACTGGCAAGGTGGGTGTTCTTTATTCTTACCCTTCTTGTTATTATTGTATTTTTCATATCGTGTAGAAGGAGGTTGGGCTTGATAATTCTGTTGTTGCCCCTTATCCCCTTTCTAGAGGTTTAACATCACTTGGTTTACATGGGCCATCTTGGCTTGTTGATTTTGATGTTGGATGTTATTTTTGGTCCATTCCTTGTTATTCCAAAGTTTCAATTTACCGTCCTATAACTTGATGTCCTCTATTACCTTGGCTTGTGCCAAGGCCTCCTCAAATGTTTGGTACTATTGCAACTATAGTAGTAACAAGATGTGCTTTGCACAAATCTTGGTAAAAATCTAAGTTAGTTCTATAGTTAGAATGGAAAATTGCAACTTTACCATTATATTTCTCCATATTTTCCCATAATCCATTATCGACTCATCGTCATGTTGTGTTAAAGCAACCAAATTGGATAGGTTTACCTTCTTATTGATACTTAAGGAGAAGTGTTTAAGAAACACATTATCTAGCTACTCAAATCTAGTTATGTTGTGCCTCTTAAGTTGATTAAAACACTCTTGGGTAGGGCCTGAGAGGGCTGTGATGAAGGTTCTTAGCAATAGATCATCATTGATTTTTTTCTAAAAGCACATATCCATAAAGCTTGTAATGTGCTCCTGAGCATCCTCCTCTCCTTGAAATTTATCTAGCTTTGGCATCTCAAAGTTCTTGGGATACATTGGAATGGATACAAAAGGACATAGAGTTTCATTATGTATTTTGTTTAAGGTTAGCTTTTGATAAGATGTCCCTTGTTTCTCTATAGCTCTAACCTTGTTTGCCAAGTTTTGATAGGCCTTCGAAGATAGAATTTCCTCTTCTATGAGAGGTCTTTGAGGAGCCTTTGGAGGTAAATTATTCTTCGATCAAGGTGGAGGACTAGGCTCATCCTCCATGTTGCCTAAGGAGATCTTAGGATATTCCTACTCTTGTTCATCTCCCGTAACTTCTTCGTACTATGTACATCCATTATGTTTGAGCACTTGGTTCTGCATCATGTTTTGGGTCATGTGGTGAGTATAGTTTTCAATGTGCTCAGGGCATATTTTGGATTGTGAAGAAACTCATCTGTAAGTGCACTCCTTGTATTCACTATGAGGGGGTAAATTGGCACGATCCAATCAATCCTCTCTCTCAACATGCTCCTTTTGATCAAGGATGCATTGTTCGTGGATATGTTTCTCAAAAATATGCTACCTTAGTAACCTCTATCTCTGAGTATCCTTATTTTTTAGGCACTCATGCTCTGCATGGACATCTTCCAATTGATCTTGGAATATCTGCTATCATTGCTCCAAAACTAGTTTCTATGATCGATCTACAATATCGATCATATGTGGTCTTTGGTGTATTTGTTCCATCCAAGCAATATTTTTAGTATGACCTCCAATACAATTTTTTGCCACACTCTTGCCTTTTTCTATGTAGATGGTATTTGCATTCTGGTGTTTTCTATGATCTATGACCACATGGATTGTTGGGTTACATATACTATGAGAATGCTTAGAGTGTTCTTCTAGTTCTTTTATGATCGTACATGTGCTCTCAATTTGAGAACTCATAGAATGAAATTGTGCAACCAAGGGTTTATACCCTAGCTACCTTAAGACTCTATCGAGACCATCTAATTTTCTAGTGTGCCACTACTCATGTGGTGGCATACCATTGACTCCAATCTTAGAAGTATAAAATATGAACTTACCAAGTACATTGTTGTTTGGAGTCTTTATAGGACTATGCTTAGAAGCAACCCTCTCTTCCTACCCCTGAATAGGTAGATTTTCTACTTGTCTATTTTGAACTAGTGGGGGCCTTGGGCCACACTTATCTTGAGTAAATTTGGGAATCAAATTGGTTATAGTTCCTTCCTCCATGATATACTCTTCAGTAGATCCAATGGATCCACAAGGTGTACAATTGTGATATATTCTCCCATGCTTGAAGGTACCATGTTGAGATCTTCCATACTCAGATCTATCTTGTGATACATGTACATTGCCTTCTTTGGGTGGGGTATTCTGACAAGAACCCCTACGTGTATATTTATCCCCTCTAATGCTCATCGAACATATTTTAAGAGGATCTTATGATTGAGGATTTGATGCATTGTGTTGTGCATTGAGTGGAGATTTAGCTTCAACCTTGGTCCTGCATTGATGTTAGCCTCTTCATGTGACAACCATGATGTGGATTATCTCATATGTTATTTTTAAAGTAAACAAATCAAATAAGAAATTATTATCTCTTTTAAATTCTATTTGTGAGCCCTAACTGGTTTGATGCATTTTGATATTTGTTGAAAACTTAAACTACTCTCATCATGTTTGAATTGTTTATGTAATGCTCAATAGTTTAAGGTTTTCACCTGTATCTCATAGCTCAAAAACCAATAATAAAATTCATGGTCATGTAAACCCCTCAAAATATGGATATTAAATCCACACTTGAGTAGGGAGTATAGGTCCTACCGATCCTCACCCAACACCTCGTGTGTAGTGATACACCCCTCTAAAGAGGAATGCATGCTATTTTGCACATTTAGGATAGATCTTGGAGTTGGTGTTGGCCACATAATAGGGTTCGAGAGAGTTGGACCAATGGATGGGAATAATTGCCACCATCGTTGAACCCTACTAGTGGTTGGATATTTCTTCCAACTCACCAAAATTTAAGTGTTGCGTGGTGTGTGTGTGTGTTCATTTTATACTTTGCGTGAAAACAAAAATGTAACACCAAGCACTCAATGCTCTTTCCTATATGCCTAATGATAAATAAATTTGAATATTTAGAAATATGCATCTATTTGACTACATTATATTGAGAGAATGTATTTACATGACAAAATTAGCCACTGATTAGGCCCCAAACAAGCAAACTCTACACACATGGCCTAGAATGCTGGAGACTATGGTATATTGAAATTAGAAGTTTGTTTTTCCTAGCAACAACTGGAAGAAAACCTAAGAGAATCTAAAATTTTTACTTTTAATCTTTCTCTATATCTTCTACTTAGACCAACTTCATATAATACATTCTATAAAATAAACATAGACAGACACAGGAAAACATAGATAATTGTCTCCTACCTAAGATCCAAGTCTAATGTAGATTTGACTACCGACTAATATTATGTTCTCTATTAGTCATGGCCGTCAGGCACAGTTGAGACTTTTAACCACAGTTGCTAGGCACAAATAATACCTACAACCAAAAAACACAAAAAATTAGTCAGCTATAGTGGGATATTGTGGGTTTGTGTCCCATCATGATCACCATCTATATCGATCTAAAAAGCATACACCTAACTAGTGCATCAATTGAAATAGAGTATTAAAGCAATAAAGAATGAACAACAATGAATTTAACAATAAAGTAAGGTTTATTTTATTAAAAATTTTCCAAATATCAATTACATATACATCCCTCTTAGGGATACTCAATTTTGATACAATTAATACAATATTTAAGACCCTCTAAATGAGGGGGTGGTGTAATCCATAGACTCTTTAGAAGTAACACGATCTGCTTAAGACCAAGGATAGCCTTATTATACTTTGGTTGGAGGTATATGTTGTCTTGAATGCCTTGAAATTGATTAGGTCCTATAAAACCTATGTTCAAGAAACAAAAAGAAAGGGTTTAAAGATAAAGGAGGCCTCTCTTGATAAGGCTCTTGAGACAATTGCATAAATTAATTATAAATAAAGCAAGAAAGTAGATAAATCTATAAATATGTGCAAGAAATCATTAAATAACTATAAAGAATGTAAACAAAGCATGAGATCTAGCAATTAGGAATCCTAATTAACCATTAGAACTTAAAAAGGAATTAAATAGTAAGAAACTGGTCTAAATTGACATATGCAAGGAAAATGGAAGCAAATCTACTTCTAATTCCTACATTAATCAATAAAATGTTTTCTACAATGTTAATCTATGTTATCTTAAGCTAATTACATAATTGAAAATGTAAATATTTTACTAAAATAAAAAGAAAATCAGGGATCAAACCCTCACCGTGGGTCTAAGGCACAGCTATGGTTAGAAGTCACAATTGAGGTGAAATTCTTCTTACTATTATAATCAAGGCGTAGATATCTAATTACCTCTATTGAATTGATGTTTAATGGTCACCTTGATGTCCTCTGATCAATTGGTGGTTGAATTTTTTGATTTTCATGTTTGATTGGCTTGAATTTGTGACTTGTGCTTCTAGTCCTTTGGAAGCTTCATTTATGGATTCATGCTTGTCACTCCATAATTGGGTAGTATTTTGACTCTCCTCAAGGGGTTTTCAATTCACTATCCATTTTGGTAGAGCTTCATTGCATTCTAACTCAAGATCATTTTAAAATTTTCCTAGTTTTAAGGCGGGTCTTATAGGACTCCTAATCCCTAATATTGGCTTGCTTGGGAATCCAATATCAAGATCTAGGAGGTTGGATCAGTTGGGATGAAAACTCTTGAATCTTCCCCACCCAAAACCATTTAAATCTTATTGCCTAGACCATTGTAACAAAATTTGGCTTGGCTTGAGATTCAAAATAGTTTTAGTGCTAGTTGTAGGTCTAAGGCATAGCTAGATCTATTAGCCATGGGTGTCAGACATAGCTAAGGCTGAGTAGGAAAAATCTACCCAAATTGAGTGGTTAAAACCATTGCTTCATCTTGGAGCTATCCAAGATCCTTCATATATTCTGTTAGCATGTCCCATATGAGTGTTCACCTTGACATGACATGTTTTAGGTGTCTACACAACCCTTGATTTCTTAATTCGGGTTGACCTCCTAAATTGAGGTGGATGAAGGCTTTAGTGATATATTGCTCAGATCCTTCAAACTTGCTTAGAAAAAATTAGACCATGAGCTTCCATAAAGGTGTGAGATAAGAAGTCAAGTTGAAGGGTAGATGGCTCAAGTAAGGACATGTTGGAAAGATTGAGAAGAAATGAAGACCACACAAGCTTATTATTGCCTAGGACACACAATGGTGAACAAAACCAGATGAAATTTTTTTGGCACCATAGACACCCTTTCTAGAAGTTGAGTTAGTGTAATTTATAGACCACATAATAAATTTTCTTAGGGAACCAACACCAAAAAAATAGACATGGCACATGATAGAATTCACACACAATAGGGTTGGGAAAGGATTGGGAGTGCCAAATGACTAAAAAATGAATCTTAAAATTCATAAGATATAAAATTAAGAATCTCAAGACTTGAAACATATTAATATTGTTAGATAATGTTCAATTGCATAGCCTAGACCTACTCAGGGACTTGACATGCTTGGAGAAAACAACCACAAGGTAAACCTACTGGCAGGGCCTATCTTGGGATATTGCATACATCATAAAAGGGAAATGGGAGAACCAAAAGCCAACACTAATAGAAATATAGAGAGTCACACTAATAAAATAAATTTTACCATAAGAACTAGAACCAAATAAACACATCATGCTAAAAAGGCTAGAGTCAACATTAGAGAAGTTGACCATCCAAAACCTGTGACCACATCTTTCAAACCAAATCATTATTAGTAGCATTTAAAACTTCTTGGGGAAATATTTCTTTAAAAATGGACAAATATTTATTGATAACTCCCCAATTGGCAATAATATCTATAGATCTATTAACTTCATGGTACACATGGTTGATAAAGATATCATTGAAATTTTGGAATAGCTTTTTAGCTTCCTGAACAATAGTTATGACATTCCAAGAGGACACCCTAATGTTTTTAAGAGCATTTATAATGTTCAAAGAATATCCTTCAATAAAAATGTTGCCTTTATAATCCTTGAGAAGATATAGACCTCTTCACAGCGTATGACCTTTAGCAAAATGATTAGTTTGGCATCCCATATACTCAGCATAAGCTATAATAACTTGTCTACTACTATCTCTGACTAGGCCACCTACACCAACATACCCTGGTTTCCTTTGGAGTCACCATCAAAGTTAAGTTTTAACTACTCACTTGGGGGAGGAATCCAATGGGCATCCACTTTGGGATGGGGGTTGGTAAACTAGAATTGGAGTTGCAAGGAATATTTAAAGAAGATAATAGAATAAACTTCAATCTAGAATTAGGTGGTTTGGGACAAGGGAAGAAACAAGAATTCTTGACAACAAAGGCAATAGATTTATTGGCAAAAAATATGGGATCTTTAGAGGAGGAATAAAAAACCCTACTATTTCTTTTAAGTCATAATTTCCATAAGATATTATGAAGGCTCACTTTTCATAAAGAAGATAATCTAATATTTTTGAATGGAGCAAGCCATTGGGTAAAAATGTGACTCAATGAATTAGGAGGAATCCAAGAGATATGAATAGTGGGCATAAGGTGATCCAAAGCTATCTTGAAGAAAGGGATCTTTAGAGGAGGAATAAAAAACCCTACTATTTATTTCAAGTCATAATTTCCATAAGATATTATGAAGGCTCACTTTTCATAAAGAAGATAATCTAATATTTTTGAATGGAGCAGGCCATTGGGTAAAAATGCGACTCAATGAATTAGGAGGAATCCATGAGATATGAGTAGTGGGCATAAGGTGATCCAAATCTATATTGAAGAAAGGGCACTCCAAAAGGAGGTGATTGGTATATTCCTAGACATTCATGTACAAATAGCATCTATTAGGGATAGACATACCCCTTTTCATAATGTTATCAATAGGGTTATGCATAAGGGGTTAGCCCCGAAATCTATTTATAAATTGAAGGTAAATTGTCTTGGAATATCGATGAAAAATGGAGAAGTATACATGGCGAATTCCAATTATTTTTCTCAAAAAATTTCAAACCATGGCGAATTGCAATAATTTTTCTCCAAAAATTTTCAAACTATGGCATATTTTTCTATTTTTGGGGCCATGAATATTAGTTTTGTAAAATATAAAAAAGCATGGCAAAATTAAAATATTTAGGCCGATATGAAATACATCAGGCCGACATGATGACAAATGGAATGCCAATCGGTTACAATCATGATGATCAATTACAAGCATACTAATCGGTTGCAGCCATGATGATCGGTTGTAGCCATGATGATCAGTTGTAGCCATAATGATCGGTTGTAGTCGTGATGATCGGTTGCAACCATGATGATTAGTTGTAGCCATGTCGATGGTTGCAACCATGATGATCAGTTGTAGCCATGCCGATTGGTTGTAGTCATGATGATCGATTGCATACATGTCGATCGGTTGTAGCATATTGATCGGTTATAGACATGATGATTGGTTGCATCATGATGATCGGTTGCAACATGACAATCAATTGCAGCCATAATGATCAATTACAGATATATCGATTGGTTGCAGCCATGCCAATTAGTTGAAACCATTCCAATCTGTTGTAGCCATGATGATCGGTTGTAGCCATGTCGATCGGTTGTAGTTATGATGATCGATGCAACCATGATGAATGGTTGCAACCATTACGATCAGTTGTAGCCATGTCGATCGATTACAGCCATGCCAATCAATTTCAACCATTCTAATCGATTGTAGCCATGATAATCAGTTACAGCCATGTCGATCGGTTGTAGTCATGATGATTGGTGCAACCATGATGATCGATTATAACCATTACAATCGGTTGTAGCCATGACAATTAGTTGTAGCCATATCGATCGGTTGCAACCATACCTATTGATTGTAGCCATGAAAATTAGTTTTACCCATGATAATTGTTTGCAACCATTTTGATGTGTTGCAAAAGTCAAGATCCCATCGGTAGCAGCGGTGCTTTGTGCCATGTGTCATCCATTCTTTAAATGATTATATGTGGATGCCATGTGTCATCCATCCGTTAAATGATTGCATGAAGAAAAGTCTATATAAATGGAATTAACAGTTAATTTTTCTCTTGTTTTAACACTTTATTAACCTTTTTTCTCTTGTTTTAATGCTTTCTTAAGCCTTTTCCTCTCATTTTAACGTGATTTGAACCCTCTTCCTCCACTTTTATCTTGGTTTTTATAATTTAACTTGATTTTTAAGCAGTTTTTAACCATTTTTCTCTTGTTTCAAACATTTTCCATTGTATCTTCTTATCCATACTCGTACATCCTATGGCATCCCCTACAACCCCTAGAGTGTTTAAAGTTAATTATAAGAACCTGGTTTGCCCCTTGATTTCAAAAATTTTATCAACACCGGGTTATGACATATCTTGGGTCACGAAATCTAGTCTTTGAGGTCTTGTTTCAATGTCCCATTTTGATACTGACGTTAAACTAGTGGAGAGGATCATTACAGCTTATGATATGGATTCAGGCAAGGTAAATATTATCGTCGATAATAAAAATATCATTCTTTATTTCTCAGCCATTGATGTCACCATATTGACAACATTGTCCCACACTGGTGTTGATCCTATCACTTCCAAATACTAGTTAAATGATGACGACAAACTCTACTTGGAGACCAACTTCAAAGTGTAGTCAGAATATTTTCAAGGTATAACTATTTTTTTATTTAATTGATTTTAAATTATTATCAATGATTGAACATACAATTACTAATTTTAGTTTTTTTGTAGTTAATTCCACCAAGTCCATAAGGGGTTTGACCACACCGATGATTGAAAATAAATTTGTTCAGGTATGTTGCAAATTCTTCCTTGCTAGACTTGTT
>JAQPPZ010005021.1:0-26168 GCA_028583015.1 Wollemia nobilis
AAGAGCCATCATAATTGCATTTAAACGGTTTTCACAAAAAGCTTGCAAAACAAAAAAAACAAAACACACTAAACCAGATTTAGGGCACACTTTTAATCTTTAAACGAGATAATCATTGCTTGTGTGTGTGATATTTTCTATTTAGTGTAGCATAAAAATCATAAAAAGAAAATAAAAAAAATCTACGCATCTTTAGGTAAACATCACCATGGTGTACACCCTTAGCCGAGCCCAATCACGGGCAGAAGCTGTAGAGAATGCACCAAGGGGGACAAGTCGCCTCCGATATAGTCCTGAGGATTTGGTCATCCCACCTTGGCAGCCTGACACACAAGATAGTCCACATCATGCCATTATAGAACGAGACTATAGAGGCACCTCCTTGAGGGGCACCCCCACTCAACATAGATCCTTTCAAGAGGAAAACCCACACGTAGCACTCAACCTAGACAAGATACCCCCCTTAGAATCTCGTTATGGGTGGCCTAGTGATGAAGTGCTTGAACAACATAGGGTCCATAAGGAGGAGCCATATGATTTTGTTACTCCTCATTTACCCCTGATTACTGTTAGAAACACTAGACAATACCTAGAGTATCAGGCTCTCCAGACAGGGCAAGACAATTCTTCCTGCACCTTTTTTGCATACAATAGGGAGTATGAGGAAGATCACTACATTCCTCAAGAGTAGTACACAGCGCAGGAATGATGCACCTCCACACCCATTGTGTATCAGGATCACCCATTGAGGCTAGAGCCTCAAGTGAATGTCACTAACCTCGACAGAGGGAAGCAACCCATAGAGGTCTCGGATCGCCATGACCGAGATAGACATGTAGGAGAGGCATCTAGGCTTCCTAAACAAGAGATGGCGGAACAAATTGACTTGGCATTTGCCAAACAAGCCACCCACCAAGAAAAAATCACGCAGCTCAGGCAAGACCAACAACAATTATAACATTTGTGTCGCCTTAACAAAGAGCGCATTTAGCGTCAGACAACCGAATTGCTTCACAACAATGTGCCTGAGAAGGTCCCAACCCCTTGCGCACATAAATTAGAAGTGTGTGAGTGGCACAACCCCTTGTTGCAAGACAGGTCTCCGTGACCTCATCAAGCACTGCCTCAAAGACCTCCTAGACCTGAGTGGGAGGCCACTCCCAGAAACCACGATGGGCACCCTTCGTGGGCACCCATCCACGTTTACAGGACTCGACCAGGCACTCCTCAAGAATCCTATGAGGAGTATGAACAAGAAGAAGAGTGGGCTGAAACGCCCTACCAAGGCAGAAGGGGTGCTACCCAGCTACCCTTCCATAGGCCTCAAGTTCCCCGCAACTCACAAAGGGAGCAAACCAAGGAGGAGGAGATCAAATCCTCCGATGCGTATAAAGTGTTGCTAGAGCGCTTAGATTCTATGGAGATCAAGACTTCTTGGCCTCAAAAGCCTACTTTACACCAACTCCATAGTCATCCTGTGCATCCGTCAGTGCCGGCACCTCCATACCCTGAACACTTTAAACTGCCCTAATTGGCACTCTTTAGAGGGGAGGAAGATGCCCAAGAGCACGTGACTAGATTCTTGAGCCAATGATTTGGCATTCAGGACAACGATGCTTTGCTATTAAGAAAATTTCTAACCACATTCACAGGCCCTGCCTCGGATTGGTTCACTCAATTACCAAAGCATAACATCAATAACTTGGATCAGCTAGTGGACGCGTTCCTCGAACGCTTCGCCTTCAACACCAAGAAAAAGGTGTCACTAAGCGATCTAGCTAGCCTCAGGCAGTATGAGGAGGAAACTATGGTGGCATATGGGAATCGATGGAGGACGTTGCTTTCAAAGCTACCCTACCTCCCTCCTATGTTCGACCTGACTCAAATGTTCTCAAAGAGTTGTTTGAGATCGATCTCTGTGCTATTGCAACTGCAGCAATGTGCCACTTTAGAGGAAGCTCTGGCACAAGCCAGAATCATCGAGGAGATCAAGATGCAGGATGGCAAAATTGCCAAGCCTAAGAAAAAATAATGGACTAAGAACCCTAAAATAGGGACCACGCAACAGAAACCCGTTGCGGTCAATCAAGTTGCTATCAACATCCCTAAGCCTGCACAAGAAACACAACCTCAAAAGGCTAATTATCATGCGATGCCTCCTAACAACTATGATAGAGAAAACCAAAGGCAGGAACAAAATCAGCAGCGTTGCCCTAGGCGATAATTTACACCTTACACAGAGTCCAAGGACTCCTTGTTTGACCGCTTGTCAGCGACGAACTTGATAAATCTACCAAAGATTCAAACCATAGACCCTAATGCGCCAAATCCTAAGGGGTACAGGGAGGACTTGTACTGTAGGTTCCACAGACGGAAGGGACATGACCTTAACGCCTATTGTAAGTTCAAAGGTTTGGTGCAAGACCTAATTGACAACAATACATTGGCAGTGGATAACCCCATAGCACCAAACAACCAACAAATGGGAGTTTTTAGAGATCCCCTACCCACACATCATGTGCAAACCAAACCCCTTCAAGTCAACGAGGTGCAACAAAATTGCCCCATGCAGGGGTATGTAGGAATGATAAGCATAGTGACTAGGAACAAGAGATACCCAGGAGCTGCCCCCGTAGTAGCCATAAGAGAAGTTCCATCGACGTCACAAACTCAACAGAACCCTACACAGCTTCCCCCGCCTAGACCAGTGGCCACAATTTGGACTAGACTTACCCAAAGTCTAAAGACCACGTCGGCCAGGCTCTCCATATACGAGCTCATTCAACAATCAGCGCCCCATCGGGAGGCTCTAATGGAGATATTAAAATCTATCGAGCTGCACCCCCACGAAGTGAAATATTTCAACAACTTCGTGGGACATGTCAAACAATGTACCGAACCAGTCATCACCTTTAGAGAAGATGAGTTGAAATCGGTGGCTGGTGATGTGGCGGATCCACCCCTGCACGTTATTGCACGGGTCAACGGGATTCCATATAAGAGGGTGTTGGTGGACACTGGTTCTTCCAGTAACATCATTACAACCGTAGCATTGAAACATCTGAAGCTGCCGACCTCTCACATCGTACCTTCCACCTATACTATTCGAGCATTCAATGATGTGATATGCTCGACTGTTGGCACAATTGTCCTACCCATACAAGTGGGACAAAAGACTATTCATACATTGTGCCACATCTTAGAATGTGAGATGGCTTATAATATCTTGTTGGGGTGGCCTTGGATCCGGGACATGAAGTGTGTCCCTTCAATTGCTCATCAGTGCTTAAGGTACACATTCGAAGGATAGGTGCATGTCGTCCCGACATAATTAGAGCCCTTCAAGTACTGCAATTCGGTACAACTAATGCCACAGTCGACCCTTCCATCAATGCATTTGGATTTTTAGTTAAATCCATCTAAACAGGGTCTGATTATGCAGGAATCCCCATTTCCAAGTCCATAAAATTCCCAGTCGAGTCCATCTTCCTCATCTAGTCCTTCAACAACGATGCCACCTACGGTGGCCACACCAAAGGACAAGGGAAAGAAACCCCTAGAAGAGGAACCACCCCTAGTCTCAACCATCTCGATAGAAGAGATGACTAGTAGAATGGAAGTCGAGACGCCTAGTTCACCCCACATGGAGTGGACTTAGGGAGAACTCCCATTCGCTCCCCCTCAAACGCCAACAATCATAGTTGAGATGACCAACACAGGATTGGGGGATTATCTAGTGAGAAACATTGTAGCCACACCCACACTTGAGTCCATGCAGGACATGGGGAGACCTCGACTCCCCATCGGCTTTGTGGTTCCTCTAGGCTACCCACCCATTCAGACAAACTTTGTTTATGGGGGCCTGAATAATGGTGTTGAACCTCACCTGCAAGAAGAGGAATATGAAGAGCCCTTTGCTGAGGACGTCAATTATTTGTCTAACCCAGACTTCACATTGAGATATCTTGGCCAATGCAATTGGCATGGATATGGGTTGGGCAGGTAAGAGCAAGGAGTGCGTGTTTTGTGCCAACCAAGGTATAAAATGCCTTATGACAAGTCAGGAGTAGGATTTAATCACCCCTTACCCCTGGACATCTTGGTCAAAAACATGCAAGGCCTAGGGATAGGCAACAAGGATGGGTTGGCATTAGATCCATATGCCAATCCTCATACAACTTATACATTGGGGGATTATCTCCCATTACGAACAAACAACCTTGTTGACCTTAACAACCCTTTCCCTTCGGTCGAAAAAGGAGGCAATTAAAGGACTCACCTCCAAGAAGGATATGAACAAGACCAAGAAGGGTCTTCGGATGATGAGTTGGAGCACGAGGTAGCACCTTGGGATCCTTTCGAGTCGGATAGCAATCATTCACAAGTACATCCCATGGATGATTATCAAGAGAGCTTCCTGACCATGTTCCCTTTGGATTTTCCAATGGAGCATATGCCAGCTCAAGAGAATCAGATGTGATAGCAACAATATCCCTTGGAAATAGATGACATGTTTGAACAATTACACATAGGGCCAAGGCATAGGTGGCACCTCAACTAGGCATAGTTATAGCAATTACTGCACCCGCCACTCCAGGTATATAGAGAACATCTTTCGCCTGGAGACCCTATAGCACCATCAGTGCCTAGGGCAGATCCTGTCCTCTTATACGCACATAGGGCTGATCCATTTGTACCAGTTCCCACAGAGCCAGATCTAGCAAACAAAGAACATCCAAAATGTCAGAGTCATCACACCTATGGTAATGGAAACCACAATAATTTCATCAACATGATCTCCATTGACTTAACCGCCCCCATCCACGATCCAGCTGACCCAACACGGTCATTGCATCTAGACATAGAGGCTATATATTGGGATCGCACTAACACACCACCATCCCCATCAGAGTACTGGTCTTGCAGTGGGATGTTTCATTTCACTCCAGGACAGACTCAAGATGTCTTCCATGTTGAAGAGGAACCTGACGTTCTTAATGATGATCTTAATTCAGCAAACGATATCCACCTGATCCCAACTCCACACCAGTTGGAGGACGGATCCCACATGTTAGTCAAGGAGAGGACTGACGTAGACATCGGCTCGGATCCAATGAATCCACAGATTATCAAGATGGGGGTACTTCTATCCCCCGAAGAGCAAGCCGACTACATTAACCAAAAAGCTCCAAGGATTCCCGCAATCGCTTGGTTAACCCCAAAATGCCCCAAAGGGGTCCATAAACCCTTTGGTCAACCCAAAATCTCCTAGGATTTCCGTAATCTCTTAGTCAACCTAAAAAGCTCCAAGGATTTCCGTAATCTATTGGTCAACCTAAAAAGCTCCAAGGATATCTGTAATCTCTTGGTCAACCTAAAAAGCTCCAAAGATTTTCGTAATCTCTTGGTCAACCCAAAAAGCTCCAAGGATTTTCGTAATCTCTTGGTCAACCTAAAAAGCTCCAAGGATTTTTGTAATCTCTTGGTCAACCCAAAAGCTCCAGGGATTCCCAGAATCGCTTGGTCAACCCAAAATGCCCCAAAGGTGTCCATAAACCCTTTGGTCAACCCAAAATGCCCCAAAGGTATCTATAAACCCTTGGGTCAAACCAAAAGCTCCAAGGATTTTTGCAATCACTTGGTCAACCTAAAATGCCCCAAAGGTATCCATAAACCCTTTGGTCAAACCAAATGCCCCAAAGGTGTCCATAAACCCTTTGGTCAATACAAAAGCTCCAAGGGTGCCCATAACCACTTGGTCAAAAATAAATATTCAAAAACAAACAAAAACAATAAAATCACTCAAAAATAACAAAAATAAATTTGCATTTCAATTCCATGCATACTCATAAAAATCAAAATTCAAAAATATAGGTTGCATTAGGCATCGCATCCATACATTGCATATTCGCTAGGTCATACAAGTCAAAAGCACCATAGACTGTAATTGCTCGACAATTTCATCATTTTCCACATAAAATCCATTTTATCAATGCATACATCCCGCATAACACCATCCTCATTGTTCGCATAGTCAGTTGCATCCTAATGTATGTAGGGTTTTCATCATTCAGCTGTTTTTAACTTCCTAGCCAAAAACTGTACAAAGTTAAATAGATTTCACAAGGGAAAGTTTTACTTGGGTCACGCCTCCTTATGTAACATCCCTACACAAGTTAAAACACATAAAATAATTCCTAAGTTGTGTGAACGTAAGATGAAAACTACAGAGCAGTCTAGGGTACCATGGGTGAAAGATTAGCCTGTTCATCCCCCTGTGCGAATGGTTCAAGAGTGCTGAGAATTGACAAAATGACAAGCTCTTCCCCATCCATTCCCTTTAATCAATAGTGGTTTTCACCACTAACAAAAATCCCAATTACCATTGGTCCCTAAGGTCGTAAGGATTCGTACTACATGTCCCTGCCAAGGATGGGTAGTCATCCCTAAGGCCTAAAAGGATCGATGAACATTCACCAAACCAAATCCTCACAACCCATCATCACAATCATCTCCAATCACCTTTGGTCTCCAAAGCCATAAGGATTTGTACTACACGCCCCTGCCAAGGATGGGTAGTCATCCCCAAGGCCTAAATATCAATGAACTTCCTTCATAAATCTCCATAATCACCTTTGGTCTCCAAAGTTGTAAGGATTCGTACTACACGTCCCTGAACAGGATGGGTAGTCATCCCCCAAGCCAAAAGGATCAAGGTCATTCATAAGCCAAAAATATACAAGCTCAAATTTACAAAGCTCAAAATACCAAATCAACTAATAGCAGTTCTCACCACTATTTAACATCCTTTCTCCAAAAAGAAAAAAACAAAAGATAAAAATAAACAGTGATTTTCATCACTATGTATACGAGCAAATATCCTAACACGTTGAGCCAATAAAATCCTGAGCTTGAATCCTTGGAATTCTCAGCATTCGACAAACCATCTAGGTGATCCTCATTACGGGTTTGGTGGACAACCTACCTGGCAATGGTAGTATCCTAAACGCATGACGATATGTCTATCACATTAGCTTTGCATGTGAGCAGACCAATGTTTGCATGTGGATGAGCTAGCTTATGGTACCTTAGATTGTCCCGTGGATTAATCTTACTAAATACAACAACGGAGTTAGTGGAGCTAATTAGGTGATCCTCAGTATAGGTTTGGTTCACAGCCTATTTGGCACTGGCGGTATCCTGACAAATACCACATAAATGAACTCAATTGCACACACATGGATGAACTCAATTGCACACCCATGGACGATTATGCAATCGCTCCAGGGTGGGGCAAATAGCAGGTTTGACTGGCAAAAAAAGTCAAACCTCGATAATTCCGCCAGTTAACTGCAACTTCAGGCCATGCAATTGCGAGGAATGACTTCAAATCGAGGAGAGAGACTTCAGTTATGCATGTCTTTAATTTTGGAGGCCTCACGCAAGGAGACTCTAAATCAGGGAATAATATTTTTTCCAAAATAGGACATGCAACTCCAATGGCGCCCTCACATGCGCATTCAAACAAAGAGACCCTAGGTCTATAAATTGGTGAGTCTTCTCACCCAAAAAAGAGAGGAGAAAGGTAACATTTTGAGCAACGAAGTGCTGCCATTTTACATCCACACACATACCTTTTGATTTGGCACCTTTCACATCCTTGATCTCTTGTGGAAGGGAGGTCATAGGGTGGTTATTGGAAGCGCAAATCTAAGCCCAAACCCGAACATTTGGCCACAATATTCCACAAAATTTTTTGACAACACACGATAAGAGGTTTTGGACCCATCCCAAGTGGATTGGTGCCGAAACAGAGTCCCAAACGATGGGCATCCTGCCCCCCAAACTACCGTAGTTCTAAACACCCCACCCTGGAATGAATAGAAATCTATGGCATATTTCTCTAATTTTTCTTTTGCATCTAATTCTAGGTTATTCAAATAGGTTGTAGTTTAAATTTCACTTCATTCTGACAAGTTTTGATCATGCTTTTATTATTTCCCGCCTTTACTAACTTGTAGATGGCACCATCAAAATCTAGGTGATAGAGGCCAAATTGGAGAAATATGACCATCTGGGTCATTTCAAAATACCCCCAATTAGCTAAAACCAAATTTTTAGGTCATTTGGAGCTTCCTGGATAGGACATTGAAGAGGGTGCTTTTTAACAATTTGTTGTAGGTTAATTCGTCCCGCCCCGGAGTGAATACAAATCTGTGAGGAATTTCCTGATTGTTCCTTTTGCAATGCTCTCCTAATAACATATTCATGCTTCTATAAAAGTTTCAGGTTGTTCTGATATTATTTGATTATCGGTTTAATATTTTCATGCATATACTAACAGTAGGCCTTGGGAAATACATGTTTTATTCTATCTGCAGGTGCTACTAATATTTTCTATTTCCTTGAATGCAGGTATTTGATGTCAGAGGAGAAGGAAGGAGTCAACAATCATATACACAAGCGGTGATGACATTTTGGTCTGCCCATCTTACATGTGGGCACGCGTAAGAAAGATTGCTATCCATGGATGTGATAGGAAACATATTTGACGCTCCTATCCCCTAAAATGGAAGGAGACATATTGTAACATGACTTTAAAAGCATATCAATAAATAGGGCCGTATTCCATATTGCTTTTATCTTGTGTTGATTCTTCTATGTCTTTTCCTTTCATGCATTCTCAATATATAGGCTTTTAGCATTAAGTTTGGTTTTAAAAGCATCGTACTTGGCATTTTCATTTTTGTTTTCGTATCCTCGTGCTTTCAAATAGTATAAGATAATTTTTTTTCTTTTTAATCCAAATGATAACATCAACAATATTAAAGTAGTAAACATCACACAAAGCATCACACACATGAGAGACATAATTTAACGTGGTTCACCCAATGTGGGCTACACCACGGAGAAAATATTTCTTATAATTTTTTCTCAAATAAATTCTCTTGGGAATCCTTTCTCTACAATGTTTATGGACCTCTGTCCAAAGGAGACACAAATATCCTAATCAAGTTTGTGGATCTCTATTCATAGGAGAACTCCTTTCTCCATTGCTCTAGTTGGTGATCTTCTAGAAGAACTGATACCCCCACTACTTTGGCTAATGGATCTCTATCCACTAAAGACACCTGTCCTCACTGCCTTGGCTAATGGATCTCTATCCACTAGATACTATCATCCTCTATACTCTATCACCTCCAAATATTGCTCTTAGCTCTATCTCAAATCTGCACTAAGCACAGTCCTTTGGTCTAGCACAAATTTACTCATTCTCTATTTCTGGTCTGACACAAATATATCCTCAAATCTACACCAAACTCTATCCTCAATATTTGTCCTCAAATCTATCCTTAATCTCTGTTCTCAAATCTGTATTGTAAGCTTCCACAAAAGCTCACACCAATCTATCCACAAGTCTTCTCAAAGACTTACCTCAATTTTTTTCAACAACTCCTCACTAGAACTTGTCAAATTTCATAGAAATATAAAGAGAATTGTTAGAGACTCAATATGCTTCACATTCACCACAATGCTCAATCACTTTCAATCAATTTTTTTTATCACGAAAACATATAGAGAATTTTTAGAGACTCAATATGCTTCTCATTCATCAACACTCAACCTCTTTCTCAAATCAATTCAGAATATAGAACAATTTGTTTCATGAAACTTGAACTATCACGTTAATACATCCACTTGACTAGGCTCAACCAACTCTACTTAACCAATCACTCAATGAAATAGTCCTTGCTCAAAAACCCTAGTCCAAACTTATGAACATTCACTTAAATGTTTTCAACAATGCTTAAAAACCAATATTACATAACAATGATACTCATAATATTTGCAAACCCTAGTTCAAGTTCTTCACTCAACCAATCACTTCAACAACAATTCTTATAAAACAAGGTTACTTTTCTTAACCTCTATTCCAGAAAACCTTGAAGCATTAATTCAAAATACGCTCAACAAGGAAAACTTAACAAAGTCTTTTTCACTCCAATCTTGTTTTCATAAAACCTCAATCAATCACTTCAACCAAAGAAGAATATGACCATACCTTTTATTTTATGTATAAGTGACCTTAGAAAACCTATCTCAATCACAATTTTCTCTTTTGTCAATTTCAATAGTTAGATGATAAAATATCACACTAACCTCTTCACAAAATAATTCTCAATTACAAAAGTAATCAAACTTAATTACACCTTATTACTCCATCTTAAAATAATATTCAACACCCTAAATATTTAATCAAAACACTTCTTCCAAATCTCTAACTCATCAAAAAAACATCTTAACAATTCAGTTTCATCATAACCCTTTTCAGAAAGATATCTCAAAAATAATTCAAACTCTACTTATGACTCCCTACTTAATATTTCATTAATTAAATAAAACACTTTATAAAATAATGTAATAAGTCAATCTCTTATTTTTCTAAGGTAAAACAAAATTACCCTAGCTTTTACTTTAGCAAAAATAACCCTTCATATATCAAAAAAAATATTTCCTCAACACTTAGGTTAATTTCACAACTTAACTTCCACCTTATCCCTCCTAAACCTTAGCAAAACAAATTAAAATAATTTCCAAAATTTATTATCACTTTTCGCAATCCGTGGGGTTCGAAACTTGGCACAATACTCCCACAATGCCTTGGTTGTGGCTTCCATGTCCTGTGAGCCACGTGCTCCACTTGGAGCCTCAAGGCACAACATGTGCTTTGACTCCTTCAAACCCTTAAGAGCCCTTGGCTCTTCCTTCGATGTTGATGGAACCTCACACTATGCTATTCGGGAGGCACACATTTCAAAATTTGTACAAGATTTTTCACTTAAGAAGAATGCAATTAAATCAATGCTCAACCTTAGGAATTGCTATAGTATTTATACCATATGGCTTCCCTTGTCACACACATTGGTAAAGAGGAAAATTCATCGGGGAACAATGTTGTCGTCAGTGCTACCAACTTTGCCTTTGAAATATATTTATTTATAATTATTTAAATTCAAAGAAATTTAAATATTATAAATTAAATATTTAAATCTCCTTTGGGATTTTTAAAATAAAAGCCTCCTTATGTTTTAGAAAACCTTTTTTATTTTCCCAACCATGGTTTTAATAAAAACATTTTATTTTGCCCAACCATGGTTTTAATAAAAAACTTTTATTTTGTGCTTCACATAATATTTAAAAATAAACATTATGAAGCTCTTTTGCTACCAACCTTTTGCATTAATCCATTTAACCTTTTGACATCAATGACAATTCATCCTTGACATCAATGACAATTCATCCTTGACATCGATGACAACTTCATCTACTCAAAATATCCAACAATCTCTCCCTTTGTCATTTATGGCAACCCAATTATCTTTTCAAATTTTCTTGACCTATTTTTGTCCTGCTCCCCCTAGGAAATTGCTCCTCCTAACTCAATGTTTTCTTATTAAATCAAATATCAACCCCTTACTTAAATCTCTCCCCCTTAATTAAATCTCTTCCCCTTTGACAACAATGGCAAAGGGTCACCTTTGGGGCTCGAGGCTAAGAATGAGTCTCTTAGCTTAGTCCCTCCCCCACCTCCACTTGAGGTGGTTAATTCTGGGGTGGGCGTATTACTCCCAATTTTTCTTGAAGATACTCAAAGGTTTACTTCGAAAGTGGCTTAGTGAAAATATCTACTATCTACTTCTTTATAGTAACATATTCCAACCTGACTTGTTTATCTATCACCTATTCTCTTAGAAAATGATACTTGATCGAAATGTGCTTTGCCTTGGAATGCATCACTGGATTCTTTGAGATACTTATAGTACTTGTATTATCAGATAATATGAGAATAGGATGATCATGTTTTATCTTGAAGTCTTCTAAATTTCACTTCATCCATAATACCTATGTACAACTGGCTACTGTCATGATATATTCTGCTTCTGTTGTAGATAAGGATAATGACGCCTGATTCTTACTTAGCCAAGAGACTAAACAATATCCAAGAAAGAATGCTCCTCCACTTGTACTTTTTTATCATCAATACTACCAACCCAATTTGTATCTATATATGTTGTGAGTGTGAAACTGTCACTTTTGGGATACCAGAGCTCAAAATCTAGTCCCTTCTAGATACTTGAGAATTCTCTTTACTGCTGCAATATTTGTTTTCTTAGGTGCTGCCTAAAACCTTACCACTAATCCCACTAACTGCACTATATCTGGTATTGTAGTTGTATCATATAACAAGATGCCAATCATAGATCTATATAGTCTTTGATCTGCCTCTAGGGATTCATCATCCTTACTTAACTTGCATCCTGTAACCATGGGGGTACTTATTGGTTTGAAATATTCTAATTTGAATTTCTTTAGCATCTCTTTTATATACTTGGTTTGTGAAAGAAATACTCCTTTCTATGATTGTGAGTTCTGAAGTCCAAGAAAGAAGGACAACTCACCAAGCATAGACATCTCAAATTCGTTCTGCATGTTCTTAGTAAATTATTTACACATATTATCATCGTTTCCTCCAAAAATGATGTCATCAACATAAAACCACAATTAGTAGATCATTCCCTTCATTTTGATGTATAAGTTGTTGTCTGCTATTCCTTTTCTGAATCCTTGTTCCTGAATATACTCATCCAATCTTGAGTATCATTCTCTAATAGTTAGCTTTAGTCCATACAGTGCCTTTTTTCAATCTGCATACATGATCTGGTTTATCTGTTAATATGAATCCCTGTAGTTGTTCAATGTAAACTTCTTCTTCTAGAACACCATTTAGAAATGCTTATTTAACATTCATCTTATATACCTTGAAGTTTTTAAAACTTGAGAAGGCTAAAAATATTCTTATGGCTTCAAGTCATGCAACTGGAGCAAATATTTCATCAAAGTCAATTCCCTCTACCTATGCATAACCTTTGCACACTAACCTTGCTTTATTCCTTACTACCTATCCATATTCATTTAACTTGTTTTTGAATACCTATTTTGTGCCGATCACATTCTTGTTCTTTGGTCATGGAACAAGTTCCCAAGTCTTTCTTTTCTCTATCTGATCTAATTCCTCATCCATTGCCTTAATCTAGAACTCATCTCCACTTGCCTGATTGAAGTCCTTTGGCTCAATCTTAGATAACAAGGAAAAATTTTCTTGTTGAGATGGTGCTATTATCCTTCTCCTTGTATTCCTTTCATCTAGATTCCCAATGATTATATCTTTTAGATGATGCTTCTATACATATCTGGATGGAGTTTTAGAAATAACTCTTTATGTTTATTCTTCTTCTTCATTTGATCCCTCATGAAACTCTTCTTGACAACTTCCATCTTCCTGATACATAGTTTGCTGAACTAGTTCTCTTGAATCTATTTTCTCATCAATTGTTACATTTATACTTTCTACAATAGTGTGTGTTCTCTTGTTGAATCATATATAGGATTTACTCTTAGAGCAATAACCAATAAAAATCCCCTCATCATATCTTGGGTTAAACCTGCGTAAGTTTTGATCTTCTCATCTTATGTAGCACTTGCTTCCAAAAACCTTGAAGTGTTTTATAGTGGCTGGTCTTCCTTTCCAAAGCTCATATGGAGTCTTGTGATGGTTTACCCTCATTTGAGCCCTAGTGATTATGTATACTGTTGTGTTGACTGCTTCCCTCCAAAATCCATCTGAGAGTTTGAAATCATTTAACATAGCTCTAGCCATATTCTCAATAGTCATATTTTTCTTTCAACTACTCCATTTTGTTGAGGAGTTATTACTACTTAGTATTCTCTCTTGATCCCATGTTGTTCACAAAACTCTACAAATTCATTTGAGGTAAATTCTCCTCCTCTGTCAGATATCAAACACTTAACCCTCTTTCCAGTTTTATTTTCAACCAATTCCTTAAATGCTTTGAATTTTTTAAATGCATCTGACTTCTCTTTCAGGAAAGCTACCCAAACCATTCTAGAGTAATAATCTATAAACATTATAAAGTAATTCTCACCCTAAATACTCTATGTTCTGATAGGACCACATAGATCAGTATGTATTAGAATTAATGGCTTAGATGACACATATCCTTTTGAATTAAAGCTTGTTCTAGTTTGCTTTCCATGTTGACAAGGTGCACAGATTGTGTTTTATGGCCTTTTTATCTTGGATAAATCTCTGACAGCCTGCTTATTGCTTATGTTGACTATGTTGTCAAAATTTAAGTGACCCAATATTCTATGCCACAACCAACTCTCATATTCTTGTGTTAGAAAGCACTTTTCCCCTTTGATCTCACTAAGCATGTATATATTGTTTGGAGTTCTTCTTGCATTTGCAATGACTTTTCCACTTTTTGATTTTCTTATCTCACATCTATCTAGGTGGAATGTAACCATATGCCCTTGATCACAAAGTTGACTTACACTTAGTAGATTATGTTTTAACCCCTTAACATACATCACATTTTCTGTTCTTGTTTTCCCATTATCTAAACTCAGAGTTCCTCTTCCACCAATCTTTGTTGATCTATTATCACTAAAACTTACTGATACTCTATTGGTTTCTTTTAGAACAATGAATTTATCTTTATCTCCTTTCATGTGTCTAGAGAAATCACTATCAAGATAATATTGTTCTTATTTATCCTGAGCATGAAAGGGATATTTGAACTAACATTGATCTAGCCTTTACATTTTTCCTTTCATATTTTCTAGTTGTTGAAATTATTTTTCTTTTACTAGACTTAAGAAGTATCATTTTACACCATCTAGCCTTGTGCCCAAAATTATTGCATTTGTAACATATAATATCATTATCCATAAGAGATGCAAAAGAATTGAAATTTCTATTGACATTATTTCTTGCATGACCAATACAGTGTACAACTCTATGACCATATTTATTACAAGAAAATAAATGACCATGGAAGAAATTATGTAACCTTTTTGGATTATTTTGAGATTGTGGTTGAGTGCTTCTCCTTTTGTGATTAAATATCATCCAAGGTTCTTCTTTACTTTCTTCCTTTTTGATGTCTTTTTCTTTTTAAGTATCCTTTGCTTGCCTATCTTTGTTTGAAGTTTTTGCTTCTTGAAAACTTGACTTCTTTTTTTGCTTTTCATACTCTATATCTTGTAGTACCTTGGTCCTCTCAACTTCATTCCTTAGATAAACAATTTTTGCTTCCAATATTTCACATTCTATTTGTCTTGCTCTTAATAGATATGTCATATCCTACTCAATTTTATTTCCTTCTTCTACCTTTATCTTGAGTTCTATGAGACTTTGTAGAAGTTCCATCCTTGCTTCTTCATCCTCTTGAATTTGTTCCTTCAGGCTTGAGTTCTTCTCTCTAATTCTTTCTAAATTTCTAATAGCAATAAATAATTCCTCATTTATATCAAACATGGTATCTTCTTCATTTTATGAAGTCATGTGTGTTGTTGATGGATCCTCCTCCAAGTTGTTAGTCTTTTCACGGAGAGACCCGCTCTGATACCAATTGAAGAACATGTGCTTATACTAAGAGGGCGGGGGTGAACAATATACGATAAAACTTTTTGCTTTTTAATCCAAATGATAACATCAACAATATTAAAGAAATAAACATTACACAAAACGTCACATACATGAGAGACATAATTTAACGTGGTTCACCCAATGTGGGCTACTCCATAGAGAAAATATTCCTTATAAATTTTTCTCAAATAAATTCTCTTGGGAATCATTTTCCTACAAAATTTATGGACCTTTGTCCAAAGGAGAAACTAATACCCTAATCAAGTTCATGGATCTCTATCCATAGGAGAACTCCTTTCTCCTTTACTCTGGTTGGTGATCTTCTAGAAGAATTGTTGCCCCCACTGCTCTAGCTAATGGAACTTTATCCACTGAAGACACCTATCCTCATTGCCCCGGCTAATGGATCTCTATCCACTAGATACTATCATCCTTTATACTTTATCACCTCTAAAGCTTACTCTCAGCTCTATCTCAAATTTGTACTAAATACAGTCCTTCGATCTAGCACAAATCTAATCAATCTATATTTCTGGTCTAGCACAAACCTATCCTCAAATCTGCATCAAACTCTGTCCTCAATCTTTGTCCTCAAATATATCCTCAATATTTGTTCTCAAATATGTATTATAAGATTCCACAAAAGCTCACACCAATCTGTCCACAAGTCTTCTCAAAGACTTACCTCAAATCTGCTCAACAAGTCCTCACTAGAACTTGTCCAATATTATAGAAACATAAAGAGAATTGTTAGAGACTCAATATGCTTCACATTCACCACAATGCTCAATCACTTTCAATCACTCTTTTTATCATGAAAACATATAGAGAATTGTTAGAGACTAAATATGCTTCTCATTCATCAACACTCAACCTCTTTTTCAAATCAATTCAGAATATAGGATAATTTGTTTCACAGAACTTGAACTATCACATTAATACATCCACTTGACTAGGCTCAACCAAATCTACTCAATAATTTATTGGACATTTTGAGTCCCTAAGCCAAATTTGTCATTGATGTCAAGATGTCGGTGATAGTTCTTCTCTAGTTTAAGTGCAAAGTTCAATGGAAGTTGTAATGGGTTAAAATATTTTAATTTTACACCCAAAAGAATGGTTCATAAAATGGTTTCAGTTCTCCTTTGGAAGCAAATATATCTGAAGCAATGGAAGGATATAATATTATAATATTTATCCAAGGTGGTGAAAAATCCAAATAAATTATTATAATTTTAATTATAATATTATTTGGTTTACAAAAGACAATTAATTATTTTTTATAAAACCCTAAGGTTGGGTTTTGGAGGGAAAAAGATTTCAAAAGTGCAAAGTTTAAAATAAATTAAACTCAAAGTTGGGGTTTAAAGAAAAAGGCTTTCGAAGCCTCTATATTTTTGTCGATGTAGTCATGGAGGAGCTAGCACCGACATGTCCAAAGCAAATATAATGCATATAAATACTTTGCCAAAACCATTGGAAAGTTACCCTTGCTCGAATTAATAAATTCGTGGCATGTGAAAAATAGAGCTTGTGATTTATGAAAATGTGGCAGCGAAAGGCATAAAGGAGGAAGGTTCCATCCTCAAGTTTCATTGGGTAAGCATGGCCTAGTGGTAGTTGGGAAAGCGCAAAGGCATTGGCAACAAGGTGGTTGACGTTTCGAATCCCCATGTGCATTGTTTGGTGTGTTATTTGAGGCACCCAAGGCGCATGATATTTTTCTTGGTGGAAGGTGGTATGAGATTAAGAAGCACGTGGTGCTTCTTTAATCTTAAGCGAGCGCTTGGATCGTGCGGTGACTTTGGCCATGGTTAAGGCGCTTGTGGTGAGACGAGGTTGAGGGTTTGATTCCCTCCAAGGACAAGGTTTTTAATTTTGATTTAATTTTTTTAGTTGACTAATGTTGGAGGAATAAGGGTGCATACGTGATTACTATTTTTATACATTAAGGCATTAAATTTATGGTGAATGTTTGTTGAGGATTATTTTGGGAGGTTTGATATTTGAAATTTATGGTGAATGTTTGTTGAGGATTATTGTGGAGGTATTGATATTTGAGATTTATTATTTTAGGAGTAATAAGAAGTTTTAGTAAAGTCTTATTAATTTCTTATTAAGACTTTTGAGCATTATTTTTGTATAAGGGATTTTCCATTTAAATAAGACTATGGTGAGTGTTATTTTTGAGTTGGAGTAATAAGGTGTATTTTGGATAATTATTTTGTATTGTGATTTGATTGAAGTCTTCTAACCCTTATTGAGATTGGAAAAGAGAAATTTGTGAGTGTGGAAGATTTGTGAGATCAAATCCTTGTCAAACAAAAGGTATGGGTAAATTCTTCCTTGGTTGAGTTGGTTGATTGGCTTACTTAAAAATTAACTTTGGAGTGAAAAGGATTTGATTAGTGTTTCCTTTTCAAAAGTGTTTGAGTTAATGCTTCAAGGTTTTCTGAATTGAGAGTTGTGATTAAACCTTGTTTTATAAGCATTGTTGTTGAGACCATTGGTTGAGTGGAATGTTTGAGTTAATGCTTCAAGGTTTTTTGAAATTGAGAGTTGTGTTTAAAACCTTGTTTGATAAGCATGGTTGTTGAAGTGAGTTGTTATACAAAGAACTTGAAATAGGGTTTGAAAAGATCATGAGTATCATTGTTATGTGAGATTTGTTGTTGAGCATTGTTGAAAATATTTTGAATTGGATGATACATGCTTGGACTAGGGTTTGTGAGCAAAGTTTATTTCTTGAGGTGATTGGTTGAGTAAAGTTGATTGAGCCTAGTCAAGTGGATGTATGAAGTGATTGTTCAAGTACCATAAAACAAACTATTCTATATTCTATTTTGAGTTGAGATTGAGTTTTGAGAATAGAATATATTGAGTCTCTAACAATTCTCTTTATGTTTCTATGAGTTTGGACAAGTTTTGTGTGAGCTTGTTGAGCAATTTTGGACAAGTTATGTGTGAGCTTGTTGAGCAGATTTGGATAGATTATGTGTGGACCTGTTGATCAGATTTGAGTAGGTTCTAAGTGGACCTATTGAGCATATTTGAGTAGGTTATGTGTGGACCTATTGAGTAGATTTGGGTAGGTTCTGAGTGGACCTATCGAGAAGAATTGGAAAGGGTCTGTGTGGAACTGTTGAGCAAATTTGAGTAGGTTTTGAGTGGACCTATTGAGCAGATTTGAGTAGGTTCTGAGTGGATATGTTGAGAAAATTTGAGCAATTTCTAAGTGAACCTGTTGAGTAAATTTGAGTATGTTCTAAGTGGACCTATTGAGCATATTTGTGCTAGATCAACTGGACTGTGTTTAGTGCAGATTTGAATGGACTT
Source organism: Wollemia nobilis (assembly GCA_028583015.1). Taxonomy (NCBI): domain Eukaryota; kingdom Viridiplantae; phylum Streptophyta; class Pinopsida; order Araucariales; family Araucariaceae; genus Wollemia; species Wollemia nobilis. The sequence goes on from JAQPPZ010005021.1 coordinate 18,851, forward strand.
GTGCTAGATCAACTGTACTGTGTTTAGTGCAAGAGTTGAGCAAATTTATGCTAGACTGAATGGACTATGTTTAGTGTAGATTTGAGTGAGCTTATTGAGTAGACTTGTGCTAGACCAACTGGACTATGTTTAGTGTACGAGTTGAGCAGATTTGTGCTAGACTGAATGGACTGTGTTTAGTGCAAATTTGAATGAGCTTATTGAGCAAACTTGTGCTAGACCGACTGGACTATGTTTAGTGCAAGAGATTGAGAAAATATGTTCTAAACTAACTAGACTGTGTCTAGTATAGAATTAAGATAGATCTTTGGAGGTGACAGAGTAGAGAGGATAAAGTCTCCAATGGATAGAGATCCATCATCCAGGGCAATGAGGATAGGTCTTCTAAGTGGGGACAAGAGTATTCAGTGGAGAGAGATCCATAAGCCAGTGTAGTGGAGACAGTAGTCTTTTAGAGGATCACCAACCAGAGCAAAGGAGGATTTCTCCTGTGGATAGAGATCCACAAACCAAATTTAGGGGATCAACATCTCCTTTGGAGATAGATCCATAAATATTGCAATTGGGAAGGATTCCTAAGAGATTGATTGAGAAAATTTTATTGAAATATTTTCTCCATGGAGATAGCCATATTTGGGTGAACCATGTTAAAATTGTGTCTCTATTGTGTATGGTTTTTTGTGTATTACTTTGATTACTACTATTGATATTTCTATCTATACACTATATAATATTGATTTGGAAAGAAAAGCAAAAAGTATGATTTAATGCTTTAAGCATTATTTTACTACCTTTGGACTCCTCTATAACAGCCATTACATCCTCCTCCAAGTTGTCCCAGAAGGCCTAAAAAAACTTAATTGGAAATCCATCTAGAATTGGTTTTTTTCCAGTGCTCATTCCAAAGACTACTTTATTTAGTTCCTCTCTATCCATGGGTTTAAGTACGGCCTAATATTCTTCTTCAGAGATAACAAAGGGTATGACAACAAGAACTTATTTTTGAGCCTCTTCATCTTACACCATACTTTCCTTAAATAGTCTAGAAAAATAATCCATTGAATGGAAATGCATACCTAGAATTGTATCAAAGGAGTGTTTGTTCTCATATTGAAGAGCTTCCATGTTGTTCGTATGTATTCTAGCACAGACAACCGAATGGTAAAATTTACTATTTTTATCACCTTCTAATAACCAAGTGGTTCTTGCTTTCTATTTCTAGTAGACCTCCTCTTGGTTGTAAATGTCCTCAACTACTTTACGCAATGCATCATCCTCTTCTTTGAGCTACTCTGTAATTGTTCATTCCCTGAAGTATTTTTGAACCTCATCCCATATAGCCACAAATGTACCTCTTTGGACCTGGAAGTCTATATTTTTAGCTCACCTCCATTGTTTTAGTTGATCATCGACATAATGAAGTTGCTTGTGGAATCTAAACATTATTGTCCAATATTTTGGGCAGCCCTCTTCCAACCACTGTGGAATTTTCTTTCGGATTTCTTATTTTTGTAACCAAAAATTTTCAAATTTGAATGGTTTGTGATGTTGCATTGTCTTAATCCCCACTTCCAACAAAATGGGAAAGTGATATGAAACTAGATCCTCCATAATCTAAAATTTTATATTCCATTCTCAAATGCCTCCTCTCAAGCCAAAAAAATATATTTCTTCACCTTCCTGCTATGTGGCTACCTCCTCTTATTAGTCCAATTATAGTTGGTTCCAAGGCATTTAATATCCACCAAGTGTAATGCATGGAATTGGGTAATCATAAGTCAATCCCCTGGGTCAAAAATTGAGGTTCCCCCTTCCTAATCTCTAGAGGATAATTTAGCATTAAAATCCCCAATAATAATCTAGTCTAACTCCTCTCTTGAGACTCTCATGTTATACACCACTTTCCATTGATGCATCTGACCATATAGGTTTTGAGCCCCATAAACATTTATTATTATAACCTGCTCAACTATCATATTGTTCCTAAAATGCAATGTGAGGACATCCCTCCATGCTATATGTTCTAATTTCATCCATTCAAGAGAGTTCCAAAAAGTAACTACCCCCATGAGTCCCCTTGGGCAACCACTTCCATATGACCAACACCCATCCAAATTTTATTTATTGTTTTACACATAAGATCCAATGATAATTTTGACTCCTGGATAAGCAAAACAATTGTTTTACATTTTTCTAAGAGTCTTCGAAAAATAGATTGATAGGTTCTACTATTTAAACCCTAACATTCCATTATTGTATAATCATTGGTTACCTTGAGAGTAATAAAAACATATTGGTCTCACCGATCCTCTAGTGATCATTTTGTCTCCTTGAACTAATATTAATTCCTTATTTGATTTTCTATCCACTCCTTGAAAGCTAATATATTTTTTCTCTTTTCCACCTGAGTTATCCCTAGAGTTGATATTTCTCTATTATTTTTTGCTATATCCATGATGAAATCCTTAATTATCAGCTATTCTTGGTGATGCACTATCAATTCCCCTGCAATATCTGATTGTGGTAACTCACTGTACTCAATTACCTGCTCTAGGATGGGAGGAGGTGAAAGAGGGGTTCAAAAATGGTTGTTATTGTTTTCATTATTCCCATCCACTCCTTCCATGAATTGTTCTTCTTCCTGGTCCACTAGTGTCTTGAATATCTCATACCTATTGGAGGACTTGAGTTGGATTTGCTCTCTACCATATTTTTTCTTTTGCCTTCTCCTTCTTTTGGGCTATTCAAAACCATATTCATGTGCTTCTTTTCCCTAAGAAATGTTGGTTGTTTCTTTATTGATTGTTTACTTACTCTCCTTAGGAAGATTTGACATTCCCAGAGGAGCCTCCATTTTTATTTTCATATTTTTTGGATAGGATCGGGACAAATTCCCATATTTCTGGTAAAATCTACACCTGAAGGACAATGCCTCATAATCCAGTTGTTAAATCGAAGATAGTCCTGCAATTTCAAGTTCAACCTTTGCTAGAAAATGTTGGCTAAGATCCATTTCCATGCATAATATAGCATAAATAATTATGTTTTCTTCAATTGTGTCTTTAGAAACACCCAAATGTCTTCCAAGGGAATGCTTTATAATTTCCAATACATGCTCACTCTAAAACTCCATTGGAAGTGCATACAAATTGATCCAAACTAGGAAAAAAATGGGTTCAATTCGAGGATCAAATCCCACTCTCCAGCGCTGAACAAATAATCCTGTTGGACCATGATTGCTCTTTTCTAATTCAAAATCCCTATTGCTATTGGAAAGTGAAGAAAAACTAACAATAAAATATCCATTGCTAATAAACCACAAAGAGGCTTCCATTTTTGCTGAACCGAGGAATGCAAAACATTTAGGGTAGGGTGAATACTCATGAATTTACTAAATATATCATGATTGGCACTATATAAAACTATTTCTTCTACCATCCTTTACTCAATGATAATATTTGGCCTTGATTCTGACTGTGGAAAGAATTTATTAACTCATTGAGATATTGATATATTTCGAGTAGTCATAAAGAGAATTTTTAATACAATTTTTTTACTTCTTTAGTCTTTGCTAGATATTTATCCTTTAACAAATCTGTAAAAGAATTTTGTCTTTCTAAAAGATGATTCAAAGGTGTCCCCATTTGACCCTCCTTGGGCAACAATCTTGTCTTCAATTCCACAGCAACCAAAAATCTCTTTGACTACCCAGTTGATGCCCTAGTTTTATCTTCCACATCTCCCCCACAATCAATAAATAAATTAATATGTGTGTGTGTGTGTGTGTGTAATGTGCAAGTGTAGTTTGAGTGAATGTGCACAAGTGTTTTGTATTTAAAAGTGTAAATATGTAATGTAAGGATGTGCACAAGTATATTATATTAGGAGTGCATGTAGAAGTGCAAGTGTAGGTTGAGTAAATGTGCACAAGTATCTTGTATTTAAGAGTGTAAATATGTAATATAAGGATGCACACAAATATATTATATTATAAGTGCATGTTTAAGTTCAAGAGTTACGTATGCAAGTGTTTAGAGTCAAGTGTTCATCAAGTATGCAAGTGGTAAGTTGATAAGCCAAGAGTCATGAGACTTGGAAACTAGAGATCAATAGTAGAGTATCTAAAGTCACATTACTATGGCTATACTCAGGGTACAATGCTCCATTGATGTGAATATCGAATTACATTCATATATATTATTATTTTATTGTAAGAGGTAGAGGTGTAAAAAAATATGTATACATTTTGAGCAATTAATATTGTAAGTTCTCCATGCATAGTACATGAATGATTTAGGCTCTGTACATTCATATTTCAACATATAAATGAATGTTATTTGATTTATTATAAGCCTTGATATACATATTAATTTTGTCATATTTTTCTACTCATTATATTATTATATTTGCCCTTATTATTGTGTCTATTTTATATTTGGAAACCTGTGTGATTTTATGAGATAAGCTGTGATATTTTGTGGTAGTATAAGGCTTCAAAAGCCAACACTACTATTGAAGTATTTATAGTGTAATTTTTTTCTTTTGGGTGTTTATCTCTGCCCCTATGACATAAGAGAAGCAATCTAAAACTTTTTTGATCAACTTGAAATTTGGTTTTGTGGTTTCTCTTAGTAAAATAGTGTCATTTGTAAATTGAGCATGAGTGATTGTTCTATATCCTATAGTTTCTCTAATTTCTAATATCTATTTCCTTCTCAATTTGGTCAAGTTCGTCCTTAAAGTTTTATCTAGAAGGATATAAACCTAAGGGGAGAGAGTAAACCCTTGCCTTAACCCTCTAGTGGCTTTAAAGAAGTTAGCAAGTTATCCATTGATTAGAGGGTTATCCAAGATTCCTCTATGCAATCTCTTATCCAATCTCTCATTTGAGCGGGAAATCCAAATTTGGCTAACACCTATGTTAAAAATCCAATGTATATTCTATCAAAGGTATTAACCATATCAAGCTTAATGGCCATTCTTTTCTTTTAGTGTAGGAATTCATGAATTATTATAATATTGTCATATATTTGTTTCCCTAGAATAAAATGAATTATTATAATATTGTCATATATTTGTTTCCCTCGAATAAAATCCCATTTAAAGGCCCTATAAAATTATTAATATTCCTTTTAATTCTATTTTTTATTATTTTAATCATTATCTTATAAGATCAATTCCACAAAGATATAGGCATGAATTTGTCAAAATTAATTGCATTATTCTTTTGTAATTAAAGCGAAGAAGGAAGATTTGAATACCCTAGATAGCTTACTTCTTATCATTTCCAATAGGTCATATCCTATAATTTCATAACACTACTGATAAAAATTATTGGTGAAGCCATATGATCCTTAAGCTTTGTCCTTAGGTAGTGAACATATAACGTCTTCCAAATTTTCTTTGGTTACTACTAAAGATAGATCTCTATCTCTATTTTCTAACAAAAGAGGAATGTTGTTTAGGAGAGTGGCCTAAGCCTGCTAATTTATTTTTGTCTTTGTGAGAAGGTTCAAGTAATGATTTATTGCTAGTTCCTTTATGATTGTTTAATTAGAATAAATCTCTTCAATTTTGTGAATTTATTTGATTGTATTTCGTTGGCAATGTTGCATTGTTTTTAGATGGAAGTAATTTGTGTTTTTGCCTCTTTTCTTCAACCATATAATTATTGATTGAAGTCTCCAATGTGCCCCTTTGTATTTTAAAGCTTCATCCATTTCTTGGTTCAACCTGAGTCTTCTCTCTTCCTATTGAGGGGTTGGAGATTGATCACCTATCTCTTGCTTTTCTTCCTCCATCTGTTGTAGCAATATGCTTGACATATTTTGACCTTTAGTCTTATTAGAAATCCAGTCCCTAATGGCTTTCTTGAGATTGGAAATTTTCATTTTTCATACCTCTTGGGGATTGTTTGCAAAAATATGTTACTTCCACATACTTTCTACTAAAGGTGTAAACTCCTCATACTCCATCCATTCTGGATTGTATTTGAAAGGAATATTATTTTTTCCAATAGCACTAACCCATATCCAAATAGATAGGCTTATGATTTGAGATCAAACTTTGAATTATACCACTTGATACAATTGGATACCTAAATAGCAAATATTCTTGTATCAAGAATATAACTAATATATCTACAATGAATTTAACCCCCAACTCATATGTTTTTCTATGTAAATTTTATATTTTTGGGGATTATATCCTAAAGTTTCTACTCATTTATAATTTGCATAACCAGGTCCTTAGAAGAATATTTTGAAGGAATACCTCATTTCTTCTCCCATTGGACTAAATTCAAATTCAAGTCACTTGATATATTAAAATTTGAGGATATTTCTTGATGAATCTAGTGTTGAATATTTTTCTAAGCCTCTTGTTTTAAAACTAATTTATTTGGTCCACAAGAATTGACTGTCATCCAAGTATGTCCCTGTGGAGAGGATAAAGAAGATGCTATCCAATTTGAGTGTTTTGTTTTATTAATACATATCAGGGCCTATGGATCCTATGTAAGGAGAAGCCCCCCTGAGGAACCTTATGAATCTATTGCTTCTAGGTTTAAGGATCTCCATATACTTTTCCATTCTATTTTTGCTAACTACTCTATCAATTTAGTTTCTTGAATGAATATAACAATTGGATTTATTGTGATATTAATTAAATTTGATATTTTTTTTCATGGGAATATTGAACCCCCTTGCATTCCATGATAGAACCTTCATTTCTTAAGTGACTTCTTAGCCTTGCTAAATTCTAAGGTTACCTTTTCTTTATTTTTAATCTTTATATTTGCTTTTTTAGATTTGCTCCCTCTAGTAGATCTAGTGGCTAGGGTGTCACTTGGAACAAGGTTATGCATAGCAGCAAATATTCACAAATTGGATGAATATTAGTATTTCCAAAATTGGAAATTGGCGAATATGAGGACCCTTGATGTCAGCCCATTCACCTAAATTTTTCAGGACCAATTATTTCTTAAGGTCACTTTGCCACAATATATATCCAAACATAGGCATATTTGTACTCGTTGGAAAGCTCTTTTCGAGACTAATCTAATGGTGGTTTTTTTATGAAGTTATAAGGTGATTTAATAGGTCAAATTTTTTTCTAAATATGACATTACGTTCTAGGGATTCAAATGCCCCAAATTTTGGTGTGAAGATGATTGATTTGATTTGCTTAGGATTAGCATTGATTCACCTTAATTTTGATTAAGATTTGCCAACTTTACAAGTACATTTTGAGTCCAACCTCTTATGCATAACCTTGTCTTGGAATCATTGTTGTTGATAACTAAGTCTCTTCTATTTTT
>JAQPPZ010005024.1:0-30600 GCA_028583015.1 Wollemia nobilis
GGTCGAGGAGAGAGAAGGCGCGGCCGAAAATGTCGCGATTTCGTGACATGTCGAGTTTTCGTTGAGGAGAGAGAAAATGTGTCGCGATTTCGCGACAAAAAGGCGAGGAGAGAGAAAATGCACGCCAAAATGTCGCGATTTCGTGACATGTTGGCAGAGGAGAGAGAAGATGGAGAAATGTCGCGATATCGCGACAAAACCGAAGAGAGAGAAACTGCAAGGAAGATTGTCGCGATTTCGCGACATTGCCGAGGAGAGAGAAAGTGCATGCCAATTTGTCGCGATATCGCGACATGGCAGAGGAGAGAGAAAGTGAAAGGTAAACTGTCGCGATTTCGCGACATGCTGGCAGAGAGGGAAGCAAGGTGAAAAGATGTCGCGATTTCGTGACATAAATGGAGAAAAGGAGCTAGCAACGAAAAGTGTCGCGATATCGCGACACGTCGGGTTTTCGCGACCCGAAGAGGAGAGAGAATGCTCAAGGAACAAAGGTGTAGCGATATCGCTACATGTTGAAATGAATGGAAACAAAGGTGTAGCGATATCGCTAAGTGAATGAAAAAGACATACGCTGCATGATGAAAATACATGGCACAAAGGTGTAGCGATTTCGCTACAATTAGGAAGTGCAGAAAACAAAGATGTAGCGATTTCGCTACAAGTGAAAAGACACAAACAAGAAGATGTAGCGATTTCGCTATTGCATGGAGCAAAGAGCGTACGGAAGCCAGAAGCGTCGCGATTTCATGATGAAGATAACGATGACGTCAGCAAGGGCCGAAAGTGTCACGATTTCATGACAAGTTTCAAGGAAAGCTGCTAGAAGCCGAAAACGTCACGATTTCGTGACAAGAAGATTGATGACGTCAGCAAGAGCCGAAAGCGTCGCGATTTCGTGACATGTTCCATTTTCGCTGGAGTTGGCAAGGAGAGTTGTACGGAAGAGCAAAGTGTCACGATTTCGCGACATGTTCCATTTTCGTTGGAGTTGGCAAGGAGAGTTGTACGGAAGAGCAAAGTGTCATGATTTCATGACATGTTCCATTTTTGCTGGAGTTGGCAAGGAGAGTTGTACGAAGAAAAAGTGTCACGATTTCGTGACATGTTCCATTTTTTGGCAAAGAAGAGTGTACGAAGCAAAGTGTCACGATTTCATGACAAGCTTAAGGATGATGACGTAAAAGTTAAAGTGTCACGATATCACGACAAGATGAGGAAAGCTTGCAAGAGCCTATAACGTCCTGATTTTCGCGACAAGCTTAAGGATGACGTCAAAAAGTTCAAAGTGTCACGATATCACGACATGAGCGGGGGAAAAGCTTTCAAGGCCAAAATGGTCGCGATTTCGCGACAACCTTCAGGGTGACGTCAGCATAAGTTAAAAGTGTCGCGATATCGCGATAGGAAATAGTTAGACTGGAAAATGCCGAAGCAACATGAAAGGTGACACATGGCAAAAAAGCATCATGCAGTCAGTTACATAAGAAGTAACTGAAGTCAACAGAGTTAAACGTTGACAGTGTTGGACATGCAATGCAACGACCAAACATGCATAATTGAAACGCATTCGAAAAGCCGAATATGAAGGATAATAAAAGCATTCGAAAGGTCGTATTTGTGGGCATTCTAACAGACGTATTTGAAGCATACGGAAAAGCCGAACATGAAGAATCGAAAAGCTTTCGAAGAATTGCATATGGAGAAAAGAAAAGGCACTCGAACAGCCGTATGTTCATGCATTCGAACAGTCACATTATGGACAGGAGTAATGAATTCGAACAGTTGGAGAAGGTCATTCGATTGCATGCAGAATTGAAAGGTTATAAAAGAATAATCGTACAGAGAAGATGTTGCTACTGTTAGAGAGAAATTGCTGTAAAAGGAGGGTTAGAAAAGAATCAAGAGAAAAATAAGCAGAGCCGTGAGAGTGTGTAGAGTTGGGTTAATTGTAGACCAATCAGGGTCGTGCATGAAGTGAAGACATTTTTATGTCATTCTAAATTGATCAGAATTGCAGTCCAAGTTGGTGCTTGGTACTAGGAGTTGGTGCTCCATCTCGTTGCAAGAGAAAATTACAGGGGTTGGTGCTCCTTCCAATTGATGCTGGTAAAGTATTTGTAAAATTGATTTTGCAAAGACTCGGATTTGGATTGGAGTCCAAGCAATCATTTTTGAGGAGTAGCCAAATTGGTGAACCTCGGTATATTGAGTGTTGTGGTGTGCTCTCTTGTTCAAGTTGTTTTTCAGTTGTCAAGTTCTCTTTATTTCATATTAAATGTCGTAGATATAAAAATTAATAGCTACACTGATTCACCCCCCCCTCTCAGTGTCATTGTGTAATCATCAATTGGTATCGTAGCAAGGTTCCTTGTACAAGCTTAATCAGCTAAGGAGATCTTGGAAGAAACAATGGCAGGTGGTGAAGGATTTTCATCCAACAAAGCTCCCTTATTTGATGGAACAAATTACACCTTCTCGAAACTCGTAATGCAAACATATCTCGAGTGCATTGGGATACGATATTTGGGATTCTCGTAGATAGTGGATACACAGCACCCACTACCCCTCCAACAGATACTGCTGAGAAAAAGAAATTTGAAAACAACTCCAAAGCTAAGAATGCCATAATGTGTGGGCTTGTTGACAAGTGAACTGATAAGAGTCATGAGTTGTAAATCAGCAAAAGACATGTGGGATAAACCGAAGAGCATCCATGAAGGAGACAAGAAGATTAAGGAAGCAAAACTGCAAACTCATCGAGCACAGTTCGAAGCACTGCAAATGAATGAAGATGAAAACATAGAGACTTATATGCTGAGAGTCAACGAAATTATTAATGCAATCAGAGGACTCGGTGAAGAAATTGATGATGCAGTTGTTGTGAAAAAGGTTCTCATAACACTTCACAAAAGATTTAACTCCAAAGTCTCTGCAATAGAAGAGGCAAAAGATCTAAACAACTTCAACATGGATGAGTTGCATGGTTCCCTGACAGCATATGAAATGAGAATAGGACAAACCAAGTCTACAGACAGAGAAGCAGCTTTTAAAGCACACAAGAATGTAAAAGCTGAACATGAATCTGAGGATGAAGGAACACTGGATGAAACAGAAGCCAATTTTGTTCGAAAACTCACAAAAGGAAAAGGAAAATATAGAGGGAAGCTACCTTTTAAATGCTTCAATTGTGGAGGAGTCGGTCATTTTGCAGCCAAATGTCCAATGCAGGAGAGAACCAAAAATGGTGAAGGTTCACACCAAGAAAAAGGTGACTGGAAGAAGAAACAAAATTTCGGAAAGAACAACTTCAAGAAGAAAAGCTTCATAACCAAGAATGTCAGCAGTTCTCAAGAAAGCACAGATGAGGAGTCTGAAGAAGAAGGAGGTGAAGCTCTGTTCATGGCACTTGAAGAAGAAAGAACAGAGGAAAATCAGGAAGGTGATGAAAATTCCAAGGATGAAGTTGAAGTGTATTTGGAAGGAGAATTGGTTGCCGCACTTGAAGAGTTGAGTGCGTAAAGGAAGAAGAATAAAATTTTTTCAAAGAAATTAGAGAATGCCACAGACATAATAAACAATCTAAAAATACGGACAGAGGAATTCAAGAAAATGTCCGAAGTTCTTGATGAACAATTAACTCAGTAAAGACAGCTTGAATGCAAAGCAAGCTAGAGGAAGACATTGTTAAGTTAAGGATGCAGTTAGAGGAGATGAATAGAAAATTGAACTATTTTCATAAGTTTGAAGAAAGTACTCTAAAGCTGGATAAAATGTTAAATAACCAAAGGCCTTCTCGCATCAAATTTGGTTTAGGCTTTGATGAAGGAGAATCTTCAAAGGATTCAAAGAACTTGAATATAGAACCCATAAAGAAAGAAGAAAAGATCAGGGTTGAACCAGAAAAACAAAATCATGCAAAAGAAAACAATAATGCCGTATTCAAGAAGAATACTGACAAAGATGGATTCACAAAAGTCACACATCCGAGGAGGAGAAGAGTCATGGCTCCTACTTCAAACTCGCAAAGACCGGCACCCAGGTTTAATCATGCATTTTCTCGGTTATTGTTTTAAATGCAATGCTTATGGCCATAAGATTTCAGATTGCGGGCATAATGTATCTCAAAGGAATTTTACCAAGCAGAAATGTTTTTTCTCCTTTAATGAATTATGCAGTTGAATGTTATAATTGTCATAATTTTGGACATATTGCTAGAAACTGCAGAAGCACTTTTGCATCAAATAATTATCAAGGTAGAAAATCTCAGCCAAGTGGGTTGAAACAAAACCAGAAATTTCCTGAAAAACAGGCACATGCTAATGAAAGGACAAAGGCAAAACAAGTAGCAAAATCTGCTATCAAACCGTAATGGAAAGAAAAGGAATCTTTGATTGTCCAGATCGCTTTTAAAGCTCGGAACAAATCAGCACCTTGGATACTTGATAAGTGGTTGTTCCAACCACATGACAGTGACAAGCAAAAGTTTGAGAATTTATAGAACTATGAAGGTGGTTCTGTGAAATTTGGAAATAATGATGGAGCAAAGATTGTTGGAAAGGGATCATTCAAGATCAGTGATGGCAATATAAAATCAAAAGAAGTCTTGTTTGTAATTGGCCTGAAGCATAACTTGCTAAGTGTAAGTCAAATATGTGACAGAGGTCATGATGTAATCTTCAAGAAGGAGGGCTGTGAAGTAAGAAAGACAAAAAATGGAAAGTTAATAGCCACTGGACTGAGAACTTCAGGAAATCTGTATACACTTTCAGAAACTGTAGAAGGAACATGCTTGATGGGACAGGAAGATGAAAACTGGCTATGGCACAAGAGGCTTGGGCATATTAGTTTTGACAATCTGGCAAAAATCAGTTCAAAAAGAGCAGTTAGAGATATACCAAACATTGGCAAACCTGTAAATAGCATCTCTGAGTCATGCCAAAAGGGAAAACAAACCAGAGCCACTTTCAAAGCAAAAGAATACTTCACTAGCAAGCCATTAGAACTAATTCACACCGATCTATGTGGACCCATGAGAACCGAAAGCATAAATGGACACAAATATTTTATGTTGTGTATAGATGACTACTCAAGAATGACATGGGTACTATTTCTGAAACTCAAGTCAGAAGCCTTTGAGATGTTTAAAACCTTCAAAAATCTTGTTGAGAATCAATCAGAAAAAGAATTAAATGCCTAAGATCAGACAGGGGAGGAGAGTTTATCTCCGAAGAATTTGTAGAATACTGTCAAAAACATGGGATAAGAAGACAGTTTTCAGCAGCTAGGACACCTCAACAGAATGGTGTTGTAGAAAGGAAGAATAGAACAGTGCAGGAAATGGCAAGGACAATGCTGGCAAAAAACAAAATAGCTAATAGATTTTGGAAAGAGGCAGTTCATACTGCAGTTTACATTCAAAACAGTGCATGCCGAGACCACATGAAAGCAAAACACCTTATGAGTTGTGGTTTGGCGGAAAGGCAACAACAAGACATTTCAAAGTATTTGGCAAGCAAGTGCTACATAAAACGGATTGAAGATAACCTCGGTAAATTTGAAGATAGAGTCGATGAAGGTATCTTTCTTGGTTACTCAACAAAAAGCAAGGCATACACATGTTACAACAAGAGGTTGAAGAAAATTGTTGAAAGTGCCGATGTGAAAGTTGATGAAGGTAGAGAACAAGAAACTACTTATCAAGAAAACTACCCTATGTATGAAGAAGTCATTGAAGGTGATGATGAAAAAGAAACAGAGAAGAATCAGAAAATTGATCCAGATGGTGTAAAAACTGAATCTGAAGAAGAAGAAAACAAGAAATTTAAAACAGGTAACTGGCAGAAAAATCATCCAAGTGAACAGATTATTGGGGATCCCACAGATGGTATTCAGACAAGAAGAACAAAGAGTGAGGAACTATTCTCTCGTTATCTAGTATTGAACCTAAAAATGTTGCTGAAGCAAGCACAGATGAAAGTTGGATGAAGGCAATCAATGAAGAACTAGATCAGATAGAGAAAAACAATACCTGGGAATTAGTACCTAGACCAACAAATAAAAACATAATTGGCACTAAATGGGTTTTTAGAAATAAATTGAATGAAGATGGGCAAGGTTGTCGTAAATAAGGCAAGATTGGTATGTAAAGGCTATGCTCAAAGTTGAAGGCATTGATTTTGAAGAAACTTTTGCACCTGGTAGCCAGACTAGAGGCAATCGGAATGTTTCTGGCATTAGCAGCTCATAAAAACTTCAAAGTATATCAAATGGATGTAAAATCAGCATTTTTGAATGGAAAACTGGAAGAAGAGGTTTACATTGAACAACCGGATGGCTTCCAACTTGGTGACAATCCAGATTTTGTTTGCAGGTTAAAGAAAGCTTTATATGGATTAAAACAAGCACCCAGAGCATGGTATGCAAGGCTGGATAATTATCTAATTAAACAAGGGTTTAAGAAAGGTTTGGTGGATAGCAACTTATATGTCAAAACAGAGAAGGGTCATCTTATTGTTCTTGTTGTTTATGTAGATGACATAATATTTGGCAAGCAAGATGGATGAATACCGCAAAGACATATCAATTAAAATGAAAAAAGAATTTGAGATGTCAATGATTGGTGAACTTTCTTATTTCTTAGGATCGCAGGTCAATCAAAATGAAAAAGGCATTTTTATTTCTCAAGTTAAATATGTAAAAGAAATGCTGAAAAAGTTCACAATGGAAGACAAGAAACCGGTCAAGACTCCTATGACAACAAGTCGCAAGTTGAGCAAGGATGATAAATCCCCGGATGTAGATCAAACAATGTACGTGTCTATGATTGGAAGCCTCGCTGTATTTAACGTACCACTAGACCAGATATATTACAAGCAGTATGTATGGTTGCAAGATTTCAGTGCCAGTCCCAAAGAAACTCATGTAACAACTGTAAAGAGGATCTTCAGATATCTCAAGGGCACTATGGATTATGGGTTGTGGTACCCAAAAGGTAAAGATTTCACTTTGATTGCATATTCTGATGCAGATTGGGCAGGATGTATTGATGACAGAAAGAGCACAAGTGGAGGAGCATTTTATCTTGGTGACAGGCTGGTAGCATGGCACAGCAAGAAACAAGAATCAGTATCTCTATCCACTGCAGAGGCAGAATACATTGCAGCAACAACATGCTGTACTCAGATATTATGGATGAGACAAACGTTGAAAGATCTTGGTATTCATTTCAAAGAGCCAATTTCAATTAAATGTGATAACACTAGTGCTATCAACATATCCAAGAATCCAATAATGCATTCAAGAACCAAACATATTGCAATCCGATATCATTTCTTGAAGGATAAAGTTGCAGAAGGAGAGGTTAAATTGGATTTTGTTCCAACTACAGAGCAAGTAGCTGATATATTCACAAAACCTTTGCCAAAGGAAGTATTTGAATACCTTCGGAAGAAGTTGGGAGTAGTCACACCACCCAAGCACTGACTAGCTATGGGAAACACATTCTCATGGGGAGCATTCAAACTTTTTAAGTCTGAGAATGTTGTGCATAGACTCGTGGGGAGTCTACAGCAGCCCTTTGGTATTATTGGCAAAGGGGGAGAAGAAATTAAGCAAGGTTGCAGTATGTTGCCAACAATTCCAAAGGGGGAGATTGTTGAGCAAGGTGCAGCAAAAGAATTGCAAAAGTATTGTCATTGTTGTCAACACAGTCAGATTGATGCAGTTGATGCAGTTTAGAGGTCAGTCAGATCAAGTGCAAAAAGTTTCAAGGAAAACGGAGGTGACCCAGATTCAAAAACTGGCAGAAAGAGACAAGGAAGAAAACTGTCGCGATATCGCGACATGTTTTCTGTCGCGATTTCGCGACATGGTCGAGGAGAGAGAAGGCACAGCCGAAAATGTCGCGATTTCGTGACATGTCGAGTTTTCGCTGAGGAGAGAGAAAATGTGTCGCGATATCGCGACAAAACCGAGGAGAGAGAAAATGCAAGGAAGATTGTCGCGATTTCGCGACATGTCCGAGGAGAGAGAAAGTGCATGCCAGTTTCCACCGAGAAGCCGCGCGATATCGCGACATGGCAGAGGAGAGAGAAAGTGAAAGGTAAACTGTCACGATTTCGCGACATGCTGGCAGAGAGGGAAGCAAGGTGAAAAGATGTCGCGATTTCATGACATAAATGGAGAAAAGGAGCTAGCAACGAAAAGTGTCGCGATATCGCGACACGTCGGGTTTTCGCGACCCGAAGAGGAGAGAGAATGCTCAAGGAACAAAGGTGTAGCGATATCGCTACATGTTGAAATGAATGGAAACAAAGGTGTAGCGATATCGCTACATGTTGAAGGAAAAAAGGTGTAGGACTGCATGATGAAAATTCATGGCACAAAGGTGTAGCGATTTCGCTACAATTAGGAAGTGCAGAAAACAAAGATGTAGCGATTTCGCTACAAGTGAAAAGACACAAACAAGAAGATGTAGCGATTTCGCTACTGCATGGAGCAAAGAGCATACGAAAGCCAGAAGCGTCACGATTTCGTGACGAAGATAACGATGACGTCAGCAAGGGCCGAAAGTGTCACGATTTCATGACAAGTTTCAAGGAAAGCTGCTAGAAGCCGGAAACGTCACGATTTCGCGACAAGAAGATTGATGACGTCAGCAAGAGCCGAAAGCGTCGCGATTTCATGACATGTTCCATTTTCGTGGAGTTGGCAAGGAGAGTTGTACGGAAGAGCAAAGTGTCACGATTTCGCGACATGTTCCATTTTCGTTGGAGTTGGCAAGGAGAGTTGTACGGAAGAGCAAAGTGTCACGATTTCGCGACATGTTCCATTTTCGTGGTTGTTGGCAAAGAAGATTGTACGAAGAGCAAAGTGTCGCGATTTCGCGACATTTCAGAGTGAAGAGAGTAAAGAAAAGTGCACGAAAAAGAGTAATTGCGACATGCTAAGGATCAAGTAAGTGTCGCGATATCGCGACAGATGAAAGCTTCAAAGCCCAAAAGTGGATTTCACGACAGCATTGAGGATGACGTCAGCAAAAGTTCAAAGTGTCACGATTTCACGACATGAGCGGGGGAAAAGCTTTCAAGGCCAAAATGGTCATGATTTCGTGACAACCTTCAGGGTGACGTCAGCATAAGTTAAAAGTGTCGCGATATCGCGAGATAGGAAACAGCTGGCAGGAAAATGCCGAAGCAACATGAAAGGTGACACATGGCAGAAAAGCATCATGCAGCCTATCACATAAGAAGTAATCGAAGTCAGACAGACAGTTAAACGTTGACAGGTGTTGGACATGCAATGCAACAACCAAACATGCATAATTGAAACGCATTCGAAAAGCCGAATATGAAGGATAATAAAAGCATTCGAAAGGTCGTATTTGCAGGCATTCTAACAGACGTATTTGAAGCATACAAAAAAGCCGAACATGAAGAATCGAAAAGCTTTCGAAGAATTGCATATGGAGAAAAGAAAAGGCACTCGAACAGCCGTATGTTCATGCATTCGAACAGTCACATTATGGACAGGAGTAATGAATTCGAACAGTTGGAGAAGGTCATTCGACTGCATGCAGATTGAAAGGTTATAAAAGAATAATCGTACGGAGAAGATGTTGTCATGTTAGAGAGAAATTGCTGTAAAAGGAGGGTTAGAAAAGAATCAAGAGAAAAATAAGCAGAGCCGTGAGAGTGTGTAGAGTTGGGTTAATTGCGGACCAGTCAGGGTCGTGCATGAAGTGAAGACATTTTTATGTCATTCTAAATTGATCATAATTGCAGTCCAAGTTGGTGCTTGGTACTAGGAGTTGGTGCTCCATCTCATTGCGTGAGAAAATTACAGGGGTTGGTGCTCCTTCCAGCTTGGTGCCGGTAAAGTATTTGTAAAATTGATTTTGCAAAGACTGGATTTGGATTGGAGTCCAAGCAGTCATTTTTGAGGAGTAGCCAAATTGGTGAACCTCGGTATATTGAGTGTTGTGGTGTGCTCTCTTGTTCAAGTTGTTTTTCAGTTGTCAAGTTCTCTTTATTTCATATTAAATGCTGTAGATATAAAAATTAATAGCTACACTGATTCACCCCCCCCTCTCAGTGTCATTGTGTAATCATCATGTTTTAGTGAAGTTGATTGAGCATTATTGATTGAAAGCATTGGAGTGATAGTTCAAGGTTTGTGAAAAAAATATACTTTATTTCTGAATTGATTTGAAAGAGAGTTTGAAAGTGATATAGTACTTTTTTGAGTATAAATATTATGAGTGTGAAACATATTGATTATTTAACCATTATCTATATGTTTATGTGGCTAAACATGATTCTTACTGTGTGTTGAAGAGGTTTATTGAAAGATAATTAAGTTGTATTTTCTAAAAAAAAATTAATGAGCTTGTGTGAAATTTAATGACATACTAGAGGTAAGTCTTTGTGAAGACTTGAGAGCAGAGTTGATTCATTTGTTCAAGCCTTGTGTTAAGGCTTTGGGTAAATTTGAGCAGATTTGGTTTATGATTTGATCAAGTTTTGTCTTAAGGCTTGAGGATATATTTGAGGATCGATTTTGGTATAGATTTGTGAATAGTTTTGTGCCAAAGCAGAGACTGAATTTGGTATATATTTGAGAGCAGATTTGTACCAGAGCAGAGATAAATTTATGAGTAAATTTATGCAAGTTAGAGCATAGTGTTCAGTACGAATGTAAGATAGATATTGAACAAAGTTTAGAGTAAGATTTGGAGGTGATAGAGTAGAGGACAGTTGTCTCCAATGGATAGAGATCCATTAGCCAAGGTAGTGAGGACAGAGGTCTTCTATGCGGAGAGATCCATAATCCAGTGTAGTGGAGGCAGTAGTCTTCTAGAAGATCACCAACCAGAGCAAAGGAGAAGGAGTTCTCTTGTGAATTGATGTCCACAAAATTTATTAGGTAATTGGTGTCTCCTTTGGATAGAGGTCCATAACTATTGTAATAGAGAAGGATTCCCAAGAGATTTGTTAAGAAAAATTTAGTGAAATATTTTCTCCGTGGAGTAGCCCACATTGGGTGAACCACATTAAATAATGTCTCTCATATGTGTGATGCTTTGTGTAATGTTTACTGCTTTAATATTATTGATGTTATCATATGGATTGAAAAGCAAAAAGTTTTATCTTATACTATTCACCCCCCTCTCAGTATAAGCTCATTTTATTTAAAGGGTGAGGCGGCACACTCCATGCCATAAATGTGGTAGGTGAAACGCATGTTTTGAAAAATTATTATACCATTTAAAGATGAGGGAGGTAGGAAAGACCAAATTCTGGAAAAATTTACAAAAGTGTTGCCAAACAGAAGCACCACTTGTGTTATCGCTTCCTTGGTGGTATTGTTTCTACAATAGCATCATAATTGTTTTCTCCTAGTTAAATACATTGATTGTTATGTGAGTATAAGCTTGTATATTCTCGTTAGATTTATAAATATTTGTAATAAATATTCATACCTCATATATACTTGATTCCTAATTGTTAAAAGGATACCAAATTTAAACATAAGAAAAATTAAGTAAATTTAACTGATTGATAAATAGAATAATAAATTAGTTTAGAATGCAAAATCATATATCTACAAAACCATTACCACATTAAAAGAGCACATAAATTTGTAAGTGACAAACCATTTATCTACAAAACCATTACCACATTAATATCTACAAAAACATTACCACATTAAAAGAGCACATAAATTTAAAAAAAAAAATACTGTAAGTGACAAACCATATATCATGAAAGATTTATTTTCATAAAATTTAAAACTAAAGGTTTGAACTAACATGAAACTATTATTTTCTCTAGTAAAAGGAACACAATAAAATTTATTGCACCCAATCATCTACACATTCACATGTGGACCTTCAATGCAAAATTTATTTATTTTACTATATTTTTATTGGTTTTAAGACCATCCAAGCTCTTAAGACGTGAGAGAGGATAGTTGAACTTTTATTAAAAGTGCTTATTATTCTCTTAAGGTACCATAGATAGAGGCGGATATAAATCACCGGAAGACGATAGAGGCGGTAGGGACAACCCACAAGTAGATCAAGATGCGTTTGTCGATTGACTTGGACTTAGATATTGTGGGAAAAAAAGATAAATCACGGGAAGACGAAGGGGCGGTAGGGACAACCCACACGTAGATCAAGTTGCGTTTGTCGTTTGACTTGGATTTAGATATTGTGGGCAAAAGGAGATAAATCACGGGAAGACCATAGAGGCCGCACGTAGATCAAATTGCGTTTGTCAATTGACTTGGACTCAGATATTGTGTAAATTTTATTTCATTTATGTTTGACGTTTCCATATCTTTTTATATTTCCAATCACTTTTTTATACACCCAAATGTCATGGGTGAGAAAATGGTAAAAATTAATGTGCTCGATAATTTGATGATCCAGCCCACTAGAAGAAATGGTTTGTACTTCAGAAATATAAATCCTACGTCTACACTACGTCCATTTCGATTACCCAAAATAACGAAGACGATGATGATATTAATCAGTTCACAGCATATTGAAATTTCAACCTCAAGTCAAGTCCAGTCGCCTTATATTTCCAATATTAATCGAGGGGCTCTTTTCTAAGAGTGACGACGCGACATACATCACGGAACTATGAAGCTGGGTATGTTCAATTTCATTGTCCAAAATTGATATACCACACACACATGAGGAGGAGGTCTGTAATTTTCTACGCATGGTTTACTTTTTCTTGGCTGCTGCCATGACTCCCGATGCTGGCTACAGATTTTTATTTTTTTGAAGCACTTGTCACAGCATTGAATTTATGGTAACCTTCTCCTTCTTGAAGATGGGTAAGCGCTTTGCATCCCTAAATATATGAGATTAGGTTCGATTCTTCTCACTACTAGCAGTTTTTCTTTTTCTCTCGACAATGGAATCTGCAACATAAACACAGGCATACTCTTCACATTGTTTGTCTGGTTAACGTGTGCGCTGCTTTACACTTCCTCTATATCTGCCCGACAGAGTAGTGGATTAGAGAAGCTGAGGTCAGGATTTTCCCCCTCAACGCAAGGAAACCAAACTGTGTTAATGATGTCTCAAGATGGCACGTTTTCTGTTGGGTTTTACAGTGTTGGCGTAAACGCCTTTGGTTTCGCCATATGGTATTCTGATATGCGGGATACAGTCGTCTGGATGCCTCTTCTAAGTATTGGCCGCGTCCCTGGCTGAATGCACTCGATAACCACAGAAATACTTACAACATTACTCGCTTGGCGACTCTGGACAGATCTGGGGTATTCAACTCAAGCGACCTGTTCAGTTTTATTCCGTCAGATCATGGCGAAAGCCATTTAAGAAGATTGACTATGGATTTTGACGGTAATCTGAGATTATACAGTCTTGACAAGCAGAGTCGCAGCTGGAGGATTACGTGGTTTGTGTTGAGAGAAAGAGAGCAACAACACAGCGGAATAAACTCTTACTCCCACTCTTGTGTGAACCTAATAGGAATCCAATTGAGTAGAGCAATATATATATATATAGAACAAATATATGCACCAAATATCAAGCACAAACACACGAGCAATTTTTATGTGAAAACCCCTCAGTGTGAGGAGTAAAAACACGGGACCTATCTCGGAGTCCACCCAAACTTCACTATCACCAAAAATGGGAATACAAAGGGTCTTCTCTAGATAATACTAGAGGCATACAACATAACCATCAAGAACAACTATTCTTGGCAAAAGGAGATGAAAAAGATCTCACCAAAACAGGGGCAGTGGAGACGTAGCCACAGAACTGAGTAGAGAGCTTCAAACGACGAATCCACCATTCAGAATCAAGAACGGTGTGTCGCGAACCTGCTGTCAAAATTTTAGCCAAATTGGACCACAGGAGACCCTCCGATCGAGCTCTTGATGATGACGGCGCACACTTTCAAAACCCAGAATTTTTCTCCTCTTTTCTCACTGTTTTTCACGGCTGAAACTTCTCACTCTTTTTCTTTTTCAAATTAGGGTTCCACTTGGTTACACCTCATATGGCATAAGTACCTTTATGCCCTTACTAAAAGAAATAACCACAAAAGAAAAAAGGGGGCCCATATGGGCTGGACAATTACACAGGCCCAACAAATCTCCCCCTCCAGCCCAATGAGGGAGACCCACTTATAACTCATGGGAAGTCCATGCCAGCTCGTCACCGACAAAACTCAAACTTCTCCCTTGGCAGCGCCTTCGTCAACATATCAGAGCCATTATGATCGATATGAATTTTCTCAAGTTCCATCAACTTGTCATCAAGAGTATCTCTAATCCAATGGTACCTCACATCAATGTGCTTTGATCTAGAATGGAATGTAGAATTCTTACCAAGGTGAATAGTGCTTTGATTATCACAAAGCAACACGTATCATTGTTGTTTGAAACCAAGCTCTAGCATAAACCTCTTCATCCATAGTAACTCTTTACATGCTTTCGTTGTTGCGATGAACTCTGATTCTGTTGTAGAAATGGAAACACATTTTTGTAGCCTTGATTGCCAAGCTACAGCCCCTCCTGAGAATGTAATCATATAACCTGAAGTAGACTTTTGTGTATCCACGTCTCCTACCATATCTAAATCAGTGTAGCCAATAAGCATTGGTTTATCACTTCCAAAACAAAGTCTCATATGGAAGTGCCACTAAGATATCTCAAGATCCACTTGACTGCATTCCAATGCTCTCTTCTGGATTGGATAGAAAATGGCTAACACCAACTACATGGGCAATGTTAGGTCTTGTACATACCATGGCATACATCAAGCTACCTACGACTGAGGCATATGGAACCTTTTCCATATCTTTCTTCTCATCATCAGTAGACGGACATTGCTTTTTTCTCAACTTAAAGTGGGTAGCAAGAGGGGTGCTGACCACTTTAGCCTTATCCATATTGAACCTTTCAAGCACCTTTTTAATGTACTAATCCTGTGACATATCCAACTTCTTAGATTTTCGGTCTCGATAAATTCGAATGCCAATAATCTGCTTTGTTGGTCCCAAGTCCTTAATACCAAAGGATTGACTCAACTGCTTCTTCATCCTGTGAATTCTAGAAGAGTTCTTGCCAACAATCAACATATCATTAACATATAGCAGTAAAATAATGAAATCATCATTAGAGAACTTCTAGAAGAAAACACAATGGTCAGAAGTTGTTTTTTGGTAGCCTTGCTCCCCCATAACTGACTCAAACTTCTTGTACCATTGTCTCGATGCTTGTTTCAAGCCATAAAGACTCTTCTTTAAATTGCACACATAGTTCTCTTTTCCTTTCACCTTGAAACCCTCTGGCTGGTCCATGTAAATCTCTTCCTCGAGTTCATCGTGTAGGAAAGCAGTCTTTACATCCATCTGTTCAACTTCCAAGTCAAGACTTGTAGCTAAACCAAGAACCACACGTATGGATGACATCTTCATAGCTGG
Source organism: Wollemia nobilis (assembly GCA_028583015.1). Lineage (NCBI taxonomy): Eukaryota > Viridiplantae > Streptophyta > Pinopsida > Araucariales > Araucariaceae > Wollemia > Wollemia nobilis. The sequence continues at coordinate 15,474 of JAQPPZ010005024.1, forward strand.
GGAAAATATCTCATCAAAATCAATTCCTTTCCTTTGACTAAACCCTTTCACAACCAATCTAGCTTTGTAACGTGGTCGTGAAGTTTGTTCTTCTTGCTTCACTCTGTAAACCCATCTATTCTTCAAAGCTCTTTTGCCCTTAGGCAACTTCACCAATTCAAAAGTGTGGTTCTCATGTAGTGACTTCATCTCATCTTGCATGGCATCAATCCACTCATTCTTATGCTCATCTTCCATGACTTCTTTATAACATTCAGGTTCTCCCCCGTCAATGAGTAGCACATACTCATCTACAGAATACCGTGAGGAATGTTGTCGGTCTCTAGTCGACCTCCTAAGTGGAAATTTTGGTGGAACTTCTGGTTCTATCATCTTCTCATCAATATCCCCTTCTGCCTCACCCTATATAGGATCATCTGCATCATCATCTCCTTTCTGGTCATCTTGAATTTCATCCCCAACTAGAATCGACACATGTGTCGGAGGAGCAAGATCTAAGTCAATCAAATTATCATTACACCTAGGTATTGTCTTTTCCATTTTCTCAATGTCCTTTATGTTCTAATCTTCCATAAACACCACATCTCGACTCCGTACAAGCTTCTTTAGAACAGCATCATAAAGCCTATAATCGAACTCATCATGGCCATAACCCAAAAATATGCATTGTCGTGTCTTGACATCAAGCTTGGATCTCTCATCTTTTGGAATATGCACAAATGCTTTGCATCCAAAAACATGCAAGTGATCATAAGTCACATCTCTTCCTATCCAAACTCTATTTGGCACATCAAACTATAACGGAACACACGGTGTGAGATTCAACACATGTACAACGGTACTAAGAGATTCACCCCAAAAAGATCTTGATAGTTTTGATTGTGAAAGCAAACACCTCACCCTTTTGACTAATGTCTTGTTCATTCTCTCAGCCAAACCATTTAACTGAGGAGTCTTTGGTGTTTTCTTTTGATGCCAAATACCCTGTTGTCTACAATATTCATCAAAAGGTCCTATATACTCGCCTCCATTATCTGTCCTGATGCATTTCAACTTCTTCTCAGATTGTCTTTCAACTAAGGCATGAAATTGCTTGAAGACTTCCAACACTTGATCTTTCGTCTTCAACGTATAAACCCACAACTTCTTTGAGTGATCATCTATGAAAGTTACAAAGTAAAGGGAACCACCAAGTGTTCTAGTTTTCATCGGTCCGCAAACATCAGAATATACCAAATCAAGTATACCTGGCTTCCTTGAAGAAGGTGAATGTTTGAAGGAGACTCTGTTCTATTTTCTTGCCAGACAATGAGCACATTTCTTCAAAGATGCACTCTTCATTCTCGAAAGAAGATTCTTCTTGGCCAGAACCATCAAACCCTTCTTACTCATGTGACTAAGCCTATTGTGCCACAACTCGATTATACCATCATTCTCCACTGCATTGACACTCCCACTTAACAGTCTTGCATGTGTTATATACAGTGAAGAGATATTCTTTCCTTTAGCCACAACCATTGAACCTTTAGTGAGCTTCCATTGACCATCACTGAATGTGTTACAAAATCCATCATCATCAAACTTACCTGTGAAAATTAGATTCAAGCGAATATCAGGAATATGCTTAACACCTTTAAGAGTCAATGTTGTACCGTTGTTTGTCTCCAAACACACATCGCCTATGCCAATGGCTTTAGCCAAGTCATTGTTGCCCATATTTACAACTCCAAAATCACCAGAAGTATAAGATGTGAAGAAATCCTTCCGTGATGTAGCATGAATGGTGGCACCGCTATCAACAACCCAATTGGTCTCATGACATGTGAGATTGATAGCATCATCTTCATACATAACCATAAACTCATCAGAAATAGTAGCAACTCTGACATCATCATCACCATTTTCATTCTTCTTTACTTTTATCTTCTCCTTGTTCTCTCTCTTTAATTGTCTACAGTATTTCTTTATATTCCCCTTTAGACCGCAGTGATGACACTCAACATTTGCAAACCTGTTGGATTTTTTTCTGCTCTTGTCTCTATTTCTCAGAAATTTACCCTTACTCCTTCCCCTATTTTCTATGACTAAAACCTCTAACTTCGAAGATGATCTAATTGAATTTCTTCTCATCTCTTCATTCATAATACTACCCTTAGCCAAATCCATATTGATTACTCCATTTGGGGCTGAGTTAGACAGTGATGTTCTAAACGTTTCCCACGAGTTCGATAACCCACCAAGAAGCAATAAACCTTGTACCTCTTCATCAAACTTGATACCCATTCCAGCAAGCTGATTAACAATTCCTTAGAATGCATTCAAGTGATCAGTCAAAGGTGTTCCATCTTGGTATCTCAAAAACAAAAGCTGGTGTATCAAAAATAATTTATTATTCCCTATTTTTTGAGCATATAACTCCTCGAGCTTGTTCCATAAACTGCGCGCATGAGTCTCTCCACTGACATGGTTCAAAACATTATCATCTACCCATTGTTTGATGTACTGAAAAATATTCCATTCGGCATCAATTTTATTCTCGGGTTTCTCTTCAGCAAATACCGATAAATAATAATCTTTCACATGAAGAAGGTTCTCCATTTTTCCTTTCCAAACATGGTAGTTCGAACCATTTAGGTTAACCATTTTACTTGTATTAGTTTCCATCGTTCACCACAAGGCACAAGAATCAACAAATCACCTTGCTTTGATACCACTTTGTTGGGAGAAAGAGAGCAACAACATAGTGGAATAAACTCTTACTCCCACTCTTGTGTGAACCTAATAGGAATCCAATTGAGCAGAGTAATATATATATATAGAACAAATATATGCACCAAATATCAAGCACAAACACACGAGCAATTTTTACGTGAAAACCCCTCAGTGTGAGGAGTAAAAATACGAGACCTATCTCGAAGTCCACCCAAACTTCACTATCACAAAAAATGGGAATACAAAGGGTCTTCTCTAGATAATACTAGAGGCATACAACATAACCATCAAGAACAACTATTCTTGGCAAAAAGAGATGAAAAAGATCTCACCAAAATAGGGGCAGTGGAGATGGAGCCACAGAACTGAGTAGAGAGCTTCAAATGACAAATCCACCATTCAAAATCATGAACGGTGTGTCGGGAACTTGCTATCAAAATTTCAGCCAAATCGGACCATAGGAGACCCTCCGATCGAGCTCTTGATGATGACGGCGCACACTTTCAAAACCCAAAATTTTTCTGCTCTTTGCTCACTGTTTTGTTTATTGCACAACTGAAGCTTCTCACTCTTTTTCTTTTTAAAATTAGGGCACCACTTGGTTACACCTCATATGGCATAAGTACCTTTATGCCCTTACTAAAAGAAATAACCACTTACACAGGCCCAACAGTTTGCACTTCCGGAGCAGTGCAGAGTTCACGGCTATTGTGGGCCGAATGGTCTGTGCGTATATACGCCGAAACCTAAGTGTATGTGTCCCCCTGGTTTTGAAATGGTGGATTCGACAGACTGGTTCAAAGGTTGCCGGCTGATTAAAGAGCTTTCTTGCGGCCCAAAGAGCACAAAGCTTCTTCGGCTTCCCTACACAGATTATTATGGCTTTGACAAAGGATACAATGGATACGAAGTCCAGTCATTGGAAGTGTAGACACCAAAATCCAGCCACTTGCAAGTCATCTATACCTTCCTGTCAGCCACGTGTCGGTCATCCACCTTCCCGCCATTATTTGGCCCAAATCCACACTTTCCCGCCATTATTTGGCCCAATTTCACCTTTCCCGCCATTTTTCATCCCCAAATTTATTTAAATTAATATTTATATATATATTTTAATATTTTAATATATATATTTAAATAATAGTTTAAGTGATTTAATCTGAGCCGTCCATCCTTCATTTAATCTCATCCGTCCATCCATCTTAATCCGTTTCACAACCTAGATTTATTCTCTACCCTTGGATCCACTTTAATCTTAGCCACACGTTCAAAGTGTCGTTAAAACCCTAAAGTGTGCCCTAAGAGTAGATTATAAATTGAGTCACCTTGATGGCTCAAACCCTATTCTTTTGCTATCTTGCTATCTCCTATGCTATCTCTGATTCTAATTCTTCTCTTGCTATCTCCTCTATCTCTATTTTGCTACCCTTTCGCCGCATCCATCGTCGCTTCCGTCGCCGCTTTCGTCGCCATCTCTTCTGCAGCACTTTGCAGAATCCCCCATTCTTGTCGCAAGTGCCCGCGGGCGTTTACCCTTTACCAAGTGCCCACGCGTTTACCAAGTGCCCACGGGCTTTCAAGTGCCCTTACCCACAGCCACGGACTCGGACCGGCGTCCGAAACCTTGATCCGAAGCACGCGGGCGTTCGGCGAGTGCACCAGGGCGCCTTCCGCAGCCGATTTGATAACCACATTACTTCCAGGTGTCGCCTGGTCTAGCTGCGTTAACAGAGAACAGGTATAAATTAGTTTAAAGCAAGTAACTTCTTTTCTTTTATTGATCCTGTTATTGAATTCCTGCATTTCTATTTTTCTAGGGTTTTAGATTGTTTCGGAGGGCTCACACAGTGGAGCCCTCTTATTAATTTCTAACTCCTTGATAGTGTTAATGTGTGCGAGGATTTTGATAGCAGATCCGGTGTATTGATGGCAGCTGATTAAGTCGGAGTGGTCCAAGCAAGGGATACAACAAAGCCCACTCACTCTGTTGGGATTGAAGATACATTCTTCGGAAGCGCCACCACTTTGTGCCAGCTAGGGTTTCGGAGAACCCTAGCATAACTTGTAATTGTGTATCACAAATAAAGGGTTACAGGCCCAGTTGTATTCAAAAAGGAGTTTTTAAACTCCATCGATTAATAGAAATCGTTTGTTTTGTGCAACTATTCTGTACTCTGTTATTGTGATTTTATTTATCTTTTGTTTGGCGTTGTATTTTTAATCTACAAATGGCGATCACGGTGGGACCCCCTAGGGTTTCATGTTTTTAATACTTGCTTTACTAATCTATTCCTGTTTTCTCGTTTTATTTTGCAGGTTCCAGAAATCGCGAAATTCGCTGTTCCAGCGAACTAGGGTTTCTGAGCTTGCAGAAAACGCAGCAGACGCAGAGCGGCGTCTGGAAGTCCAATACGAAACGCAGAGGTGCGTTTCAGCCTGTGCAGACTCCCGTGGGCGTTTGAAGGCAGTTTTACGAAAAAGCGTAGGCTTCCGAGTAAGTGTCATTTTTCTTTTGCTGTACTTTTTACGTTTTTGGTTTTTCTGCTGTATTTTGTTTCTTTTTCAGATCATTACTTTAAAATGAACAAAAACTAAGTAATCTGGAAAAGAATAGTTATTTTTAATTACATTTTTTTTTGCATTGCATTATTGATTGTTGCTTGCATAAAAAAAAAAAAAATTGCATACCTAGCTGCATATTAGAATAGCTACGAATTATTTGTTTTAATTATCTAAGTAGGACTATTGATTGGATGTCAATAGTACTCCTGCCATTGGGTGATTCCAGGCAGAGAAGTGGACGAACCTTCCGGTTGCTCCTTTGATATCCGATATCATTGGTAGGCAGGGGGTTTTAAACGGTGTACTCCACTTCTTCAGAGGAAATGGCATGTTTTCAGTAGCCTCTTGCTTAGATCATTAGAACTTTTGATTTATAGCTTTGTATGTATACATTAGATAATTAAAACACTTAAAAATAAAATTCATTGCATTTTCATATTGCATTTAAAACAGTAATATCTGGATTTCATCACCAGGTATTGCTTGAAGTTTAGTGACGGTGGAATTCATCTCCATCCATTAAACTTCTGCCTTAGACACCATAGGTCACCCCCGAGCAAACTTGCTGGATTTCATCACCAGTAAGAATCTCGTTGTCCTTTCCTAGCCATAGTTTTTACCTTTTTTTGTGAATAATTCAAGATTAGATCACATGCAAAACTCATAAACCGGACACTTAAAATTTACTACAGATTAAGATCAGAAAATAATTAATTAACCGCAAGGTAAGACACATTGGTTGAAACCTAGGTTGTGACTGTTTTCTGATAATTTCTTTAGTGTAAATTTATCATTCTAGTTTTGCATTCTTCTTTTCTGAATTTGTTTAGATTTATTGCTTTATGGTCTTAACAAGGAATCAATCTAAAATGTTAAATCTAAATAATCAAATGGGTAATTCACAGAACATCCCCACCACCAACATGGCCACTTATCCTAGTGAATTTCAGGCAGGTTCGCTCGCAGGTCTTTCACGTCCTTCTACCATCTATCACATGGCCATGCCCATGGAGGAAGACAATTCCTGTCATATTACCCACATTGATATGGCCCAAGTGCAAACTCACTTAAGAGATGGCACTGGCTATGTCCTTGAGCCAATCCAAGATTCCCCTATGCAAGATTCTATTTTTCAGTAGGATATTGCATCAACCATACCCGCTGGTTTCACTCAGGTCTACACTAACCCTTTTTTTGAGGCTAATGTGGTATCTGCTCAGCCGGCTTCATCTCCAACATCTTCCCAGATGCTCAATTGTCCTCCTTTGGAGACAAATGTAGTGTCTTCCCGACCACTTTCTCCTCCATTTACCCGGGTGTACACCAATTCTCTCTATGAGGCTGGTGGAACCTCCTCTAGCCATGACCAATTTCAACCCTCTTCTTCCCAAACCATTTATGGTTTCACCCTACCTGGGGCACAGTCTACTGTTTCTTCCCGTGTACCGCCTACTTCAGCCACCTTCATTGCCCCTGCTATGCAGTCTCCTGTGACTACCATGGCAGCCTGCCCTCCACCTTCATCCAATCATCCCACCTCCCTTGGGTTAGAGATTAATAAGGTTAGGGAGTACCTCGACAAGTTGCTTTTGCAACAACAGCAACAAAATGCTCAACCACCTGTCGTAGTAAATCCTACACCCCAACCAATTTCTACCCAGACTAGCTTTTCTTAGCTCGAGCCCCACCGGGTACCCCAATCTTCGGTGGTGTCCATTCCTACCCCACCTTTCTCCCAACCTAGTCCAGTTCATCATTCAAACCAATCACCTTCTTTTCGGTATCATCCATACCAACAACCTGTCCATTCCACACCGCCTAATCCAGGCAATTTCATCCCATCTCATCATTTTTCCACTCCTCCATTGCATCATCATAATCATCAAACGAGTCAAAATTTTCATGAAGATTCTCGACTCCATGCTATGCAACAACAGATTGACAACCTTATGCTCAACATGCCTGGCTCATCTAGTCAGAAACCTACGCTAAGGTCGTTGATCAATCAACCAATTCATCCTTCGGTACCTTCACCGCCATATCCGATCGATTTCACATTACCGAAGTTTGACAAATTTCGAGGAACCGAGGATCCTCATGAACATGTGAGCTCATTCATGCATGCCTCGCTTTAGAATCCAAAATAATGACGCTCTTATGCTCAGAACTTTTCCTCAGACATTAGGAGGAGATGTTGTACAATGGTACAATCATTTAGCTCACCATAGCATTTATGCTTACGAGCAATTGATTAATCTATTTTTAGAACGATTCTCCCTAAATGTACAAAAGAGAGTCTCATTGTCTGACTTATACAAGCTCAAGCAACATGACGATGAGACTGTTTATGACTTTGGAAACCGTTGGAGGGCTATCATTAATAAACTGCCATTCTCCCTACCAATGGAGGAGTTAACCAAAATGTTCACCCGGAGTTGTCTAAAACCTATCTCTTGGTTACTCCAATTACAACAATACAGGACTTTTGAAGAGGCTTTGGCCCAAGCAAGTATCATAGAAGACATTAAAGTCCAAGAGGGTGTTTTAAAACCCCGTAGAAAAGAATGGCAACAAAAGGGCCAACAACGAAATAATAATTATGGCCAAAACAAACAAACACAAGCTAGTACAACCTCAAATGTTAACCAAGTTAATCAAGTGGTGACGAGCCAGCCCGTAATGGCTCAACAACAACAAGTAATGCAAAGTCAACCGCAACCAATTGCTTATCATGCGGTACCCGCCCCTCCTCAACCAGACTCCCAATACTGGGCCAACCATGGAAACTCGACCTTGGCAAAACAATCGTCCCAAGCGACAATTCACACCTTTAGATGAACCATATGCGGTCATATTCAACAAGTTATATAGCACAAATCAGTTAACTTTACCTGAGTTTAAACCTTTAGACCCATCTAGAAGGGGAAAGTATTACAAGGAGTACCTATTTTGTCCTTATCATAGGCAAAATGGGCACGATATCAATAATTGTACAACTTTCAAACATGTGATCCAAGATCTTATTGAGATTGGAGCCATTAAATTGGATAGCCCCTTAGCCCAACAAAATCAAAATCTTGGTATATTTCAAACACCCCTTCCACATCGGGAGGAAGCTCCAACAACTTCAGGGGGAGTAACTCAGGTAACTCCTCCTAATCAAGTCAACCATGTACAACAATACCAAGGTTTTGTGGGTACTATTAACGTAGTAACCCGGGGTCAAAGGGCGAACCAACCAAATCGAGTTGAACCACAGCCACCTGTACAAACCCCCAGTCCACCTCAGGTAACAGTGACCCAACGACGTGCTAGTACTTCTCAACAACCGCTAAATCATTCTACTCAACGCCAACGACCCATCATGTCATTGAGTAGCCGATTAACTACCAGTTTAAAAATGGCTTCTGCCAAGTTATCGATCTATGACCTCATTCAACAATCTCCTCCGCATAGAGAGGCATTAATGGAAATATTAAAGTCAATCGAGCTTCAAACTCAAGATACTAATGCCTTCAACAACTTTGTGGGGAGTATTCAAACATGCATGGAGCCCTCCATCACTTTCTATGATTTTGAAATCAAACCTATGTCAACAGAAAGTATAGATCCTCCACTGCATATCATGGCCAAGATCGATCACAAGCCATTCAAGAGAGTCTTAATTGACACCGGTTCCTCAATCAATATCATTACAACATCGGCGTTGAGTCATCTAAAGCTGTCGCCATCCCTTATCACAAAGTCGACTTTTACTCTTAAAGCATTCAATGATGCTTTATCTTCCACGGTTGGCACGGTTATCTTGCCCATTGAGGTAGGGGCCCGAACTTTGCATACCTTGTTTCACATCTTGGAAGGGTCCATGGCATACAATGTATTGCTTGGACGGCCTTGGCTTAGGGAGATGAGATGTGTCCCTTCTATACCGCATCAATGTCTTGAAGTATGTATATGAGGGACAAGTTCATTGTGTACCTGCTGACATTGAACCCTTCAAACATTGCAACTATGTCTCAAATCCTTATGAGATTGTGTTGCCATCCACTCATCTTTTCTTGACCCCATCTACTTCTTCTATACCATCTTCTTCTAAAGCTCCCATTCCCGAGGAGCTACCCATCATATCGCAACCATCTTCCTCTTCCGCTATTCCATCTCATTCACCACTTTCTTCATCAACTAATCTTCCTTCTTCTTCATCAGTGACCACATGCACATGTGGCCATGACCAATCATCTCTTTCCACGTCATTACCCCCTTCTTCTACACCTTCTTCAACATCACCTATTATTCCTCCATCTTCCCAACCATCACCAACTGATGTTTCACAAGTCAGTGAAGCATCAACCCAACCAAATCCTTCCAATTCTTCTATCCCACATTCTTCTATTCCATCATCTAGTCCATCTCCCTCCCAAGTCAAGGTCCATCTCACTGATGCAGGTATTGGTGAGTATGCCATCCAAGATGTCCACATCACACCGTTCAATGTGCAAAAAGTTAAAGATTTTGGTCGTCCACATGACCAACATTTATCCATTGGATCGGTTTATAACATGGGTTCTATGCCAAATTCCATTAATTTTGTATATGGGGGAATAGAGTCATCTTCTAGTCCTACCACCATACTAGAACCCAAGCATCCAGTCCCTAGCCAATATCGAAAGGATGGAGGGTTTTCCCTCTCGCTATTTCCACAGACATAATTGGCAGCAATTTGGCCTAGGTCGATACGAGCAAGGGGTAACTGAACGCATCGATATGCCATACCAGAGACCCACTGAGCGTTTTGGTCTGGGCTACCAACCACTTCCATCCCTTTCTTCTTTTGAACGAGCTTTTCAAAGCATTAATCTTAATTCGGAAGAAGAAATCCTCCACCCCGACGAATCCGAAGATGAAGCCTATGAAGAATTTGACGTCATGTCAAATGGTGATGAATCTGAAGAAGAGTCGGCGCCCATTGTTCCCCTCACTAAACAAGACGAGTTTTATCTCCAATTGTTCCCTCTCCAAGAGGCCATCTTTCGCTTGCTTCTTCCACAAGAACGAGGTGAACCACCCCCTCCGCCACATCCATAAGCCATAATCCAAACCTGTATTATATGTATATACTAAAATAGTGGTTTTCACCACTACCAAAAAAAAAAAAAATAAAAAAAATTCCCAAAAAAAAAAAAATCAAAATATATAAAAATACTTTATTGCTTTATGTATGTGTGTAATAGTGGTTTTCACCACTACAAAAAAAAAAAAAAAAAACTCAAACTACAAAAAAAAAAAAAAAAAAACTGAAAAACTATGTTGTTTTGCACTTCAGGTCTTCCGAGGTCTTCACCGGTTTTCCCTTCCATTCCGCCCATCCTTTCTTCCATAAGTCGACAATGAATTTTGAAGACTTATTCACCCCGCTCCATAATCCATATGATCCGGATAAGCCAATCCCGATCAACCCAAGCTTGATTGACATGGATCGGATTTCATCCCCTCCATCTATTTCGGAGTTCATCCTTTCCGAGGAATTGTTAAGGGCTTCCGCCAACTACATTCCTCCTTCACCTCCACATTCACCTTCATCTTCTAAGCGGAGGTCTTCCAGCAGACATAGACGAGAGCAAGGCACGGGAGCTTGATGACATTTTAGATGACATAAATCCGTCCCTACTCCCACCTTGAGGAAGGTTCCCACATGTCTATTGAAGAAACACGAATTAGTGCAAATGGACAATGAAATGGCTAAAAGTACGGAGGAAAAGAACGAACACTTAATGTTATACACTTGAGGGCATTCTACGCATAGTTTGAATTTTATATGTACATATATACATGGCTTGTACAACAAAAAAAAAAAAAAACAAATAAAATAAAAAGAATTTGCATTTCATTGTTAGTTGCATACATCTCATTCAAAAACATTGCATTTCATGTGCATACATCTCATTGAAAACCATAACATTTCATTTTCAGCCATAGTTGCATATCATGTTAGAGACCATTCTATCTTTTGGATATAAAATTTGGTCAAGCAAAAGTCATGTTGCCTTAATCAGGGGCACCTTCATAAAATCCATCAAACCGAATTGTCATTCGTACACCCATTTTCCATTTGCACATATTTACATTGCCAAAATGTTTTCAATCACTCAGCCATTCCTAGTGTTTTAAGCAAACTTTGAAATGCATGTCAAAGTTCTCTAGGGCCATATCACAAATTACACTAAATAAAATCTTGAGTATTGGGAAATGATTTCAAAAGCGGTCTTGAACCTATCACATTTTCACATCTTAAAAACATCTTGTGTCAAAGAGAGATAACACCATCCTTGGGTTGTGCCTTGAAGTGAAAAGGGTAATCCTCGTTTGTCCTATCATGCAAACATAGTCCATAAAACAAGTGGTTCTTACCACTATCACAAGCAATCACAAAATATAAATATAAACAGAGTAGTAAGGATAGGGTAAAATTCTCATCATACTTCGGTTGAGAATCCGATTCCCCAAAGCTCTAAGGAAATGAACATTTTTCACACACCACTGATCCCAAATAAGTTGTAAGGATCGTACTACTTGTCCAATCAGACGGATAGGTAGTCATCCCCAAGGCTTACAAAGGTCAAAAACAACATGGACTATGGAGTTAACCTTCACCGGGGCTATAGACGCTTGACTCGGCAAGTGGAGTATACTCATTGCGTGGCGACATGTCTCTCCTCAAAAAGAGACCTCGAATGCTCATACGGACAAACTAGCTTCGGGGTCTTCTCCATAACAGGGTTACCTAATTTATGCAAGATGAGGTTAATGAACACACTTGCACACACACAGGTTTTTGATTGCCTAGAGTCACTACCATGCTTCGGATTTGGTTAATGAACTCGCATGCACACACATTTGGTCCTAGTTGAATTAGGCAAGTATTAGTAAGTTTGTTTGATACCACTAGCATGTTTGAGTCTTTGTAAAACAAGTCTTCCTCCATATCTTCTTCCATATCACCCTCCATATCTTCTTCCATATTCATGTCATTCCATACGTCATCCATTCACAAGCCACCAAGTTCGGTGCCCCCGATTAAACAATTATGATAACAAGTTGGCTAAATCTAACTATCTAAAAGTATGAGTGCTTCTTAGTGCATATTTCATTCACTTAGTCTCGCATTAATCATCTATAAGTTTGCATTCCATTCCATCACATATGCATCAAAAACATTAAAACATATAAAAACATGCATCACAAAAACATAGGCATTCACACAAAAGAGAGTAAAACACCAAATAAATAAAAGCCATGTATATATATATGTATAAAGGACAAACTGTACAATGAATGCCAAAAGGCTACAATATACAATAGAGCACCAAGGCTCATAAAGAGTGCATCTAAGCACTAAGCTAACCATCAAAAGAGGACCCCTGAGACCTAGTAGGAGCCCTAGACCTAGTGGTGTGCCTAGATGAACTACCTCCAACCGGGCTGCCTCCGCTAGCCCCACTGCATCCAATATCTCCCAGTCTGCTCGAGACAACGACCTCCTCATCCCCGGAATGATAGGGGAGAATCGGTGTCGTGCCTCTAACACCCTAAGCTGCAAAACAACAAAACAAAAATTTGTTACAAATTTTTCCAAAAAAAAAAAAAAAAAAAACAAATAATAAGTACTTGCTTAAATGAACAAATACCTCAGCTGGCTGCACTGGCGCGTCCGCTCCCATCTCCGCCATAGCTCCCGCGTGCTTCACTCTCCCACACAACCTTTCACTTCACTTCACTTCATTCCACTCCCTCAGACGCACTTCTCTCAAGCTCGAACGCACAAATGAGCGAAATTCTCGTTGAAACTGTTTAAATAGCTGGTTTTGGCGCCCCGAAATGCAGTGGGGCATTTCATGGCGCATTCAGACGTAGTGCTGCGTTTGAAGAGCACCTAAACACCGGCGGGCGTTCTCGCCACCTCCAAATGCATACCGGCGTTTGGTGTCAGTATTGAATAAAAGAACAAAACTTACAAAATTGAAGCTTACCTCCTCCAAATTTCATCAAATTGCATTCATCCATTCTTCTTATCATAATAAAACATTTTGTGAAGGTTACAACAGTTTTGGACACAAATTTTGTCATTTCGCTCAAAAAGCGCATCATTCATCATTGTTTTACAAATTGGGTTAAAAATATTCAAAACCTTCACAAAATTAACCACATTCATCAATTCTTCTGATCTATCATCAATTTCATTCATTCTTCTTTCATCATGCATATTTTTGCCAAATTAAATTAAAGTAAACCTCGTATCTAGTGGTATATTCTATCACCTTGGCGATTGCAGCGATTTGCATCCATGCAATTCGGTAAGAGGATTAAACCACCATAAGGACACTTACCATTTATCATCATCAATTATTTCACTGTTTGAAAATTGGAAATCAATTTTGGGTATCCTACTTTTCAAGTGACCTCATACCAAGATTAATTTGCTCAACAGCTTGTCATTGATGGCCTAGTTCATGGGGCCTTAAACATGGACAATCTTCAATATCATCATTATTTTGAGTCTTGCTAGAGATTAAGGCTACCTAGGTTGATTGGTTCCGACCCGAGGAATTATCCATACAGTCACTAGGAGCATCTCTGAAGTTCTGGACTCTTTCATGCATCTTGCATCTCTGCATATCAATGGCGCCAACAAGGCAATTTCATCAACAAGTATGGATTCACCCATAGGAGTTGGGGCATCCGTTATCAATTTCTAACTTTCCTAATAGTGGAATTCATCTTACATGATCATGGAATTTAAAATTTGGCAAAAATCCCTTTCTAACCGTTGGGGCAGAAAACGGTCCATCTTTCACATCACTCATATCGTCTTCAATCATATTCTTTTTTTTTGGTTTGTACACCAACCCCTTTCCTGTTGGGACATAAACAGATGGTTCATACACCAACCCCTTTTTTCACCGTTGGGGCAAAAACGGTTCATTTTCTTCCGAATTTCTTCCAATTGGCTTGTGAGAACCATTCTCGCTCGCCAATTGAGGGGGTAAGCTGATAAATTTTAAATATTCTTTTATTCTTTGGTCTTCAAAGTTGTGCTTTAGTCTTGAGAGAGAGTTGCGTCTGATCCAGCTTTTCAGGTGTCCTAAGTTTTTGTGCTGCATTGTGTCTTCACACAAAGCAGCTCAAAAAGGGGCATCTGTAGACACCAAAATCCAGCCACTTGCAAGTCATCTATACCTTCCTGTCAGCCACGTGTCGGTCATCCACCTTCCCGCCATTATTTGGCCCAAATCCACACTTTCCCGCCATTATTTGGCCCAATTTCACCTTTCCCGCCATTTTTCATCCCCAAATTTATTTAAATTAATATTTATATATATATATTTTTATATTTTTTATATATTTATATATATATATATTTAAATAATAGTTTAAGTGATTTAATCTGAGCCGTCCATCCTTCATTTAATCTCATCCGTCCATCCATCTTAATCCATTTCACAACCTAGATTTATTCTCTACCCTTGGATCCACTTTAATCTTAGCCACACGTTCAAAGTGTCGTTAAAACCCTAAAGTGTGCCCTAAGAGTAGATTATAAATTGAGTCACCTTGATGGCTCAAACCCTATCTATCTTTGCTATCTTCTATCTCCTATGCGCTATCTCTGATTCTAATTCTTCTACTGCTATCTCCTCTATCTCTCTTCTGCTACCCTTTCGCCGCATCCATCGCCGCTTTCGTCGCCGCTTTCGCCGCCATCTCTTCTGCAGCATTCTGCAGAATCCCCCATTCTTGTCGCAAGTGCCCGCGGGCGTTTACCCCTTTACCAAGTGCCCACGGGCGTTTACCAAGT
>JAQPPZ010005025.1:0-28548 GCA_028583015.1 Wollemia nobilis
TGTTGAGTGGTATTTTCACACACTTGTGAAAATGCACTCTTCTTTAGGATTTGGGTTCCAAATCCCCTCTTGCAAAGAAGTTAAACAACCAACTTCTCCAAGGTCTCCGCTATATTAGCAAAATATATTCAATTTAAATGCTTGGAACACCTTAGCGATTGCAAGTAACTGTAAACAAGGGGCAATGTTGGTTTATTTTACCATGAAACTTTAGTGATTGTTCATTGAACAAAAATAAATCAAATGTGAGTTGGCCCTCATATGACCACGATGTAGTGCTTTAATTCCTTTTATCTTGATGGTTTTAAAATAGATTTTATCTTGCATTAAATCCTCAATGATGAATAGGGTCTTCAAATGTAGCTTCAAAATGTCACTTTAACTTATCCCTCTTAAATGAAATCAAATTTTCATCAAGATGAACAATTAAGTACTTTAAGGAAAAGACCTTCAATGTGATACTCAAATTACCCCTCTTTCGTAAAATTAGAATTTTTATGAAGAAAGGGTAATTTTAGGCCCAAAATGGAAATTTGTGAAAATGCCATAAAACATAACTCCTTCAATGAAATTGGAATTTCCATGAAGGGAATGTCATCATAGGCTCATGAGTGCAAAACAAAACTGGAAAAATGAAATTTGACCTTAAAATGGAAATTTTCATTTTCGGATTTTTAAAATCTATAACAAAATAGCAACTTCGATGAATTTTTAAAAATACTAAACAACTCCGAAAATGAAATTTCAAAGTGCGTATTGGAAGTCTGAACTGTAACCTACGCAATGGTGAAATTATTTTTAGATTTTGAAATTTTTTTAATGTTTATTTTAATGTCTGAAAATAAGAAAAAGTTCTGAAATTAAAATTTTTGAAAACAGAAAATTAAAAATTTGCATCAAAATAATTGCTGAAAATGCAGCAATGCAAAAGCTCCTTCAGTTTGATAGCACCCCATCCTGCAAAACCGAATATGTGAGAACTTCGTACATGCAACCTAGCCTATTTTACCTCGCAAAACAAACACAATCAAAGTAAACTAGGTGCTGGCTCCTAAGGTTTAAAGTAATTCACATGAAATAACCCAAAACAATGGCATATATTTCACATACAAATCTGAAATTTGAAAGGAGAAACAAAGAACAATTAAAATGAAGCATGCAGAAAATTTCTCATCCTTTCTTGCTAACAAGGCCTGAAATTTCTGAAGAGAAGCTTTAGCATTCAAATTATATTCCAAGTTTTACATCTCAAAATATGCCGCATTTTGGCCATGACAAAAATTTCCAGCCTTTTTTTTCTGTTTCAAAGGGGTATTTGAAACCTGCAACAATCCTTTCGTTTCCCTTTCAAAACTCTTCATTTTCTGTGTTTTTTTTTTTTTTTCCTGTGCACTTGTTCTCAATACGTTTCATCTCCCTTTGTCTTTTGTTCGCATGGGCATAATATATAGCTTCCTTCCCATGCATTCTCCCTATTCATTCTCTCATAGTAAAACAAACGACATGTGCTTTATTTTGAATATTCTTTTATCTTTATGGCCCCCTTAGTCAATTGACTAAATCTTTATATAACGCCATTAACCTGCCTTTATCCTCAGCATAATGGCTACATTTGCCAATAATTAACCACTACCCCACAGTGTATTACCAAATGGCATATTTAACGCTGTCCTCTTTCATAAAAGCCAAAAATAGTGGGGAAATCTCCGTAGGTTATGAATTTTCTCTGCCCTTATGATAATCTTCGCTAGATTTGAGATTTGTATGCTTATGTGAGCTAATTGGTTTGCCATGGCTAACGTGTAGTTATACCTCCTTTCACTATCGAATTCAAACTCATGCATACTGTCCTCATGCATACGTGTACCCATTTGTTCACTGTGGAGTACGTCTGTGTAACCCAACGTCGAGCATTTTCCTTGCAGCGTATCTTCAGATTCACTCTGGCAGATGTCTTCACCTTCCCTTACCGCGTCGCTGCCCGTTTTGTATTTGGCATCGGTTGTGTGGGGTTTGCATTCTTCCAGCAAAACTGGCGTGAAACCCTAGCATCATCTGTGCTGAGTAAGCCTTCTTCGTATGCATTCGCTTTTGAATCCTTCTACATGTCGAAGTTCTATTTTAAGTTGAAATTCCACATCATATGACTCCGCCACGTTGGTGTTGGTTTCCCATTTTGATGCTGTCTCTCTATGTTTTGAGGGGTCTATGTAGGTCATGTTCACCGTCTTCAACCGGTAGTCCATAATCGTTCATAACTCTGTCGTATTCAGGGCCCATCGTGAATAAGTCCTCATACTAGCTACTTCGATGTCGTGTTGACGACCAACTCTGCCGCTTCCAATCAAACTCAAACACCGTGTCCTTCGTGAAGACGCCCACCTCCAAGTGTTGTTCAGTGGGGTCCACCCACTCTTACCGAATCCATGCTGCGCATCACCGTCGGTTTCCACTTTTAATATCTTCATTTAGCCTACTGCGAAATCTGCCACGCAAACCTGCATAATACCAAGACACCAACATTAGGCTCATATAAATATAAATGAAAGACCATTATGCTCCCTCCGTTTTCTGCCTTACCACGTGTTGTTCAGTGGGGTCCACCCACTCTTACCGATATGCTTATTTTACTTTGTATAGATGTATATCAAAGAGGTATTAAGGTGGGATGAAATTTTTAACATAAAACCTGTTTTATATATAGAACACAAGTTCATTATACAAAAAACAAAAAAAAAAAATTTAACCCCCCCCCATATAAAAAAAAAAAAAAAAAAAAAAAACTAACACACCACAAAAAAAAAAAAAAAAAAAAAAAAAAAAAAAAAAAAAAAAAAAAAAAAAAAAAAAAAAAAAAAAAAAAAAAAAAAAAAAAAAAAAAAAAAAAAAAAAAAAAAAAAATTATCGATAAGAAATTTGCAAACCCAAAAAAAAGTGAAGAATTAGACACAAAACGAAAGCAAAAAAGAAAAAGGTGGGTCCCCAATTTTGGGGTATGTTGTGGAACAACCACAACAAATGGCGACTCTGCTGGGAAATGCTCCTGAGCATTTCGGTGAGAACCCAACCTGAAAATACACGAACTCAAATACAAGCGTCAACAAATATCCAAAGAAGGCAAACAGATCAGAAATACATGAAACATCAGAATCGTTACGCATTAGCTCGGTGTGTGTAGTGTGCTTCATTCCCTATCGTTTGAAACTCATTCAACTTTCCATTGTCAGTTTTACCTGAATGCTTATGTAAGGCTATGAATGATTTGTGCAGGATTTGATGCATGATGAAGATGCTAGAGATGTGACAACCTGCTTTATAAAGGCTCAAACCTTCTAATATCATGGACAAACATATTAAAGACGTTAAACCCTCTTAGGACCAAATATATGTCTACTAAATTAATTTACTAGATCCCAAAGTTGGTTATGTGTCACTACCATCTTGAACCCATGTGCAAGTGTAAGTGAAATCAGAACTTTGGGGAATAGGATTCCCAACCTAAGCGAGATGGGAATTTAACCCTATCCTTACTATTCGGATTTGGAGTTCATTACCTCATCTTGAACAAAATGATTTAACTTGTTATGGATGAAATGGTCAGGCTAGTCTATCCATATGAGCAATCAGTGGTCTTGCTTTTAGACAAGACATGTTGCCACGCATGAGCATACTTAACCCCATAATCCCTGGCTTGGCTTCATTCATTCTTTTTCTTTTATTTCTTGGACCTTTGGGATGACTACCCATCCTTACTAGGGACATGTAGTACGATCCTTCCAATCCAAGATTTATGAAATGGGAAATATTAGTCAATTTTATTACTTGGACCTTTGAGATGACTACCCATCCTTTGCAGAGGACATGTAGTACTATCCTTCCAATCCAAGTTTTATGATGAAGTGGGAAAAATGGAAGCTTTGGGGAATCGGATTCTCAACCTAAGCGAGATGAGAATTATGTCCTATCCTTACTACTCCATGTAGGTCAAATCAGAGCTTTGGGGAGTTGGATCCTCAACCTAAGTTCGATGAGGATTTAACCCTATCCTTACTACTCTGGTTTTAGGCTTTAAGCTTTTATGGGAGTGGTAAAAACCACTTTTTCAAGGATTATGTTGCATGATAGGACAAACATGAAATATTCTTTTCACCTCACCTTTTCATCCAAGTATGGTTTTGACCATTTTGCTCAAGATTCTTTTAATGTGCATGGAATGTGCTTGGTTCAAGATAGTTCGGGCAGCAGTTCCCAACCTTAGGATCCTTTTAATATATGTTATGTAATAATCCTAAGAGGATTCAACACCTTCTCAATGATTGCACATGAAATGAAAATGTACCTGAGATGACATGTATATGCAATGAGGAATGAGATATGAATGCACTGCTTCTTTTGAAATGTGGAT
Source organism: Wollemia nobilis (assembly GCA_028583015.1). NCBI lineage: Eukaryota > Viridiplantae > Streptophyta > Pinopsida > Araucariales > Araucariaceae > Wollemia > Wollemia nobilis. The sequence goes on from JAQPPZ010005025.1 coordinate 4,406, forward strand.
GGAATATATCATCTACTTTATCATAATGTGTAAAACTGACAACTTCATGTATTACAAGATTCAAACGATATTATTTAAAATGTTTGTGTTACCTGTGGAGCTCTCTACAACATAATTCCAATGTTTCATATTTTCCTGATCTTAGGCATGAGTTGACATCTCAAATTTTTATTCACTTTTTATTTTCAGACAAACCAAACATGTCCAGAGGACTAACACACAAAACTTAAAACTAAACCCAAAAAGCAAAATCTATATACAAATGTACAATATAATACAAGATGATGCAAAGCTTGGACTATCACTTTCCTGGATCCCAAACATGACTAGAACACTTCAACAAAAATGCATGCCAAGTGTTGTAGGAATCCAACAAAAACAATATTAGACCACACCATGCACCAAATTTTAACTTCCCTTGCTCACCCCACCGATTAGATTTAATTCCATTAGTACTCTCATAGGTGAGCGTTAAAATACTAAAATGATTAGACAATAAATGATATTCAATTTTATCTTGTCTATTCTTGAAAGTATCCATTTCATAGTTCGATTCATGATTTAGAACTAGACTCTCTTTATCCAAAATGAGACTTTGTAAACAAGAGCCTATTTCTAAAAATTTTAAAGCCAAATCATTTTCCAAATTTGTAGGCCAATCAAATTTGTGTAACAGTTTGCAAGCATCTAGGATATTTACCACATTGAGATCATTAGGAGCTTTTATCCTAGGTTCAAGAATTAATTGTTGATGAATTTGATTTAGCAATTTAAATGCATCAAGCTCCTTTTCATTCATTAAAGTAATGTTATCAAAGGTGTGGTTAGAAATTAATCCTTGTTCTTCATTCACCTTCAATGGCATTTCATCATAATGTAGCACTTGTTCTTTCTCCATGATTTGTTTATCAAAGGCACCAAACTTAGGTACCCAATTGAACACATGTCCATCCCTTTCAAACCATAAGTCTTGTCTATCTAGGGGTGGGTTAACTAACATATTTCCATGATCAATCACTTGGGTTGTTTTGGGTAACGTGGGATTTTCAATTGGATCATCAATGATATCAAACCCAAATGATTTAGGTTTTGTAATTTTCTCATTTTGAAATGGCATAATCGTTGTAGCACAAGTAAGTGGATCAAGATTTTCAACTTCTTTTCCTTCAAAGGAATCTAAAGCAAGTGACTCTCTTTCTTGATTCATGGTTGTAGAATCCTTATCATGTTCCAAAATTTGATGAGATTCGAATTCCTCTTCCAAAACTTTCTCAAATTGTACAGGATTTATAGTATCCTCATGTGAGGAAGCAATTAAGTTGTCCTGCATATTATTTGACACAACAAGTTTGTTAGAAGATTCAGATTGATAATATTCTTCCCATTTCTTCCATGAATCATAGTAATCATCTTCCAAGTTCAAGTTGTGGCGTTCAAGTATTTCTTCTTCATCTTCTGATTCATCAACCTGTTTCTCATCCAACTCATCTTCACCTTCCTTAGATGGTCCCGTTATTTCCAAAAGTGGGTTATTTCTTGAATTCAAATTGGTAAGGCTATCATAATCCAAATTTGTAACCCATGATTCAATTTTATCACAATTTGGAAGGTGTGGATCTTCTTGGTCATCACTTTCGAGAGCATCATCCAAAGTGCCTTTCGAGAACAAGTGGTGAAATTCGATTATGTCTTCAACTTCATTTGTTGATTTTATTTCAAATTCATTTTCAGCCACTTGTGATGACTTAGGAGCTTCTACAATGGGATCAATTTTTGAATTCCATGTCATATAGTTGCTCCAATCCTTTGCAAGTACATCTGCCCAAATCATATCCACATAAGTTTGTTCATCCAAATACTCCTCTTTGGGTAATGATTCTGGATACTTATTTTCCAAAACAAGATGGTGATTATTTGATTCCAACTTCTTGTTACCCATCCATAGAATTTCTTCTCCAAAATCTTCATGCTCTTCAAGACATTTCGAATAGGTATTCACTTCAACGTGAGTCACCTCAAAATTTCTTGTATCACTTGAAGAAGCATAACATGAAACATCATTAAGATCGGCATTACGAATTTTCTTATTAGGATGATTTGGATGCATACATTGATGTGCTCGTTTTTGTGATGGAACATGCCTACATACCTTCTTAACCACTTTCTTTTGCTCTTTTACTTCCGATACAAACTTTTTGGGTTGAGTGGTAGAAGTAGTAGGATTAGTTGGATTGATATCCATGGACAAAGCTTGAACATTTGTTGCAATAGTTCCATGAGTGACCAGATGATTCTCTAATTGAGGTATAGTTGGATGGATGGAAGTACTTGTATAAGCACATGTGGGAGCATAAGTTGGTATGGTAGGATAAAGTTGATTGTAGGGAAAAACATTTGATATCAAATTTTGTTGTGCCCATGCTTGATTTACCATCGAGGCTTGATTGTAAGCCCCTAGTTGTCCTACCATAGTTGATTGCTCCATTCCATAACCTTGTGGCCTTAATTGTTGATCTACAATCATAGCTTCTGTGTAGGCCGATGCAAGATCAGTAACCAAGGGATTCATCCTAACAAATATGGCAAACAATGGATCCAATGCTCGAAAGTATATTTGAAGAGCACCACTTTCCTCAATAGTATAGGGAGAAATTAGTCTCGCATAAAGTTTTCGAAATCTCAAGTTGAAACTTCTCACTGGCTCATTAGGTTCTCTTTTGCAAGAAGCAAATTGTTGATATATCGTGAGAGGATCAATGAGTAACCTAAATTGATTGATAAAATTATCTTTCAATTGAGTCCAAGATGTAATAGAACCAACGGGTAAATTGATGTACCAATCATATGCCACCTCATCTAGGGTTCCAGGAAACATTCTACATGCCACATCCTCATGTTCAACATTCCATCTGACTAGGATATCCACATAGGCTTGAATATGTTCCTCGGCTAATGTTGGACCATTGTGCTTAAACTTGGGCAAAAGCTTTTCTACGTTCTTGGGTAAATCATGAAAATCTCCACTAATGTTCAAAGGATTAGCATGTATCCCATACCACGTTCCTACAGTTGTAGCCATTAATGAAACTCAAAGAATAACTTCAAAACCAATTTGTTAGTCATCAATAGAAGAAGGAAACATGACAAAGCAATATTCTAAAATGTAAATTAGTTTCGATTCACCAGATCGCATATGCGCAAGTGAAGAGCATACTCCTAGTGTTGTAGGTTTCTGATTCACAAGATCGCATTACACGCAAGTGAAGAGCATAATACCGACAACAAATACATTTTAGACAAAATAATTCCTTACAAATAAGTATGAAATGACTAGCAAATGTCAAACATGTAATGTGTGAATAATCATGTTAGCATCAACCAAAAGATGTATCCATTAAGCTCAAATGAAAGTAATTGCATGGAGACAACCTCGTTAGTCAAGACCAATTTTTTTTTTTTTAAATCCAATCAAGAACCATTATTCCTGTATGAACAATAAAAAAAACGTTAGAACAATGCATAGCAATTCATGTCCTCCTTTTAACAGTACAATGTTGTATTGTTAAAAGAGGGCTAAAGATAATAACCAATAGGGCATGAAATATTCAAAATTTAAATCCCTATAGCATTTAAATCACACTGAAATAAACCGGTTCAGGCCCTCCTTCTAGCGCCAAAATGTTGAGTGGTATTTTCACACACTTGTGAAAGTACACTCTCCCTTAGGATTTGGGCTCCAAATCCCCTCTTGCAAAGAAGTTAAACAACCAACTTCTCCAAGGTCTCCGCTATATTAGCAAAATATATTCATTTTAAATGCTTGGAACACCTTAGCGATTGCAAGTAACTGTAAACAAGGGGCAATGTTGGTTTATTTTACCATGAAACTTTAGTGATTGTTCATTGAACCAAAATAAATCAAATGTGAGTTGGCCCTCATATGACCACGATGTAGTGCTTTAATTCCTTTTATCTTGATGGTTTTAAAATAGATTTTATCTTGCATTAAATCCTCAATGATGAATAGGGTCTTCAAATGTAGCTTCAAAATGTCACTTTAACTTATCCCTCTTAAATGAAATCAAATTTTCATCAAGATGAACAATTAAGTGCTTTAAGGAAAAGACCTTCAATGTGATACTCAAATTACCCCTCTTTCATAAAATTAGAATTTTTATGAAGAAAGGGTAATTTTAGGCCCAAAATGGAAATTTGTGAAAATGCCATAAAACATAACTCCTTCAATGAAATTGGAATTTCCATGAAGGGAATGTCATCATAGGCTCATGAGTGCAAAACAAAACTGGAAAAATGAAATTTGACCTTAAAATGGAAATTTTCTATTTTCGGATTTTTAAAATCTGTAACAAAACAACAACTTCGATGAATTTTTAAAAATACTAAACAACTCCGAAAATGAAATTTCAAAGTGCGTATTGGAAGTCTGAACTGTAACCTACGCAATGGTGAAATTATTTTTAGATTTTGAAATTTTTTAATGTTTATTTTAATGTCTGAAAATAAGAAAAAGTTCTGAAATTAAAATTTTTGAAAACAGAAAATTAAAAATTTGCATCAAAATAATTGCTGAAAATGCAGCAATGCAAAAGCTCCTTCAGTTTGATAGCACCCCATCCTGCAAAACCGAATACGTGAGAACTTCGTACATGCAACCTAGCCTATTTGACCTGCGAAACAAACACAATCAAAGTAAACTAGGTGCTGGCTCCTAGGGTTTAAAATAATTTCCAGATTGCAGACATTCACATGAAATAACCCAAAACAATGGCATAAATTTCACATACAAATCTGAAATTTGAAAGGAGAAACATAGAACAATTAAAATGAAGCATGCAGAAAATTTCTCATCCTTTCTTGCTAACAAGGCCTGAAATTTCTGAAGAGAAGCTTTAGCATTCAAATTATATTCCAAGTTTTACATATCAAAATCTGCCGCATTTTGGCCATGCCAAAAAGTTCCAGCCCTTTTTTTCTGTTTCGAAGGGGTATTTGAAACCTGCAACAATCCTTTCGTTTCCCTTTCAAAACTCTTCATTTTCTATGTTTTTTTTTTTTGTTTTCTTGTGCACTTGTTTTCAATACGTTTCATCTCCCTTTGTCTTTTGTTCGTGTGGGCATAATATACAGCTTCCTTCCCATGCATTCTCCCTATTCATTCTCTCATAGTAAAACAAACGACATGTGCTTTATTTTGAATATTCTTTTATCTTTATGGCCCCCTTAGTCAATTGACTAAATCTTTATATAACGCCATTAACCTGCCTTTATCCTCAGCATAATGGCTACAACTGCCAATAATTAACCACTACCCCACAGTGTATTACCAAATGGCATATTTAACGTTGTCCTCTTTCATAAAAGCCAGAAATAGTGGGGAACTCTCCGTAGGTTATGAATTTTCTCTGCCCCTATGATAATCTTCACTAGATTTGAGATTTGTATGCCTATGTGAGCTAATTGGTTTGCCATGGCTAACGTGTAGTTATACCTCCTTTCACTGTCGAATTCAAACTCATGCATACTGTCCTCATGCATACGTGTACCCATTTGTTCACTGTGGAGTACGTCTGTGTAACCCAACGTCGAGCATTTTCCTTGCAGCGTATCTTCAGATTCACTCTGGCAGATGTCTTCACCTTCCCTTACCACGTCGCTGCCTGTTTTGTATTTGGCATCGGTTGTGTGGGGTTTGCATTCTTCTATCAAAATTGGCATGAAACCCTAGCATCATCTGTGCTGAGTAAGCCTTCATATGCATTCGCTTTTGAATCCTTCTGCATGTCGAAGTTCTATTTTAAGTTTAAATTCCACATCATATGACTCTGCCACATTGGTGTTGGTTTCCCATTTTGATGTTGTCTCTCTGCGTTTCGAGGGGTCTATGTAGGTCATGTTCACCGTCTTCAATCGGTAGTCCACAATCGTTCATAACTCTGTCGTATTCAGGGCCCATCGTGAATAAGTCCTCATACCAGCTACTTCGACGTCGTGTTGACGACCAACTCTGCCGCTTCCAATCGAACTCAAACACCGTGTCCTCTGTGAAGACGCCCACCTCCAAGTGTTGTTCAGTGGGGTCCACCCACTCTTACCGAATCCATGCTGCGCATCACCGTCGGTTTCCACTTTTAATATCTTCATTTAGCCTACTGCAAAATCTGCCACGCAAACTTGCATAATACCAAGACACCAACATTAGGCTCATATAAATATAAATGAAAGACCATTATGCTCCCTCCGTTTTCTGCCTTACCACGTGTTGTTCAGTGGGGTCCACCCACTCTTACCGATATGCTTATTTTACTTTGTATAGGTGTATATTAAAGAGGTAAAAAGGTGGGTCCCCAATTTTGGGGTATGTTGTGGAACAGCCACAACAGGACTCTTGTTTTGAAAATGTTTTCCTATTCGCTTGCTATGTTTACACGACAATGTTATAAAAGTGTTGGAAACCCTAATCAACAGTTGTGGTAATATCCAATCAATTTTTAGTGAAACCCAAAATATATTGGTTATGGTTTATGATCCTATCAGATGCATGTGAATTTATTGAGGCCTAAGGACCTGATTTTCATTTAATACTAGTTTATTTTTATTTTCTACATACTAGATTTTTCAAGGTAGCTTCTCTGGTCTCCATTTATGGTGCGTGAAAGACCAACACATCTCCTGTAATAGTTGGGCATATTATTGTTGGGGAACTTCCTTGATCATAACCCATCCGAGAGAACAAATCCCTCAAGAGTCATCCTAGCAATCTATACTCAGTTTGGTTACGTATATGCAAACAACTTGATTTTATATTGTATCCAAATATAGGTTATAACCTACTATATCTATTATTTTATATTAAAACCAGGCTTCTAGATGTTTCCCTATTCATGTATGCAATAAAATGAGATAGCTACAATTTTATTTTAACATAAACTAATTGCTATTTCACAAATTCGAAGATAATAGACTCAAATGCTATAGAACTATGACATATGCTTTACTTGTTTAATTATGGAGACATAAATAGTTCATCAAATGATTACATATTTTCTAGGATATACTTTTAAAGGAAACACAGTTATAATATTTTCAAGAAGAAAATACCTAATTTATAATTTTGATTATATATATATATATATATATATATATATATATATATATATATTCAACATTGTACAGGTGAACATTCACTTCTGATTTTATAAATCGCTAATCTCATGATTTTTTTTTTCTTCAAGAAGTCTTCGGCAACCATCGTATTTATACGGCTCGTGCACATTAGCTTATCTCTTTCAGTAGGGCAACCATAGACATTCCAAGTTTTGCTAAACAACTCTCTAAACTACCCACCCAGGCAGAGATGAGAAAGATAGGAGTGTGTTGGGTCAGCGTGGCTTAGATGACGAATGCATACTAAATGAAAAGAAGAAATACAACAACCAAGCCAACAATGCAATCATTTCTGATTCACTACTTCATTTAAAAAACATAAATGCATTCAAGTACTTAATTATGAGTGGAAGTCTGCCATTACAGGTGAGTAGATATATCCTTACAATATACTATTGCCAACCAGCACCATGTACAAGTATATATTTAAAAAAAAAGTTAATAACAATTCACATTATTACCACAACACACAATTACTGTTAGAGAAAAAAGAAAACAATGAGCCAACCTTAGCAACCGTAGAAGTGTTCCACACAGAAGATACAAGCTTTTTTAGAAACTTCCTCACTACAACATCCACCTTCAAACATTCCAAAAATCATACGTTCCTCTCCATAGAGTCTTCCTTTAAAATGATTTGCAAGCATTCTAGGTGCGACACCTAAGCTCTTTATTCAGAATCATTGTCATGTATTAATATTATCCAAATGGAAGGGTGTCCACTCATACGAGTGAAGACCTTCCCCTTGGACACTATAATATTATTATTTCGCACCCCACATATATATGTATATATATATTATTTACTATTATTATTTTATATTACATATATTTATATTTTTATTATATTATTATTATCTTTGTTTTAATATAATATATATATATATATATATATATATATATTTTACTAATAAAATTTCCTTGTCCAAGTATAATTATATAATTTGCTATTACTTTATTATTTATGAAATAAATTATATTTATGTTTTTATACATGAACAACAATCAGCAAGCAAATGCATTTTATGCAAACAGGCATAATGCAAGCACAAGCAGTATGTCCTACATGATATTTTAGTGGGCTTACATGTACCCGCGAGCCACGATGCTAGAGGCACGACATCATCTCTCACCTTACCTGATGACTCCAGCCTCTATCTCTGCTAGGTGGTGGGCATTTTTTGCTTCACACATCTGCTACTGCTTCACCTGCAAATACAAAACACTTGTAGTAGTATCAATTTTTCCAAATAAATTGTTATCAAGCAATGGGGATGTTACATTCTTCCCACTAGGAATTAACATAGTCCCTATGTTAACCAGAAATACAAATGCAAGTTTTTCATTGCATCTAATCATAGATTCATAGGTAATTGTTGGTCATCAAATCTGCCCAGGAAAGGATTTGGGTAAGTGTATGCGCCCTAGACCTGGACCAACATTGAAAGGCCGAAGGGAAGAGATGCCCCTCGTGCCAATCTCCGGAGAAAGGCCGGCTCCTATTCTAAACTACTTTGGTGTTTTAAGATAAGGGTGCAGGAAAGAAATAAAAGAGTAAGGGAAGAGATTTCAGTAGTTTAATGGTGGGAAAGAACCAGAAGCACGATTGCTAGCCAATAGCTTGAAACAACAGCAAGAAACACCAAGAATATAACAAAATGAACACAATATTAACTTTCCTATGTATCCTCTAGACGAGTTCCAGGATTCCCCTTCCCCTTTCGCCGAAATTCAGAGTTCAGAGTAACGACGATTAGGAAAAGTGAATATAACAGAAACACTATCCACAGGCAGCATAAAAGAAAGCCTCTACAACGTTTTCCTCCCCTATGTATCCTTCGAGAAAATTTTAGGGTTCAGTCCCCAATCGCATACCTAAATCCAGGATTCAGAATTACAGTATACAAATGAAGAAAGATGAAAGAAATAAACGCAGAAGGCAGCATACAAGAGAGAAATAGAGTCCAAAGCTCTTTAGTATTAATCGCAGGAATGCAAGTTACAACAACTTTCTAGCAGAAAGTTCCCCCCTTTTACATTACAATGCCTGGGTTTTTATAGAGGACCCGACCCTCTGAGCCATAATTGCACAAAATGGAGGAGTACACCCTCGAAACCTGAGAAGTCGGCTCCTCGCGGCCCTCGTGACTGAGCTCTCAAATCTGTTACCAAAACTGGAAACTACGACCGGGTCAGCCATGGAAACTTGCATTAATGAGCCGTCTGAGCGTCCTTGGCTTCTGGGTGCAATACTCGAGTGGCCGCCATGCTTGTCGGGCTCTTCTTCGGGGACTGATACTTCATTTCCAATTGCCAAAAATGCGCAGCTAGTTTTTTGGGCACGTAAAAATGCATTTATGAGGCACTTGATCGCCTCGAGAAAATACCCGGCTTGGAGCGCGTGCCCTTGAAGTGCTTCGCTAGTTCTTCGTTCGCAACTTCGCTTCGCAATGGACTTGTGCCGAAGCAGATTCTCCTTGATTTGCACTTCGCATGGTGGAGCTTCACAAAATAGCTTCGGGGGTGATGAGGGCCGAAGCAGATCTCCTTCGCAAGATGGGCTCTTCATTATGCTTCGCTGGAAGATGTGCCAAAACTACTTCATCGATGAACTATTAAAATGCTTCACCGTGATCTTCCTTCAAAATTGTGGTTCGGGAGGATTTTGGCCGAAGCGCATTCTTACCTTCAAAAATGCTTTGACTGCTTCCACTTTGGGGGAAAGTACTTCGCACAAAGGTTTGCCAAAGCAGATGCTTCGCAACGACTTTCAGCGAAGTAGAAATGGTTCGCTGGCAGGGAGGCCCGAAGTGGGTGCTTCGACGGTTTTTCGGCGAAGTGTTTTCAACGTTGCGCTCCTTCAAATCCCGCTTCGCAAGTTTCTTGCCCGAAGTAGCCTTTTGAAGTGCTTCGGGCCCAAGTAGTTTTCATTCTTCTTCCTTTGCATTTTTCTTCGACAACACCGCTTCGCAAAACTTTCACTCGAAGTAACTGTTTGAGGGACTTCGGGCCCGAAGTAGTTTTCTTGCCTTAGCCAATTCGGACCGCGATTTTCCTTCGACAAAGCTGTTCTTTTGAAATGTCGCTTGAATGCCGCTTCGCAAAACTTTTGCCCGAAGTAGCTACTGGAAATGCTTCGGGTGCGAAGCTCTTTTTTATGCCTTCTTTGAATTCCTTCTTCGGCAACGCCGCTTCGCAAGGTTTTCGCCCGAAGTAGTTGTTTGAGGGACTTCGGGCCCGAAGTAGTTTTCATCCTTAGCGATTTCTTTCGATGAAGCTATCTTCCTTAGCTTGTTCGGCAATGAAGCTCTTTCTTCTTCATTTTATGTACAAGGGGGTGGCAGGGAAAGCCAAAATTGCTACAATGCTTGAAAATGTTGTTTCTAAAAAAAGCAAGGGAACAAATTCATGAAATTAAAAGAAATACTTTACAAAAAATTCAATTTTTCTACCCCATTGTGCAATGTGACAAAATTGTCAACATTCTTGGTGGCTCGCGGGGCAACGAGCTCGTCTCGGTGGGAGAACCCTCAGCCTTGATCCGTTGGGCCAGAGTTACCTCCAGACCCTTCTCCCTTTTCAATCTCCTGGGGCGCTTCCACGACTTGTTCTTCTTCTTCTTCTTCTTCTGCTTCCTCTGGTGCGGCTTCCTGCTACGGCGATGGGGCAAGGCGATCGCGGATGCGCTTCATGGTTCGGCGGACATGAGCCCAGGCACCCTTCGAGAAAGACTCTTGATCTTGCAATGCTTTCACCAAAACGTGGAACCGATCAATCTGCCCGATATCAGCATGTTTGGCTCTGGTGTACAGATCATTCAGGCAGGCTGCAATCTTGCAGTGTCTCAGAATGAAATCTGTGACCTGCCCTCTTGTTATAGGCTCTGCCCATTCATCTATCTCCGAGACGTCACCTTCAAACTGAAGCCATGCCGGCTTAAGCTCTTCCTTGGTCAAAAGGTTCCCATCATCATCCGTGAAGCTCGGGAAACCTAAGGAAGAGAGATCCTGGAAATAGCCTAGCGATGCGCGCTGCTCATTCTCAAACATGTCCAGGAGGTCTTTCACCTTTTGTGCCTTCCTCACCTTGGAAAAGAAGGCACGAACTATGGCTTGGGCCATGGACCAATCCCTAGCCGTCCGACTCATTGCAACAACCTGCAAGTCCTGATATTTCATGCTTTGGACATCAAAGGCTAATTTGAGTCGGCCTCTAGCTTTCTGAGTGACCTCATCTATGATTGGCCCTCCTTCGACAGTGGCACGCTGTGCTTCAGTAATATAGGTCAAAATTGATAGGGCACTGGAGGCCCGAGATCTAAAATTTTTGAGCAAGTGTGAGCGGATTTCTTTGATCCTACCTCTATCAAACAGCTCCAAGCTTTCTTTTTCGTGCAACTGCTGCTGCAACTGCAAGATCTTGCTTTCAACTTCCTTGGCCTTCAGATCATTCTCGGCCTGTCTCTGTGCTTGGTTCTCAGTTGTACACTGCAGTTGTAGTATTTGTTATTTCAGGGCGTGTGTTTCCTTTTTCATCAGCTTACACTGCTTCTCTGAATCCTCCAGCTTGGAGCGGATTCTAGCTAGCTCTTCTTCCAACTTGATGTTGGCATTTTCTGCTTCAAATCTGTGCTGATTAGCGATGTTTGCATGCGCACAAAAAGTTTCAATCCTGACGTGCATGGATTCAGATTCATTATCAACATTCAAATGCTCCAGGTCCTTGGATTTGTCTTGGTAGTCATAGTCCACTGGAGTCATTTCATCCAGGGGCTTCTGGACCTTGGGGATATTTTTTACTTTATGCAACTTCCCAGCCTTCAAATCGAAGACAACGCATTTTTCAACCTGGGCCAGAGAGCGCCCTCTCTTCTTCCTCGCCTCCTTCAACATTTTTTTTGTATTTTGTCGAGCTAGGAGTAGCTTCTCGGCTAGAGGGCGTTCCTTAATTAAGGACATCTCTGATTCAAATGAGGCTGGATCTCCAGCCAAAGGGGTGAACAGATACAAAGAATGAATGGGGGATGCCTCACCAGAAGGTTCGATGATAGGTGTACTAGGAGTCCCAGCGAGTGCAACAATGCCATGTGAGGCAGGGGAATGAAGAACGGGGTTCGACGTTGGGGCACTGCCTTCGCCCCGGCTAAGGTCCAAAGGATCGATGGCATGGGAAGGCGAAGTGGTAGCAACAGACTTGTCCCGACCTGATGACTCGAGTGGAGTGGGGCTAACGGGATCGGTGGCAAGAGGCAACGCGTGAGGAGGTGACTGACTTTGTGAGGGAGGGAGAGACTGATGAGAATCTTTGGTCGAGACCATAGTGGACATGTGAGAGACCAAGGCAAAGGGTGGAGAGTGCGTACCTACATGCCCTTCTGGCAGAGCGGCCGTGGTGACTTCTTGTGTGATAGGCTCCTACTCCTTTTGGGCTTCGGCACTCCCGACCCCCATGACTTCTACTTCGGGGTCTCCCTCTTGTTGGAGGAGTTCCTCCACATCAATGACGTCTATATCTGGGACTGTCTCTGCACTTGGTGGCACCGCATCTTCAACATTTGCTTCGGTCGGGCCTGATGCAGGTTGTCCGACATGAGCACTTGGGAGCTTCGTGCGGGGTCACTTTGGGTGGCTCGGAGGCACTTGAATTTGCTCTTGCCTCTTTCTTTTCTTCCTCTCCAATGGTTGCTCCAACTCTTCGGCACTTGTGTCATGGATTTTCGATGGTCCCTGTGGTAGTGCCTCTGGTGTAGCTTCGGCTTCTTCCTCTTCTTCTTGCTCCGAAGCATCGTCAGCTCCTCTTGGGCTTTCGCCCGATCCTGGGGTAGTTGGAGGAACAAAGTCGATGAAGGATATGGACTTCCAAGTTTCAACATTGGCTTCATAAAGAATTGTGAAGTCTTTATCCGTTGTCAAGAGTCCGTAGGAATTCATATTTTGGTGATGGACTCTCATTATCCACCACTCCCAAAGTTTTTCCTCGCCCCAATTCTTCAATTCTTCTTTCAAATCATCCTTCGCATTTCTCCAAAACGTGGAGTCTGGAGTTGGGAAGGGATGCTGGTCTGGGTCAAACTCAATCTCCATGGGGTAAAATTCATGCCAGGGAGGCAATGTCCTCATCCTTTCTACATGCCACTCTAGATCCTTCCCATTGGGATTATTTCTTTGCTCCACAATTTTAGGGTGGGGGCAAACATGAAAGTTCTTGAATTTTAAGTGATCCCTCATCACTCCCAAGGGATCATAGAGCCATTGTTGAGGAATCTAGAGTAGGCCAAAATTGGCAAGCTTTTCCTCCAGGAATACATTTTGCTTTAAGGCAAATACTTCAATTACCCCCATCTTGAAGGGGAAGTCACAAGTATGTGCCCATTTTCGACCGTGGCCGTAGATGGCGTTTGTTACATCGCTCTGTCGAGCGACCTCCAATGCAAATTGGTACTCGAAGGGGAAAACAGGGAGCAGGAAGGGCTTTCCTATAAAGCCGAATAGGCGAATCACCAGTCCCTATGTTAACTAAAAAACATCTCCCTTCTTCTCCATTACCACTCTATCCCTCAAACTGAGGGGCACCCGAGGGCAAGAACCTTTCAACAAATGCATGGCAGGTCCCAAAAATTGTTGATTAAAAGAATAATAAGACTCTATCCTCAATAGGAGGGGAGTCCACTAGTACACAAGCAGAGGATTTCCATCCTTACCGCTCGAAGAAATGGCAATGTGGGGGAATTGCTTATGTACATGGTAGAAAAATAACCAGACAAGGAAAGAACAGGGTGCGAAGTACTGGCCCGTCGTCGAATTCTTCATGCTGGTGAGCCGCGTATGCAAGGTTCGGGCCACCCATTCTGCCCAATCGAAGAAAACTGGGTTGGTATTTGGTCTTGAAGCATCAGGGGCATAGAATTCCCCTCTCAAAATACATTCGGCTAAAGACACCTGCCAGGGTTGCACCGAAGCATCTATAGATAGGCCTGCCACCCATGCAATGATAGAGAAAATATCGATGTTCTTGAAGGCCGCCAAGGGTAGAGGCATTTGGGGCAGCTTGCCTGAAGGGAGCCCACTTTTGAGGTTCTCACGCAAAAATTTCAATATGAAGTTGTTGGAGGTGAACCTCTCCATCTGTTCGCTCAGAATGACATTGCGAACTGAATAACCCTTGGGTGGCCCTTGTTGTGGCACAAATGTTGCTTGCACATCTTCTTTCAAAATGGAAAACAATTTATGACCCGAAGCGTCCAACACTTGCCTGGATGCAGGCTGGTAGTTCTGCGCGATAGCACAGATTAACTCTGGACAGTGGTGAGCAGGCGGGGTCAAATACCAGTAAATCTGAGAATAATATGCAGCAGCCCTCTTATTCTCTAGGGTGAGTCTGCTCGTCATAAACTCAATAGTGCGTCGGAGGTCGGACACACCCTTAGAGAGCTCTGTGTCTCTAATTTTCTCCCACCCATCAATTGGTGGTTCTTCAAGTTGTTCCTCTTCAGAGTCGTCTCCTTCTTCCATCGGCTGCTTTTCTGGGCGAGGGGTGAGATTGATCTTCTTAGGTGTATGCTTTTTCTCTTCCTTGCCCTTCTTTGTTTTTTGGGCCTGCTACTTCTGGTTCCTTTCCTTTCTCCTTAGAGTTTTTCTTCCCCATTGTGAAAATGGTAGCGGTAGAGTCCTTGATACAGAGGGCTTTGGCAAAGGTTTTTGATGCAAAGGGCAGGAGAATTGCAGAGTAACCGAAGGCTCTTAGTCTTGCATGAACTGATGGATGAATAACCTTCTCTCTGCTAGGGCCTCACATTTTATAGCCTTAAAAGGCAACCACCTGAATTTATGGCACCTACCAAAATTAAATTTACACCTCGGACGGAGGAAGTTGTCATGCTCTTTGATTGGCTCTACAGCAGCGTAGTACGTGGGGCCACATGCTTTGATGATTATGCCTTGCATTGGAAATGCAACCTACTGCCACCTCGTACCTGGGCATGAGCTTTTCTCTTAACCGAATCACCTCGGGATGTGCTCCGCCACCTTTGCCTTAAATTCATCCACTTCGAACTCTTTTCAAGGTTGTTATCGACACGTTCTCCGAGACACATTTTAAATGCTTCCACTTCGACGAAGTTGAAATCAACATTGAAAATGCTTCACGGTGAACTTTTGGTGTGGGCTATTTTTCAACGCTTCGGGCCCAAAGTAGTTCTTTCTCGCCATGTCACTTTTTTGCTTCATGGAATACTGAACCCCCCGAAGCTCGTCTTCTTGGAAAATACTTCACAAAATTTTTCCAAAGTAGCTGCTTGAAACGCTTCGGGTGCGAAGCTCTTTTCATTCCTACCTTTCCCTTTGGTAACGCCTTCGGTCTTCCGAGGACCTTTTGAAAGCCAAAGTGCTTTTTTTCAATTATTTTCATTTTTTTTAACTTTTGAGGGTAAAGTGCTTCACTGTGAACCTCCTTGCAACCGCTACTTCGCATCAAAAGTCCCCGAAGGAGATTCTGGAGTATAACACTTAGCTTTTGCAATCTCGAAACAGGATGTATATACACAAATGAAAAATTATATACAAAAGTACATACACATTTTTTTTTAGTGTTTCACCTCAACGATGAAAAGTCTTCAGATGAAGACCATTAACAAAAATTGGTAATACCTGGCCATCTGCATCTTTGAGGATGAAAGAGTTGGCCGAATTCACCTTCATGATTTCGAACGGTCCGTCCCAGAAAGCATCCAGCTTGTCATGATTTCCAGGCTTGGCCTTCCAAGAGTCCCACTTCCATACCAGATCTCCCACTTTGAATGTGCGATCGGATGATTTTTTCTTGAACCAATCTCGGGTGACCTGAGCATGTTTAGCGAAGCTCTGGTAAGCCTTCTCGCGATCTTCCTCCAACTGTAGCAGCTGAGCCAACCGGTTTTCCATTGAATTAACTCCTTCTAACAGCTGCAACGCAGGGATCTCTACGTGGGTAGGTAAGATGGCCTCCTTACCATAGACCAGGGCGTAAGGTGAAGTCTTGATCGACTTCTTGATAGAAATCTGATCGGCCCACAAGGCCCGATCTAGAAGAAGATGCCAAGTTCTTTTGTTCGTCTCTATGAGCTTTCTTAACACCTTCAACAAGGTCTTGTTGGTGGATTCTGCCAATCCGTTGCCCTGTGGATAGTAATTGGAGGATACTTTATGATATATCCCATATCGGTAGAAGAACTCATTGATTTTGGCACCTACGAAGCCAGGACCATTGTCCATGATGATTGCTTCTGGAATGCCGAACCGTGTGATCAATCCCTTTAGGAAAGCGATGACGGTCTCCTGATCTGCATTCTTCGTGGGAACTGCTTCGGCCCATCTGGTAAAGTAATCAGTTGTGGTCAAGATGAACTTATGCCCGACGGAGGAGTTCGATGATATGACCCCTATGAAATCCAACCCCCATTGTTGAAAGGGAGTTTCTACTTGTATCGGTCGGAGAGGCATCGAAGCATTTTTGCTTCGACCGATGAACTTCTGACACTGCTCGCATTTGCGACAGACTACGAAGGCATCAACGAAGAGTGTAGGCCAATAATAACCACCTTGATGATCTTTAATGTCATTGTTCTCCCTACGAAGTGACCTCCAGATAATCCTGAATGGAATTCTCCCAGGATTCTCCTTTTATCATCATATTTTATACACCTAAGAAGGATGCCATCAATATTTCTAAAAAATAGGCCTTCGGGGCGCAAGGTATATCGAGAGGACCGCATCCTGAAATGCCTTCACTGTGAAGCATTTAGATGTGAAGGACATCTGCCGATGTTGAAGTATTCGACTATTTCACTGACCCAGTCTTTCTCATCCTCTTCCTGATTTGTGAAGCATTCTTCTACTGGTGAGTCATCCCACTGAGATTCTGTAGCTTCGGCCGCTATGCTCTTCGCCAGTTCTTGACACAATGCGTGATCGTGAACCAGTTTTGTAGGTTTGATCTCGATGTCGAACTCTTGTATCTTGTTGACCCAACCGGCTCTTTTACTACCCAATTCTCCTTGGATGATGAAATTGCGCACATCAGGGTGAATGACAAAGACTGTAACCCGACTTTGGGAGATGAACTGCTTGAATTTCCTAAGAGACTTCATTACTGCATGCACCTGCATTTCTATGAAATT
Organism: Wollemia nobilis; assembly: GCA_028583015.1. NCBI lineage: Eukaryota > Viridiplantae > Streptophyta > Pinopsida > Araucariales > Araucariaceae > Wollemia > Wollemia nobilis. The sequence goes on from JAQPPZ010005025.1 coordinate 21,744, forward strand.
ATATTTTTCTTCATGAGGGTTTATCACTTGGCTTAGAAACGTGATGGGGCGCTCTTCGCCATCTTCCCTCTTTTGTGTTAGGACCGCAGCATAGCTCTCAGGTTCTCCTATAGCATATAGGATGAAGTCCCGATTGTAGTCAGGGTTGGTCAGGACCGGTGCTTGAGCAATTCAGGATTTTATTTCTTCGAATGCTTCTTTTCTCTCCTTCATCCAGATGAATTCTGCACCCTTCTTCAAAAGTTCGGACATCGGCTTGATGACTTGGGCAAAATCTGGGACAAACTTCCTCACGAAGTTGATCTGGCCGAAGAAATATTGAAGTCCTTTCTTGTCTACTGGGAGTGGGAGCTTCATTAGAGCCTCAGCTCTATCAGGATCTACAACAAGACCCTTCTCTGATATCGCATGTCCCAACAACTTCCCTTCGCTGACTGTGAATATGGACTTCTTCGGATTGATTGAAATGCCAAATTCTTGACATTTTTCAAAAATCTGTTGTAAGTGTAATGGGTGATCCTCCCTTCTTCGGGAGAAGATGGTCATGTCATCTAGATAGATAACAATAACCTTATTCAAGAGTTCACCAAAAGCTAAATCCATTGCCCTCTGAAAAGTGGCACCCGCATTCGAAAGGCCGAATGGCATTCGTTGGTAAGCAAATGTGCCCCACTTGGTCGTGAATGTGGTTTTATGTTGGTCTTCATCCCTGACCCAGATTTGATTGTATCCAGAGAAACCATCGAGTAGGGAGAAGCGTTGAGCCCTAGCCATCGAATGCAAGATCTGATCGATCTATGGGAGAGGGTAGTGATCTCTCGAGAGAAGCCTCGGTTCAGGTTGCGAAAATCCATGCACAATCGTATATCTCCATTCTTCTTTCTAATTGGGACTAGATTCGCTACCCAAGAAGAATGTTTGATGGGATAAATTATCTTTGCCTCGAGCATTTTTAGGAGTTCGGCCTTCATCAAGACTTCGATCTTTGGATTGACAGGCCTTTGCTTCTGTCGAAAAGGTTTGATCCCTTCCTGCAACTCAATTGTATGTTGGATCAGTTGTCGATCATATCCCTTTAGATCTTGATAAGACCAAGCCACTGTGTCGGGATACTTTCTGCACAGAGATCGGATCTGCTCTAGCTCCTCCGAAGTGCAATCTGTTCCAACTTTTATTGCTTTCCTAGGTTCAAGTTCTAAATCTTGATATTGCTTTGCATTAACTTTGATCCTGTGAGAAACTGCTCGATCATTCTGATCAAAGAGGCTTTCAAGAGTAATTAATCCCTTGGGAACATGATTATTCTTCAATTGAACTAGCCCTTCATATTCTTCTTCATCAGGGCTTCTGCTCTCAACCGTGGCTACTTCTTGAATCATGAAATTCACAATCTGCTCATCACTATCAAAAACTTGCCAATGTAGATCTCTGTCTAGGACAGAGGGCCTGTAAATCATCCTCACAGCTTTAGGCTTATGCACCATGTCTTCTGCTAGAGAATACTTGGCTGTGATGGATGCTAGAACATCGGCATGTCGATTCTTTTCTCTTGGAATAGACTGCAGATTGAGAGATTCGAACTGGTCGAGCAAGTCCCATACCCTATTTTGGTATGACTTGAGATAGTGCTTCTTTGAAGTGCACTTGTTTGTGACTTGATTGCATACCAATTCAGAATCTCCAAAGATTTGGAGATGCTTTATGCCTAACTTTTTTGCTTTCTTGAGTCCTAGGCATAATGCTTCATATTCTGCTGCATTGTTGGTGCAACTCCACACCAACCGGTAACAATATTCCTTCTGCTCTCCAGAAGGTGATACTAAAAGAATCCCCACCTCGACGCCATTTTTGCATCGGGCGCCATCGAAGAATAATTTCCATAATCCTTCGGCGAAGACCTTATCTTCTGACTTGATGTGTTTCTCAGGCTTGGCGATGGCATAACATCCCATCTCGATTTCTATCATGGCATTAAAGTCTGCCAATGAAAACTCATCTTCACAACTTAACTATGCGAGAGACTCCTCGACCAGATCCACCTGCTCTATTCCTTCCACTATCGCATGCACAGGATCGCTGCTTTCTCCTTCGGACATCTTCTCTACGAGGAAGGTAGAAGGCTTCTCATTGTAGATTTTAATCTTCTTCCCTTTGAATGGAATCTCCAAGTGTGAGTAATCCATAGATAGATATCCGCCCAGCTTCATCGTAAATTCTCTCGACAAGCACATGCTGAAGTAGGGCTCAAGGTCAATGACTACCACCTCTTGTATAACTGTGATTTGAGGCATCTTGTGTAGTCGAATAGGGATGTCCTTGATCACCCCTATAGTCTTCATGGGGGTACCATCCAACTGGAGTACACCATGACTGCTTCACGTATATTCCATCCCTATCTCTTCGCACACTGCCTTGGGCATGACTGTTGTCGTGGCCCCAGAGTCAATCATACAGTTATGTACAACATACCCTTCCATCTGTAGAGACATGTAGAATGGTGGTGGCCTATTCTTCCCCATAATGGATGTGGATAGGGTCTGCACTAGGGCAAGCGGTGTTGCCTTTCTTGCTTTGGTTATCTTCAATGATTCTTGCAATAGGTCCACTTGTCCAGGTAGTTGCAGTGCATCGTACAGACTAATTTTGGCTGGAATCCTCTTCAGCTCATCTACAATGTTGTACGCTAGGGAATTGGGCACCTCAGGTTCCTTTCTCGGCTCATATCTAGTGTGATACTATTTCGTAGCTTCGACCCTTTGTCGCTTGGTCAGCGAAGGAAGCTTGAGCTTCTCTCTAGCTTGTTCCTTAGTTTCCACCTATGATGGATTTGCAGGGGCCTGTTGGGCCTTCTCTTTGACTGGTGTAGGCTGTCGAGCTTCGTTCAGGGCTGGAGGAGGTTGTTGTCCTTTCTCATGATGAGCATGCACCTTTAAAGGAGCCATTTGAGTAGCATCCACCTCTATCGACCTCTTTCCTCCTCTGGTAAGGACTGCAATCGGCTCTTCTTCACCAATTACCAGGTTGTGATTCAATTGTCTGATGACATTGACTTGACCGCCATGACTACTGCTCGCCAGCGTTTGTACATAGTGTTGGTGCAGCATGCAGGTATTCTCTTCATGAGGGTCATTACACGTGGAGCACCAATGTATATAATCGGAAGTGCTCGGGGCTTCGTCTATTGCAACATTTCTTGTCGAAGCTCTTCCTTGTTGGGCCGCTTGATCTTTAGTAAGTGCAGGTGTAGGATAAGATCTTCTTGGTAGAAACTCTTGTTGCGCTTGCTTCTTCTTCATAATGGTCATGTCATTAGATAGGGTCTGCACTATGGAGTTCAGGGACTGAACTTCTTGCAGTATTTTGGCTTGCATGTCATCGACTTTGGGAATCGGTGGCAATGGAGCCATTGTTGGTATTGGAGGTAGGGTAGGGTGTTGAAGTGGTGTTGGAAGTATAGGGAATGCCGAAGTGACCGTGGGCTGCGGAGTCAAAAAAGTGGGAAAATGAATTTGTGGAGCAGTGATTTGAGATACAATGGGATTCGGGTTCCAAGATGAGATCGGGAGTGCAGGGGTTGGAGAGATCTATGAAGCGGTCATGCTTGCATACTGGGATTGATAGAAATCGAGAAGTATAGGCATCGACATCCTTTGGGGAAGCTTACCCATAACTATTAGATCCATCTCCACTTTTTGGGCCAACTCATATAACTCGGGAAGGTATTGATATTCGAATACCTCACCATGACACTGATATCAGGATTGAAAGCCCGAAGGAAATAGTATGTTGTAGCTTCATCAGATGGCCGAAGTCCAACTGGTATTCTTTGCCAGGTTCGAGTGAACCTAACATTGAAGTCTATGATCTCTTCTTGTGGATGTCTCTGGATCATTGTGAACTGGTGCAGGAGAGAGGTCGGATCGGCGGACTCATTGAAGCTTCGCATCAACTGTCCGACTAACTGGTCCCATCCCATAATAGTACCGGGTGGTAAAGATCTATACCAGTAGAGGAGTTTTCCTCTAAGAGACAGAACCAGAAGCTTTACCATAACGCGCTCTTCTATGATGTCATGGATCGCCGCCAGAGAAACTATGTCCTGGATGTGCTCCAGAGCAGTCTTCCTAGTTCCATCGAACGTTGGGATCTTCTTTATAGCAGCAGGTGACACTTGCCCTTGTCCCGCTAGATTTAGCGGTCCCGAAGAATTCCATGCTGGAAATAATCTAGGCGGTGGTTGCTACTGCATTTTTTGTTGTTTTGTTGTTGTTGTTGTGCCATATTTACTCTTGGATTTTGAGAAACAGGAATTCTCGAAGCTCCTCCTTGATTGCTAACAGGATGACCAATAGAAATGGAGGCACTAGGATGCTTCGATGAGTTGGGAGGATTAGGAGGAAAGCTAGTCATTGTGCTATCAGAAGTTAGGCCTTGTTCATCAACAACGGCCTCTTGCGAGGATATTCCATGTAACAGAGACTCGAGGGTGACCAACCTAGATCGTTCCCCAAAGGCTTCAATATCAAGCTCAAAGAACTCAGTTTCCTCTCCTCTATTCCTAACTCTCCATATTGTTTGCATGAAGGCACAGACTTTGGTACCGGTCTTTACGACTTAAATATTCTCGGGTAAGACAGAGTCGCCAGATGCTAAGAGTCTTTTGGTAATGAGAGCATCGGTTCTCACTACTACTCACAAGGTGAGACTGACCGGGTCCCACCGAGCGTGCCAAAAACTATTGGTCATCAAATCTACCCAGGAAAGGATTTGGGTAAGTGTATGCGCCCTAGACCTGGACCAACATTGAAAGGCCGAAGGGAAGAGATGCCCCTCGTGCCAATCTTCGAAGAAAGGTCGGCTCCTATACTAAACTACTTTGGTGTTTTAAGATAAGGGTGCAGGAAAGAAATAAAAGAGTAAGGGAAGAGATTTTAGTAGTTTAATGGTGGGAAAGAACCAGAAGCATGATTGCTAGCCAATAGCTTGAAACAACAACAAGAAACACCAAGAATATAACAAAATGAACACAATATTAACTTTCCTATGTATCCTCTGGACGAGTTCCAGGATTCCCCTTCCCCTTTCACCAAAATTCAGAGTTCAGAGTAACGACGATTAGGAAAAGTGAATATAACAGAAACACTATCCACAGGCAGCATAAAAGAAAGCCTCTACAACATTTTCCTCCCCTATGTATCCTTCGAGAAAATTTTAGGGTTCAATCCCCAATCGCATACCTAAATCCAGGATTCAGAATTACAGTATACAAATGAAGAAAGATGAAAGAAATAAACGCAGAAGGCAACATACAAGAGAGAAATAGAGTCCAAAGCTCTTTAGTATTAATCGCAGAAATGCAAGTTACAGCAGCTTTCTAGCAGAAAGTTCCCCCCTTTTACATTACAATGCCTGGGTTTTTATAGAGGACCCGACCCTCTGAGCCATAATTGCACAAAATGGAGGAGTACACCCTCGAAACCTGAGAAGTCGGCTCCTCACGGCCCTCGTGACTGAGCTCTCAAATCTGTTACCAAAACTGGAAACTACGATCGGGTCAGCCATGGAAACTTGCATTAATGAGCCGTCTGAGCGTCCTTGGCTTCTGGGTGCAATACTCGAGTGGCCGCCATGCTTGTCGGGCTCTTCTTCAGAGACTGATACTTCATTTCCAATTGCCAAAAATGCGTAGCTAGTTTTTTGGGCACGTAAAAATGCATTTATGAGGCACTTGATCGCCTCGAGAAAATACCCGACTTGGAGCGCGTGCCCTTGAAGTGCTTCGCTAGTTCTTCGTTCGCAACTTCGCTTCGCAATGGACTTGTGCCGAAGCAGATTCTCCTTGATTTGCACTTCGCATGGTGGAGCTTCACAAAATAGCTTTGGGGGTGATGAGGGCCGAAGCAGATCTCCTTCGCAAGATGGGCTCTTCATTACTGCTTCACTGGAAGATGTGCCAAAACTACTTCGTCGATGAACTGTTAAAATGCTTCGCCATGATCTTCCTTCAAAATTGTGGTTCAGGAGGATTTTGGCCGAAGCGCATTCTTACCTTCAAAAATGCTTTGACTGCTTCCACTTCAGGGAAAGTACTTCGCACGAAGGTTTGTCAAAGCAGATGCTTCGCAACGACTTTCAGCAAGTAGAAATGGTTCATCGGCGGGAGGCCCGAAGTGGGTGCTTCGACGGTTTTGGCGAAGTGTTTTCAACGTTGCGCTCCTTCAAATCTCGCTTCGCAAGTTTCTTGCCCGAAGTAGCCTTTTGAAGTGCTTCGGGCCCGAAGTAGTTTTCATTCTTCTTCCTTTGCATTTTGCTTCGGCAACACCACTTCGCAAAACTTTCGCCTGAAGTAACTATTTGAGGGACTTCGGGCCCGAAGTAGTTTTCTTGCCTTAGCCAATTCGGACCGCGATTTTCCTTCGACGAAGCTATTCTTTTGAAATGCCGCTTGAATGCCGCTTCGCAAAACTTTTGCCCGAAGTAGCTGCTGGAAATGCTTCGGGTGCGAAGCTCTTTTTATGCCTTCTTTGAATTCCTTCTTCGACAATGCCGCTTCGCAAGGTTTTCGCCCGAAGTAGTTTTTTGAGGGACTTCTTTCGGTGAAGCTATCTTCCTTAGCTTGTTCGGCAGTGAAGCTCTTTCTTCTTCATTTTATGTACAAGGGGGTGGCAGGGAAAGCCAAAATTGCTGCAATGCTTGAAAATGTTGTTTCTAAAAAAGCAAGGGAACAAATTCATGAAATTAAAAGAAATACTTTACAAAAAATTCAATTTTTCTACCCCATTGTGCAATGTGACAAAATTGTCAA